>JAZKJV010008503.1:0-490939 GCA_037367405.1 Ottelia alismoides
TGTGCCCCATCCTCTATCTCGTCCGCCCACGTGCCACCACAGGGCCGTCGATGTCGGGTCGATCGGACGGCCCCTGCTCTTCGTCTTCAAACTCCCGCCGCCACCCCCCAATTCCCGCAACGCCCTCCGCTATCCTCGCAACCGTCCGCCCCTCCTTTGACCTCGTTGCTGCCAAACTCGCGCCGACCATCCAACCACCCCTGTGATCTCCGCCAACCACCCCCACTCATCTCGCCAACCCCCCCCCCCCCCCCCCCCCGTCGGCTGCCCTCACCCTCTTCCCTATTTAAAGGCCTCCGACCTCCCCCTATCCCTCATCCGCCGTCCCTCGCTTCCGGTCGTGACAACCAAGCTCTCGGCGTGATCCGAGGTCTCATCGCCCTCGTCGCAGCCTCCATCCTCCATAGCTGCCTCGCTCCGGCCACCCAGCACCGTCGAGCCCTATATCCTCCCAGGTATTCTCTCTCTCTATCTTCATCGTCGCCCCATCGCCTACGCCTCCGCCTCTTCTCCTCCCGACTTCACCGACTACAGCAAAGGGCCTCATTACCTCCGTCTACGACTCGCCTCTGACCGACCTCCTCCAGCCGCAGAAGCTCCCCCATCCCTAGGCCGTGTGTCAGCCAGAGGACGGCCTACGACCACCGTTCATCCCCGAAGAACTCGCATCTCCAATGACCTCGCCTTCTTCGCCTCAACTTCACCTGCCCCGATCAACGTCAACTCCGCCGACCTCGACTTCGACCAACGTCTCCGCCGTACATCATCAACAAATGCCTCATCGCCATCGATATCTCTGCCTTCGTCAACTACCGTAGCCACCTCCAACGACGTTTACCACGGACTTAGCCACTGCCATGCCGACGTACTTCAACAGCGACACCAACCACTTCGCGCCACCACCACCTCAGCCGGAGACCGCTCTGCCGCTCTCGCCACTAGACCGCTGGGCCAAACCGGAGACCCCTGCCACGTGCCGCGTACGTGGGGCGGGGGACGTCATCAACCAACGTCATCCCTCGTGGGAAAATTACGCACAGGCCCTCAGGAGTCCTCCTTATTACAGCTCAGTCCATCTATCCCAGGGGTCACGTGCATAGCACGTGACCTATTGGGAATTTTGCAAGAAGATCCCCTCTACCTTTCCGTAATTGCAACTAGGCCCCCCACTGCATTTATTTGTCTATTTATTTTATTATTTATTGCATTTATACCCTTATGTTCCCTAGTCATTTTGGACCTCTACATGATTTTATTTAATTACCCAAAAATAGCATGATGTTCTTCCATTAATTCTCTATTGTTTGACATATTGTGGATATTTTATGAGTAGTGATTAATTAATAATTAGTGTTTTGTGGAAAATTGTGAACTTTGCCCATTTTATGCTCTTTAATTTTTATTTGATTAACCATTGCTCTAAAAATTCCCGAAAAATCACATTTTGTAGAGTTAATTGTGCTGTATAATGTGCTCAGAAGGATTTGCATTTGCATGCATAAATTTCTCTGCAAAAATCATTTCGCATATTTTAGTATTTGATTTTTAATAGGTATTAACCCTACATTTTCGAGGTTTAGGATTTTTCTTAGATCCATCACGTAGTGATGGGATCTCAGATAATTTTATTTCTTTAAAATAAGTAGGTTTAATATTTATTATAATTAAATAATTGAAAATCATTCTGCCTTGCATTCAAAAAAATCCATAAAAAAATTCATATTACATCCAAAAATTCCAAAAATATTACAGTGCATTCCATTTCATCATATTTTGCATTGTGGCTAATTTTTATTTTTCGGACATCATTTGATTGAACTTTACATTTTAGTCCCTAAAATAGGCCGAAATTGCATCTTGCATCCCTTATTTGCATTAAAAATTCCAAAAAATAGACCGCCTCGAAAACCTTGCACGAATCTTGATAGATATAACTCTAGGTTGTTCCTTTGCCTCCTTGTGATCTACCTTGGGACTTGCCCAAGTAAAATAAACATAAAACCACTTGATTGAAATTGATTAATATTTGTGGTCATTTCTTGACCGATTCCGATCGCCACCTAAAACGAACGATAGATTATTATTTTTGGCACGAACAAGATAAAAACAACTTCTTAACTAGAGGAATTCGGACTCGTCAGATGGCGTCGTTGTCGGGGAGGCAAACAACTTAGTTTTGTGTTTTGACATTTCTTCTTCGATTTTTCGCATTCCGGTAGTCTGACCCCCGAATTTTTCATTGTAAATCCCATTTTATTTCCTGCATTTATTTTTCAGCATTTATTTTGCTCATTTTATTTTTGATTATTTTTTAGTCACTCCCTTACATTTTCTCTCTTATTTTTCTTGCGAGGTACCCGACGTACGTGGAGCGGTTTTTCAAGAAACTGAAGCATCTTCACCAACATCCGAAAAGCCGCAATTAATTTAAGATCGAGTCGAGTCGTGAGAGAGCGTAGAGTCTAGGTTTTTAATTTCTGCAATTTTAGTTCTGTAATTAATTGCTCATTTACAGCGATGTCTGATTGGACTCTCGCGTGTGTAAAAAAGATTCTGAACTTTTCTGTGGTGTGTCGTGGCCTGTTTCACTCTCCGGTGAGGGTGGGGCCCAACTTGAGTGGCGATTAGGATAGATCTTTACATACGGCTCTCAGAGCATTTTTATTTTTTTGATTGTGGCTCATAGGATCTTAAGCACACTGCATTATTAACTGAGACGCACATATTCGTTCAATTTAGCCAAACTTTAACTCAATTCTTTCCCTCTAATAGACCTTTCTGCTTAGGTGCGGTTTTTCATCGGCTTGCATTCATTTAGAATAAATTTTAAATTCTGTCTAGCATCCCACATGGAGATTGTGAGGATTCACTGTAAGTATTCTAACTGAGCAGTCATCATAGGTTTTCCGCGTGCATTGGCTTTTCCGAATTTCTCCTCTTTTTTTATCACATAATTCTAAAGGAAATTGGGACTGGATGGTAGACGTGTATTTGTGCTCATTTAAATTCTTCAGTGATCACCTAATTAAAATTGGGACTGTTAAATATAGCCGATCTTCAGAACCTATAAAATCAAAATTTATGCGGGAGAGCAACCCCGTCATTGTTTGGTTTGCCTGAGCAAGAGAGCGACACGCACACTAGGATAGAGCCACGCCCTAACTCTTTTCAGATTACTATCTTGGGTTAGTCGTTCTCTAGTGTGGATCTCTCCGCTAGCCGGTAAAGCGCCCCGTGAAGCCCTTAACAGATTGAATTGATCGGGTAGCCGGTAAACGGTCCGCAATTCATACTGGCTGGGAAAGATCTAATTTGGGATAGGCCAGTCTCCTGAGAGTATTGGGTTCCTAACAGCTTGCTTTAACTGCTCTGATATATTGTATTATCACCAAAAACTCTAAAATTGACAAGATAATTGACCGAACCTTCACGGTCTTCACTTTGAGTTGAGTTGGTGAAACAACCCTTGTATTGTGTTTTGATTGTGCGTAGAAAAATAGATCATCAACGAATACCGCACACTTGTGCCTAGATCATGAACCATAAACCTCTTGCTAATCCTTTTGAATCGAGAATGGAAAATTATGGCTCGGACTCCGCGAACCCTTCTCTGACCGCCACAAATTTTCCAAGGCACTCTTACTCAGGATCACCTCGGGTTCATGGACACCCTTCCTATGAATCCTCCTCTTATGATTCTCTCAGCTTCCTGGAGGGAAGAAACCACACTGAATTTTCAAATTCTTTCTACACTATTAATTCGAACCCCTTCTATTCTGAAGGTGAAGAAGAAGAAATGCCTCCCAAGCCGCCTCCCAGAAAGGAACCAGGAGATAAACATAATGAAGACCCAATACAGATGATTTTTGCAAGACTGGCTGCATCTGAGCAGCAACAACAGTTACTGAGGGAGCAGCTAGAACAGTTGAATGCTGGGGAAGAACTGCCAATGGAAGCCGCATACAACCCTGGATAGTACAAAAGTGAGGAATTATTTGTAGCCACCTCAGCCAGAGAATAAACTATGAACTGAAGCCACATTTCGTAAGTCAATTACCACAATTCCATGGTAATACGACTGAAGAGCCATATGAATTCTTGCGAGACTTGAAGCTGATATGTTCTAATCTGAGGCACCCACAAGTCAGCCAGGACTACATTCGTCTCACTGCACTACCTTTCGCCTTGAAAGGGAAGGCAGATTACTGGGTGAAGAACTTAGGAATGACTGTGACCACTTATGAGAGGTTTAAAAACCTGTTGTTGAAGAAATTCTACCCTTTGAGTCGGACCAACCAAATGAGGGCCCATCACCAGCTTCTCTCAGATGCCCAATTAACCACTCTATGAGGCTTGGGATAGGTTTAAAGACTTGTTACAGAAATGTCCTGACATGAACTGGATAATAACATCCTAGTTCAGTCACTCTACTCTGGCCTCAACCATGAGACTCAAGAGTTAGTTAGCGCTGCCTACGGAGGGAATTACACATCACGTGGAGCTGAGACCGTCTGGAAGGTACTGGAGCAGATGGCAGAGACAAGCCGTTCATAGATCGCTAGTAGAGGCTACACTGATTCCTTGAACACCTTTCAAGCCAAAGGAGGAAAGCAAACTTTCACAGAAATAGTAGAGGATTTGATTCCAAACATGAACATCATCGCCGATAAATTGACAGTGGTGGATCAAATTCATAAGAGAATGAACGACATCGAAAGCAGGATTTCCCATTTCCCAAATCAGATGGAGGAGCTCACTCAGAAGGTGTCCAAGATGGGGATGCCTATTGCACCTACTGTCCCGATCTATCATGTGCATCATGTCCAGGAGCATCCAGGACCAGAACAACAGCAACCATGGGCTCAGGACCAATCCTATGCCCAACCTTCCCAACAGTCACCCCCACCGGCCGAGACAGTCAAGGAAGCCCTGCCTCTGACATTTTAAGTAAATGGCATTTGGTACAAAACATGACACTACCCAATTGGGTAATATGGGGGATCGTCAGCCTTATCAACGTCCACCCACTTTCTATAATGCTGCATTTTCCTCCACAGCACACTCAGAACACTACATCTTTCCAAAAGCAGCAGCAGCCCTACAATCGCCAGAACCAACCTCAGAAATACCGTCAACAATATCAAGCTCCCAGACAGTCATCTCAATCGTCCAATCCTCCAGAGTAACCGATCGACATCCAGAGGCAAATGCTTGAAGAGATTCGCAACTTCCGAAATGAGTTGCATGATCTACGGGTTGATGTCAATCGCTTGTCCCGTTGGAAGGATGAGCAAACAGCCCCAGCCACAACCATTCCCGCCCAAGTTCAAGCTAACACCAATAGCTTGAACAAATTTCAATCATCTCAACACAATGGCCAGGTATACTATTCAGATTTTTCCACATCTGAACATGAGATCCTTTCGTTTGACAATATCAATGCCATGTCACTCAGGAGCGGAAGGACCGTGGTCGTAACTGACCAGGCAAGGGAATCGGACCATGAAGACTCGGAAGATCAACCGGAGGATGTTTCCGAGGAGGAAGAAGAAGAAGGACGCCTGAAGATCCCAGCGCAAGATAAAGGGAAAGCATCTATGGAGTCTGCAGAGGACCTTGAACCTTTAATTGCAGCAAAAATACCTTTGTCACCTTTTCAGCAACCTGATTTGATTATTATGATTGTAATAAGAACTCCAAGTCTAATAAAGATGCTCTTATTTATGATTATGGCTCTCTATCTCATGTCTCAAATGCCTTCCATTCCTTTCCCCCATGCTCTCAAGAAAGGCAAACAAAAGAAAAATATTCAGGAAGACCCAGTGATGGAAAGATTCTGCCAGCAAAATATCATAGTCAAAGTACCTTTGATCAGTATGTGGCCAGTAATCAAGCCTTTCAAAAGTACTTGAAGGCAAAATGCACTCCGACCAGGATTTATATAAAGAAAATAAGTCAATTCGTGGAGACTCATATCTTGACAGTTGCCACTACCAAATGTGTCAAAAATCAGCATTTGCTAAGAAAGAAATGGATCTGGGTGCCAATTATGTGGAGAGTCACATTGGCGGCATTGCGTTGGCACGCGTACTTCTCGACAACGGTTCTTCCATAAATCTTCTACCATTAGCCTTATATTAAGATTGGAGTTAGGCCCTCTCAAGAAATCATTATCTTTACTCCAATTTGCTGATAAATCCACTAAAAGGCCTAAGGGAGAAGTGAAAAATGTTATCATCATGATCGAGGGTATGGAATACAAAGTAGACTTCACTGTCCTTGATATGGAGACCCCGAACCATTGGAAGGAATCACAAATCATTCTTGGAAGACCATTCTTAAGAACCGCCAAAGCTGTATTTGATTATGGCACCGGAATGATGAAGTTCCGTTCTCCAGGCGGAGAAGTAGACTTGGAGATGAAACAAACGAAGTGGCAAAGGCCAGACTATGAATCCACCACTGAATATGCCGAAACATCAGAATGCAATCTCCTCAGCACTACTGGGTCATGGGACCAACTGCCAGACATACAGATTGAAAGCACATCATCAGGAGAAGAAACAATGCATAGTGCAGTTTGCGAGATATTGCCAAACATATCTAGTCACCCAGATTCCAACAGTCTTGATGACACAGAAATCCCTTCGGATTTGTCAGTCCCATCATCTTCGGGACAATCAAGAAATATTGATGACGAGTCGGACGTGGCTCTGGTCGAATTACCCCACTACTTTAGCGATCCAACTCAACTTTCTTCGGAATTGGTAGCCAGCACATCAGAGAGTGATTCACCACCAACCAATACTGAGCCAAATGCAAAAGTCATTCAGCCAGACTTGATCGATGATTCAGAATTGTCAGAGCTGAAGCCACTACCTTCCACACTGAAGTATGCATTTCTAAATGGACCAAAAGAAAAATTCCTTGTGATCATTAGCTCATCATTAATCGTGGACCAGGAATCCAGACTACTCGAAGTCCCCATAGGTTGGACTATGTCGGATCTCATAGGAATAAACCCCGCTCTCTGCTCGCACCAAATTTATGTTGAGGATAATGCAAGGCCTTCCCGTGAATTTCAGAGAAGATTAAACCCCAATCTTCGGGAAGTAGTGAAGAAAGAGATAGAGAAATGGTGCAAAGCAGGATTTATATACCCCATTTCTGACTCTAAGTGGGTGGCCCCACTTCATGTCGTCCCGAAGAAGTCGGATATCGAGATGGTCACCAACGAGGAGGGGGTAGAGATCGCGACCCAAGTACCCATGTCGTGGCGCGTATGTGTCGATTATAGGCGCCTGAATGCTGCGACCAAGAAAGATTACTTTCCACTGCCATTCATTGATCAAATCTTGGAGAGACTCGCAGGGAAAGCATTCTTCTATTTTCTTGATGGGTACTCCGGCTACAATCAAGTAGCTATCACTCCCGAGGACCAGGAAAAGACCACATTCACATGTCCCTTCGGTACCTACGCATTCAAGCGCATGCCATTCGAACTTTGCAATGCCCCAGGCACATTTCAGCGGTGCATGATTGTCGTATTCGCCGAAATGGGTGGTGATTTCCTGGAAGTCTTCATGGATGACTTCTCGGTTCATGGTGATTCATTTGATACATGTTTAGCGCACTTGGACCGAGTCCTCCAGAGATGCAGGGAGGTTAATTTGGTACTCTCTTGGGAGAAAAGTCACTTTATGGTGACTGAGGGTATCGTGTTGGGGCACGTCATCTCCAAAAAGGGAATGGAGGTAGACCCTGCCAAGGTGGATGTGATCAAGAAACTTGAGCCACCAACCAACGTCAAGTTAGTGAGGTCGTTTTTAGGGCATGTTGGATTTTATCGAAGGTTTATCCCAGATTTTTCAAAGATCGCCCGCCCACTGATTGAGCTCTTAGGAAAAGACACCGAGTTTATTGTAAATCACAAGTGTCTAGAGGCGTTCGAGCTCCTGAAAAAGAAAATATGTGAAATGCCGATATTACAAGCTCCCGACTGGTCTCTTCCCTTCGAGATCATGACTAATGCATCAGATTTTGCTGTCGGAGCGGTACTTGGACAAAGAAGAGATGGAATACCTTATACAATTCACTACGCGAGCAAAGTGTTGGATCCTGCACAGAGAAATTATACAGTGACTGAAAAGGAAATGCTCGCGGTTGTTTGGGCCCTTGAAAAATTCAGATCATACATATTGGGCTCCAAGGTGATAATTTTCACAGATCACACGGCAATCAGATATCTCATAGATAAGAAGGATGCTAAGGCACGACTTTTGAGATGGATCTTGTTAATCCAGGAGTTTAATTTGGATATCAAGGATAAACCTGGAATAAAGAATGTTGTTGCTGATCATCTTTCCCAAATCGAGCAAAACGATTATCCTGACACTGGACCAATTAAGGAGACTTTTCCAGATGAATCAATATACGTTATTGATTCAACCTTGTGGTATTCCGACATAGTGAACTATCTTGTCTCCAAGAAGGTTCCTTTTGGTTGGACCAAAAGAATGATTGATCGATTGTAGTCAGATTCGAGAAAATACCATTGGGATGATCCTTTCCTTTTTTATGAAGGACCGGATTGTGTCTGGAGAAGATGTATTCCTCAGGAGGAATATCATAGTGTCCTCACACATTGTTATTCTCTCGAGGCTGGAGGACACCATTCGGGAAAAAGAACCGCGCACAAGGTACTCCAATGTGGATTTTACTGGCGGACCCTATTTCAGGATGTGAATGAATTTGTACGATCATGCCCGATTTATCAAAGAATGTGAGGGACTGTGGGATACAGAGATGAAATGCCCATGCAACCAATGATTTTCTGTGATGTTTTCGATGCATGGGGGATTAATTTTATGGGTCCCTTTCCCAACTACAGTGGATTTGAGTACATCTTGTTAGCGGTTGACTATTTATCAAGATGGGTAGAGGCTATTCCAACCCGAACCGCAGATAGCAAAGTCGTTTGTAAGTTTATCAAGGATAATATCATTGCGAGGTTCGGGATACCAAAAGTTTTGATTTCTGATGGAGGTAGCCACTTTGTTAACAGAGAGATGAGATCTTTGGCTAAGGAGTATAAATTTGAGCGTAGAATAGCCAACCCATATCATCCACAATCTAATGGCATGGCAGAGGTTTCTAATAGAGAGGTGAAGGGTATTCTTCAGAAGTTGGTTCGTCCAGATAGGAAGAATTGGTCGAAACTGTTGGACCAAGTACTATGGGCCTATAGGACAGCCTGTAAGACTCCACTCGGTACTTCACCTTTTAGTATGATCTATGGCAAGCGATGCCATCAACTTGCAGAATTGATTCACAAATCAGAACGGGCGATCAAAAAGTTGAATTGGAGTTGTCACCTTGGGAAACTATGTCGAGATTTAAATCTGAATGAGCTAATTGAAATCCGAAATCGGACATATGACAACAGTGTGATTTATATGGACAAGGTCAAGAGATGGCATTATAGACACATTCGAGATAAAACCTTTGTCCATGGGCAGAAAGTATGGTTATTTAATGCTTGGTTGAAGATTTTCTATGGGAAACTAAAATCAAAATGGGATGGTCCATACATTGTCATCGATGTGCATACCAATGGAAGCGTGGATATTGCCGAACTCAAAGATGATGCACAACCTTTCGCAGTAAATAGACAATTGCTAAAGCCATATATTGAATCACCCAAAGAGCAGACAGTTCAAGTTGAGGTCATCTACTTCATGTAGAGCGAGGACATTGAAGATTTATCAGATCATTCCCACCCTCCCTCCCGACCACATCGGCCTCCTTGTACAGCTTCTTCCTCTACTTAGGCCAAGGCCTAAGTATAGGGGGGGACCGATGCCATCTGTATATACTATCCTTCTCATTCTCCTGATCACTTCACTTTCACCCTTCTTCCATACTTAGGCTGACCAGAGCCTAAGTATAGGGGGGACCGACATCCACCTGTATATACTCTCCTCATTCACATATCCCGACCGCTTCATTTTTCTTTTTCCTTTTTCATTTTCACTCCCTTACTCTTAGCTCGAGCTATGTCTTCTTTCCGCTTCTTGTGCTCTGAGGACACAGCACTCGCTAAGTATAGGGGGGTCTGTGTATATACTTCGTATATATTTTACCCATATCTCGTACTTTCGCGTAAGTCTATATGTATTTACGGGGTGGGTAGTCTTTAAAAAAACCCCAAAAAGAGAAAAAAAGAAAGAAAAAGAGTTTTTCAACTAACACTAACCTTGCCTAAAATTTTTGAAAAAAAAGTGGCTTCTTATTTTTGCATCACACACACAAAAAAAGCGTGTGCATTTCACACACCTGCATTTAATCTAGCATCGCATTCATGTGCATCTGTGAAAAGTCATTGGGTTCTGAACCGAGTTATGAGTAGAAACCGAGAGTGGTCTGGACTTGACCTTAATCCACCATATTTTAAGAGGAACTTCACCAAGAAATAGGATTTTAAGAACTTCAGGTCTTTTGACTTAATTCTTTATGTTCCACATGACAATATGCAGCGTTTGACTCTTAGTGTCTAACCTGGTCTCTTCATTCTGGGTACAACTTTGGAATAGGGAATTAATTTGTACTCTCGCACTATGCAGTTAGCTCAACTCAGACGAGATGTTGGAAGACTGTGTGAATCTCTTTTCTGGTAACGTGGAAATCTAAAGACCGGAGTACGGGTTGAAATAAAGCTTCGGAAAAGGGATGGATGGCTGGGCACAATTTTTTCTAGGACCCCAAAAAATGTACAGAATAAAAAGATTCTATATCCGTAGGGGCACAACAAGATCCAAGCAGAACCACCAAAAATTCCAAATACAAAGAAGCAACTACCAAATAAAATCTGACCAAAAAGGTCCAAGCTTCAAGAAAACCTGCAGATCTTGGTGGAGACTCGGCTACACTGACCATCTTCACAAGGAGAGGTGACTACACTGGCCACCCTCCAGTTCTTTTCCCCTTCTTCTATCTTCTCCCCCAATTCGATTGTGAACACAGTGCGACAGACCTTAGAAGGAAATACCTGACTCCCCGAGGACGAGTTACTGGAGAGGAGCACGGTAGTGCGGAATTCTAGATGGGAAGAGCTAAAACCTTACACACACATGAGTCGGATATTCAATGTTCATAGGGCATACTTTGGGAAGAGGATTGATCTAAGATAACTTCTGAGCCAAAACTGTGACAATGAGGTATAGAACTTGAGGGCTGTTGATTTTAAAATTCTAAGTCTCACAGAAGTTCCGCCACACTATTAATCTAAAGGTCGAGTTTAGTCTCATTTTCACCTTCAGCTCATGGTCTTGGTATGGAACCCAATTTCATTTCACCTCATGGCATTTCTTTTTGATGCTCAGGGACGAGCATGGTTTAAGTATAGGGGGATCATGAATCTCAGATTCATCACTCTAATTCTCATTTATTAAGCTCAATTCCCTCAAAATCATCAGCATTTCTGCATTTATTCTGCATAATTAGCATTCATACATATTTGCATAAGATTGGCATTTTATCCATCATTTTTGCACAAAATAAGAAGCCAAAAATCCAAGCCAAAGTTGACCTGTAAATAGCCTAATTTCTCGGATTTTAGCTCCTTCATGCTAACTCCGAATGACACAAAACCACCTCCACTCTGTACGTATCACTAGCAAGACTAAATAAAAAATATAAAAAAATCACTAACCTTGGTAAGTGGACCAAAAACCCAAACCCTAGTTTCAGGATTTTCGGACTAAAAATCCCATATCTTCCCCATCCAGTGTCTGATTTGATCCTACTCACTTTTGAACTACTATACATTCAATTACCTTCAAAACAAGACCAAGTTCAAGTGAATTGGAGCTCGTATATGAAATTTGGGTTTTGGGCCTCTTTTGTACATTGTGTATTTTAGCGGTTTTTTGACCCGTTATTTTATGTACATACTTTCTTAATTAATAAAAATCCAAAAAAATAGAGTTTGATGTATTTATTTATCTTTTATTTTTTTCCATATTTTTCTGGACTTTTATCTGGTTTAAAATCCATGTTTAAAAGATCCGAACGGTTTCGAGATAAATTCATAAATAGTGTTCTTAGAAGAGATGCTAGGTGAGATGTGGGAGGCAGTAGCATCTTGTATCTGAAAGGTAGCCAAAGAGATGATAGGCGAGTCAAAAGGAGGAGCTCCGGGTCAAAAGGAGGCTTGGTGGTGGAGTGAAGGGGTGCAAGAGAAGCTAAAAATTAAAAGAGCTTGCTTTAAAGCTATGTCTAAGGATAGAACAGAGGAATCTGTCACAGACTATAAAATAGCGAAGAAGGAAGCAAAGAAGGCTGTAAGTGAAGCTAAGTCAAAAGCTTATGAGGTTTTGTATAAAAATCTCAACTCTAAGGAGGGCCAGAAGGATATATTCAGGTTGGCCAAAGCAAGAGAAAGAAGGACCAAAGACCTTTCTCAAGTGAGATGTATTAAAGACGAGGAAGGTCACGTGCTTGTTACTCAGAAGGATATAGAGACTAGATGGGAGCAGTACTTCCATAAACTTTTCATTGGAGAAGGAAATAGAGAGATCACTTTGGGTGATCTAGCTAGTAGTGAAAGTTACTTGAATCGTGCATGCTATAGACGAATACAAAGAAAAGAAGTAGAGGAGGATTTGAAGGTTATGAGACCTGGGAAAGGTGTTGGACCGGATGACATCCCTGTAGAAGTATGGAAAGTTTTAGGTAAGCATGGTTTGACTTGGCTTATGAATCTATTCAATGTTATTTGGCGAAGCAAGAAAATGCATGAAGATTGGAGGAGGAGTATCGTGGTGCCTCTTTATAAGAACAAAGGAGACGTTCAAAATTGTTCAAATTACAGAGGTATCAAGCTGATGAGTCGCACTATGAAAATTTGGGAACGTGTGATGGAAAGAAGGTTAAGGCAAGTTTCCCAAGTAAAAGAAAACCAATTCGGATTCATGCCAGGTCGCTCAACTATTGAAGCCATCCATTTGCTGAGGAGAACAATGGAGATTTATAGAGCTAAAAGGAAGAATCTTCATATGATCTTTATTGATTTGGAGAAGGCTTATGATTCCGTCCCACGAGAGATACTGTGGAGAGTTTTAGAGAAGAGACAAGTACCTGTCCTATACATTAATCTCATAAAGGATATTTATGATAGGGCTTTATCTTGTGTAAGGACCCCGACGGGGAAGACTGACTATTTTGATATCAACATTGGTTTGCATCAAGGTTCAGCTTTGAGTCCATTTCTTTTTACTTTGATTATGGACGAGTTGACAAGGCACATTCAAGATGAGTTACCTTGGTGTATGTTATTTGCTGATGATATTGTGTTGATTGACGAGACTAGAGATGGAGTAAATGAGAAGCTTGAGGTTTGGAGACATGCATTGGAGACTGAAGGTTTTCGTATAAGTAGGGCTAAGACGGAATATATGGAATGCACCTTTAATGGAAGCAATGGTGAAGGAATCGAGGTGAAGATTGGTGACGATAACATTCAGAAGAGATATTCTTTTAGATATCTGGGATCTATTTTGCAACATGATGGGGAAATTGATGGAGATGTTACTAATAGAATAAATGCAGGCTGGCTAAAGTGGAGAGGAGCCTCCGCTGTTCTCTGTGATAAGAAAATTCCTTTAAAAATTAAAGGAAAGTTTTACAAAGCAGTCGTGAGACCTGCTATGCTTTATGGCTCTGAATGTTGGCCTGTGAACCATAGACATGTGCAGAGAATGGCTGTAGCATAAATGAAAATGCTAAGATGGATGTGTGGATATACACGTAAAGATCGGATTCGGAATGATGCAATCCGAAAGAAAGTTGGTGTAGCTCCGATCGAGGATAAGATGTGAGAAAACTGTTTAAGATGGTTTGGTCATTTGCAAAGAAGGTCAACTGATGCACCGGTTAGGAGATGCGAGTGTTGGGATGTTGAGCCGGCCAAGAGAGGGCGAGGACGGCCCAAGAAGTGTTGGAAAGAGACTATACGAAGGGATCTTAGTTTTTTAGATATAAGTCCGAGATTGACCCAAGACAGATCTGAATGGAGGCGAAAAATCCATGTAGTCGACCCTACTAAATTGTGGGAAAAGGCTTTGTTGTTGTTGTTTATCTGGTTTAAAAATGACAAAAAAATTAAAAAACCCAAAAATCTAGGTATTCTATGTATATGGGATACCCCAAAAATTCACTTTGCGCATTTGATCGATTTTGATTTTGATGTATTCATGAAAGTTGTAGATCTCATCGAGATAAGCATTTTTCTGAATGAACTTTTTCGATCAGAGGTCGTTTACTATTTCTTTTTGACTTTACAAAGTATTTTATCGTCGTTTTTTTTTTGTGCTGACACGTGGCAGCTCCAGAGGCCGCCACGTGTCAGCTTTTTTAGCCTTTATTTTTATTCGTTTTTATTTAAAAAAATAAAATAAAAGCTTCTCACGTGCGTCCCAGGCGCGTGCTCCGCACGTGCCCCATCCTCCTCACTCTTGTCTGCCACGTGGCCACCGCAGGGCCGTCTGATGTCGGCCGATCGGACGGCCCCTGCTCTTCGTCTTTAACCTCTTGTCGTCGCCCCCTCAATTCCCGCAACGCCCTCCGCTATCCTCGCAACCGGCCGCCCCTCCTTTTACCTCGCCGCCACCAAACTCGAGTCGACCATCCAACCACCCCCGTGATCTCCGCCAACCACCCCCACTCATCTCGCCAACCCCCCCCCCCCCGCCGGCTTCCCTCACCATCTTCCCTATTTAAAGGCCTCCGACCTCCCCCCTATCCCTCATCCGATGTCCCTCGCTTCCGGTCGTGACAACCAAGCTCTCAGTGTGATCCGAGGTCTCATCGCCCTCGTCGCAGCCTCCATCCTCCGCAGCTGCCCCGCTCCAGCCACCCAGTGTCATTAAGCCCTATATCCTCCCAGGTACTCTCTCTCTATCTCTCTCTATCTTCGTCGTCGCCCCATCGCCTCCGCCTCCGCCTCTTCTCCTTCAACTTCACTGACTACAACAAAGGGGCTCGTTACCTCCGTCCATGACTCGCCTCCGACCGACCTCCTCCAGCCGCAGAAGCTCTACCGTCCCTAGGCCGTGTGTCGGCCAGAGGACGGCCTACGACCACCGTTCATCTCCGAAGAACTCGCATCTCCAACGACCTCGCCTTCTTTGCCTCATCTTCACCTGCCCCGATCAACGTCAACTCCACCTACGACTCCGCCGACCTCAACTTCGACCAACGTCTCCGCCGTACATCATCAACAAACACCTCATCTCCATCGATATCTCCGCCTTCGTCAACTACCGCAGCCACCTCCGACGACGTTTACCACCAACTTAGCCACTGCCATACCGACGTACTTCACCAGCGACACCAACCACTTCGCGCCACCACCGCCTCAGTCATAGATCGCTCCGCCGCTCTCGCCACCGGACCGCCGGGTCAAACCTGAGACCCATGCCACGTGCCGCGCACGTGGGGCGGGGGGACGTCATCGGCCAACGTCATCCCCCAGGTCACATGCATCGCACGTGACCTTGTGGGAAAATTGTGCACAGACCCTTAGGAGTCCTCCTTATTACAGCTCAGTCCATCTATCCCAGGGGTCACGTGCATAGCACGTGACCTACTGGGAATTTTGGAAGAAGAGCCCCTCTACCTTTCGATAATTGCAACTAGGCCCCCCACTGCATTTATTTGTCTATTTATTTTATTATTTATTGCATTTATACCCCTGTGTTCCCTAGTCATTTTGGACCTCTACATGATTTTATTTAATTACCCAAAAATAGCATGATGTTCTTCCATTAATTCTCTACTGTTTGACATATTGTGGACATTTTTGTGAGTAGTGATTAATTAATAATTAGTGTTTTGTGGAAAATTATGAACTTTGCCCATTTTATGCTCTTTAATTTTTATTTGATTAACCATTGCTCTAAAAATTCCCGAAAAATCATATTTTGTAGAGTTAATTGTGCTTGATATTGTGCCCAATAGGATTTGCATTTGCATGCATAAATTGCTCTGCAAAAATCATTTTGCATATTTTAGTATTTAATTTTTAATAGGTATTAAACCCTACATTTTCGAGGTTTAGGATTTTTATAAGATCCATCACCTAGTGATAGATCTTAGATAATTTTATTTCTTGAAAATAAATAGGTTTAATATTTATTATAATTAAATAATTGAAAATCATTCTGTTTGCATTAAAAAATCCATAAAAAATCATATTGCATCCAAAAATTCCAAAAAAAATACAGTGCATTCATTTCATCATATTTTGCATTGTGGCCAAGTTTTATATTTTCCGGACATCATTTGATCAAATTTTACATTTTAGTCCCTAAAATAGGCCGAAATTGCATCTTGCATCCCTTTTTGCATTAAAAATTCCAAAAATAGACCGCCTCGAAAACCTTGCACGAATCTTGATAGACATAACTCTAGGTTGTTCCTTTGCCTCCTTGTGATCGACCTTGGGACTTTCCCAAGTAAAATAAATATAAAACCACTTGATTGAAATTGATTAATATTTGTGGTCATTTCTTGACTGATTCCGATCACCGCCTACAACAAACGACAATTATTATTTTTGGCACGAAGAAGATAAAAACAACTTCTTAACTTAGCGGAATTCGGACTCATCGTATACATATATATCGTGCATATATATTTATTTAAATATAAAAATAATATCATTAAAATGTAATAATAATATATTTATGTACATAAAATAAGACATAAATATATAAAATAAAGGAATAAAATAATAAAATAAAATAATCAAAATAAAAATTAAATAATCAAAATATAGATAAACATACCTATAAATGAACACTAAAAAATTAACTCATAATAAATAACACTAAAAAATAAATAAATATCATAATAAAATACTACATTAAACAATAAATATTTTTATTTTTTATGCGAAAATTAATAAAATCTTATTATTTTTAATTATTTACTCTTTAATAAACCTATTGTTTTGTCCTGTAGCGAGCTTACATGGACCAATGGCAGAGCTACCTCTGCTGACCTCTGGTCAACTCTCCCCCCCAGTCCTCTGATTTGACGCATCATGTTACATCCCGCGCTTTCATGCCTTTTCCCGCATGATCCATCATTCAATCATGATCTATCCCTTCATGAAAAACCATCATTGATCATTATACATCCACGCCATCTCATTTAATTTGGTGTATATAGCTTCGATTCGTTAATTTTGGTCGGTCAATAAGGGTGTCCCGTTATGTAGTTAAATAACTCCACCTCTTCCTCCTTCCAATTTTGGTCATTCCATGAGCTTACTACCACCGCCTCAGGTCTAGCATGAACCCTTGTGACAGGAGGGAACCCTAGGAGGGCCTGAGCGGGTAGATGGAAGAAGGAGGTGCACCCAGGTCACCGTCACCGGTGACCTCTACTCCTTAGCCCTTATCCAGGTAAGAGTTGCGTCCATTCTTTATTTTAGATAGATTTTCTTTCCTACATTTACTGCACTTAGTTTAGTAATTAGTGTAAAGTTTTAGCCTAGAATCAAACGTTCGTAGTTCGCCAGAGCTCTACTCCGGCGAATGCTTCCACCGTGGTCCCGCCCGTTGCTCGACGCACAAACCATCCCACTTCATTCCCTGATGCTTCTCCACCTTGATCCACTAGTCTATCACCCAGATCAGCCCTTGATTTGGCCTGACTATCTCCTTCCACCATCGTTCGCCGGAGACGAACATTTCCATCACATCTTGCCCCGATCTCCCACCAATAAAAGACCGAACCCTCACCATTTCCTTGCGATGCTTTTGCATTGTTTTGCATGTCCGGAAGGCTCCATCTGAGGAGCGTCGACAGATTGAAAGAGGGCCCAGGTCGAGCTTCATCGCCAGACCATTTGAGAGTAGATGGGTCGCATTTGAAGTTACCATCTCCCATGGAGGACTCCCAGGAACAAGAAGAAGCCCTCGCCAAAGGGCTTGGTGGTCAGAGGAGCTCCCAAGGTCAAATCCAAACTCGCCCCAGGCAAGTTCATGTGTGTTCTTCCAGGTCCCTCCTTTGTCGTTTGATCAAGCACCGCATACCAGATGCAGCAGGAGTCGTTCGATCCAGCCCGCTCCCGATCGTCAGATCACACTCCGTGATCTAATCTGACCACTGTGTATAGAAGGGTTATCGACGTGCGTGAGCCGACACATGTCAAGCGAAGTGACCAGGACCGTCGGATCCGTGCCTTGTATGGGGTAATTTTCACATCCAGCCCTGTCTTTTTGTATATTTAATGTTTAGTCCTATAAATAAAATTTAAAGTGTTAAATAAATTGGATATTTTGCAAAAGGCCCCTGTAATTCTTTTATTTGCACTTTGGTCCAATCTAGCTCAGCTCACGTGTCGTCCTATGTGAGCTGGGCATTTTGCATGTATACCCCGAGTGTTTTTGTAATTGTTAAAAAGTCCAAAAAATCGAATTATGATGTATATTTTTGGGATATTTGCATTGAGCCCCTTGCTACTGATTTTATTTGCAAAAGGTCCAATAACATTCGAATTATGATGTGAATTTTTGGGATATTTGCACTAAGCCCCTTGTTACTGATTTTATTTGCAAAAGTACCTCTGCTAGGACATGTATTTTTGTGCACTTGATCTAATTTTTATAAATATCTATTATGCTCCAAAAATATTTGCAAAATAGGATCAAATGCATTAAGCCATGTACATTCACGCCCATATTTTCATTCGCATTGTTGAGCATTTGATCAATTTTTTAAAAATCGAAATGGACCTATTTTTGTACTATTTAGCTTAGAAAATATCGAAAGTATAAAAATATGTCTAAAAATTATATATACTTTATTTTATCATATTTTAATTACATATCAAAAATATCCAAAATGGAAAAAGAAAAGGCTTAAAAAATGAAAAATCCTAAAATCTCTTATAAAAATCTAAAAAATCATTAAAAAATACAAAAATATATTTTTCTATTTTATAATTTTCTTTACATAAATATTTATATATTAAAACTAATTTAAATAATTTTAGAACTCGTTTACTTTTTTAAAATTCAAATCAATTTCAGGTATGTATTTAATCCCTTATTTAGGATATTTTTTATTTTAAAAATACATAAAAATTAGTAAAAATTCTAGAAAAATTACATAAACATTAGGAAAATAAACAAAACACAAAAACAATTTTTCTTTTGTATTTTATTTACATTTATTAGTATTTATTTATATATTACTTTATATGTACATATACCCTTATATATCTTTTATTTATATTCAAAAAAAGAGAGAAATATAAAAATCTTAAAATACAAAAAGAAAATATAAAATTATAAAATAAAAACAAAATACAAAAATGTAAAATATAAATAAAATATAAATTTAAAAACTTACAAAAACAATGAAAATGGACACGAGATAAAAGACAAATTTTTGTGCACATTCATTTGCCCTCTTTCTACTGTTTGCTCCTTGAGTCCAACCTCTACACATGCTTATGCATGTATACATTTTTGTTGTAAAGTTATAATAAATTTTAGCTCCACATTTTTGTTGTTCATTGCTTGATTCGTATTATGGGTTAATTGTTGATTAATTAGGGTTTTTGTTGTGGGTCGCCTCAGCGACTGCATCTCTGCCTTGTGTGAGATGTATTTAGACAGACGATGAAAACCCTAGTTATCAATTGGCGTCATTGCCAGGGAGCAACGTCACATAGATTGGGATTCTTTTATTTTTGTCTATTGTCTCTTGTTCATTTATTTATTTACTTTTGTATTTATTTATTTTTGTCATCTCTTTATTTTTCATTATTATTTTATATCATTTGTGAACTGTCTAACACTCCTTCATGTTTGAATTTGTTGCGAGGGATGGTGGCGTGATGGAGGACCTCTTAGGAGGACCTATGCACCCAAGCAAGGCAGAGCCAGCCTTCTGACTGAGTTAGTAGGAGAGAACAACCAATACTGACTTGGAGGAATTTTTGAGACAGCTTCTGGCTACATTTCATTTTATTTATTTTTACATTTTTCTCAAAAAAATGTGTAAATTCATGTGAGAGAGAGTGACACTTCTATATGTAATAATTTGGACTCTCACAGGTACAACGACTTCGCAAGGTCTATTGCCCGTGGGATTGTTCCCTCGGCGGCCTTGTCGGCTTTCTTGAGTTTTTATCGCTTTATTTTTATTTCTTTTCCTATTTTTATTTTAGTTATTTTGTATGAATGAGCCCCAGCTTAGGAATTGTTTGCTCGATAGATTAAGGTCCAAAGCCCTAATAAATTTTGCATGTACCTATAGCTTCATTCTGGACTTAGTCAAATTTAGAATTGCTCTCTATTTCGATTTGAGATCTAGCACTGAGAGAAGTGCTATACAGTGCTTGCAGGATCTACTGTGGTGAAAAGACTTCGGAGACCGGACTTTTGGATCTTATCTCTAGATATTTTGCATATGGTTCTTCACGATAACAGAAATTTCTGTACCTAGGGCAGTTTCACCGATTGCATTTGCATGTAGTATAGGCTTCAATTCTGTTATGCATCCCGCACGGAGAGAGCTAGGAAGCATTGTAAGCCTTCTGACTTTGCATGCATCATCGACTTCCAACTTGCACGGCTTTTTCAACTTTCTCCCTTTGTTTTTGCTCACATAGGATGCTAAATGGAATTGAAAATATCGTTAGGCACGTGCATTGAAAAGATAAACAAAAAAAGTGATAACAGAAATAAAATTGGGACTGTTAACTCTATTAGACTTTAAAATAAAATGTAATGGATTCATTGCTTCGGGGAGAGCAATCCCCTCATTGTTTGTGCATTTTATTCCTACATACACTCTAAGGATTAGTGCCCAAATCCCAAGCCTTTCTTTGGTATGTACAACTTCTTGAAAATCACCTAACTCTAAAAATGAAAAGTTAAAAGACCAATATCTCGGTCTTCATTGTGTTGAGTAGGTGAATTGGGGGTTTTCTTTGTTCATTGATTGTGCCTAAAGTCAATCTCCATTTTTATCTCTCTTTGAGTCTGCGATCCCATCTGGGTGAGTCATCATTTTTTATTATTGAGTCTCTCTATATATCTTGTGTATTTATTTCCTCACTTGCATCCGAGTCGTGATATTGGGTCTTAAGATTCATCGTCTTCGTCGGATTTTGCAGCTTTTCTCTTTCCCATATCACCCATATCTGGTCCGTTCAAAGGAAACCCTCTCCTTGATCCATAATTTTATCTATATCCATGTTCATCTCGCCCACCCTCCTCGTTCCATCTTATCATCCCTTCTTCTACTCGAGAGTGTTGCGCTTGTAGATAGAGCCTGCATCAAGGTTTATGACTTACATTGATTATTTGAGTAAGCCGGGCACATTTTGAGGAAGCTGAGATTGGCATGTTACTTTCGGTTGATCTGACTTTAGAGTTGTGCATAGAGCTTATTAAGGATTTTTTATGTTTGCACGATTACCAGGTGTGATTCTTATTTGAGGAATTCTGATCACGCACACCGTATTGAATATGTGATATATTTTTGATGATGTGGTGATGATTTCATGAGCTATGACTGATCGATCTATTTTGTGGGTCCTTCTATCTTAATTTAGAGGTTTGATTGACTATCTTAATTTGGACTTTAGAGCGACGGTGCCCAGGAACCCTCATGATCTCACTTATCTCTCTGACTGATCCATCCTTGATCCCTTGATTCTTTCATCCAGCTGTAGCACTTATACATCTTGAGCCATCTCGGTTGGTTTGACTGACTTGAGGGAACGTACTATGATTGACCTGACTTTCTTATCCCTCACATGAGCTTATGCCCTCCTGAGGATTGATTGATTGATGAATTTGAGAACCTGAGATTTGATGCCAGCATTCCCATGACTCGATTGACTTAGTTTGCATTTCTCCCTGAGGACTATCTGCGGGAGGATGCAACACATTTTCTACGCTCAGTTCACTCACTGCGTGTGCTGCCATTGTGTTGGAGCACGGAATCGAGCCATCTGCTTTGACTATTTGGCCTCCCTTTTTGATTGTGTGACCAATCTATCGGTGCAGGAGGCCAATTTTATGGACTCCTTCGAGTCTACTCTCCTTGACGGTCCTCGCACTAATGAGTCTCACTTATGCTGACTATTTCACTGCCTAGTTCACAGTGCTCTCCGATGGATATCTGCAAGAGACTATGACATTTTTAGGATCAGCCCAGAGTTGAGTCTCTTTATTATTCTAAGATCTTTGACTCGTCTGAGTCTGCTCACCTTGAGGACCCTCGCAGGGTTGAGCTATGTCTTATGATATTCGGTGTGTCCCTTTGACCTTTCTGATCTTATGACCACCGGCTACCACGTTGCTGTATTGAGAGTCTCTTATTATTCACCTTTCCTATCTTTCCAAGACCTTGATTGACCTGGAGGATTCTGTATTGCTCGCTCTTCCTCCAAGTCTTATGGTATCGGCTCCGATCTATCATTCCTTCCCTATTAGCCGATGATATACTTTAGCTACCGATCACCGGTAGCTGACACCCACTTGATTGTATACCCGGGTGTCTTTTCATTTTCTGACTGCATCAACGTTCTCACAAGGAGACGATGACAAGAGTATGGTATTCGCTTATCAGATACCGTCATGTACTTCACCATTCTTTACTTGTTGTATATATGTGTTTTGTTTTACAATCCTTCTTTCTCCCGTATGTCATGTGTACCCGAGATCTTTCGCCATATATGTGTGTCTATACTTAGGGATATCTCATCCTAAGTATAGAGGGGTACACACTATATTGTTCTTTCTCCGTTCTGTTACATTACTCATGTAGTCGCTTATACTTAGGGATCTTTTACCCTAAGTATAGGGGAGCGATGCATACATTCTTTGCGATCTTTTTCATCTATCTTCATATCTTTTGTTCTTTTCTTCTTTTCGTTTTCATTTTTCTTTTTCTACTAGGGAGGTGTCACCCCTTTTTTGTCAGTCTTCTGTATTTAGGATGTACTTTGTCCTAAGTATTGGTGGTGCACCCCATATTCTTTCATTCGTTGATCCCCTCCACTGTCTCCCTTCTTGTTGATTTTCTCTACTATACTTAGGGATATCTCACCCTAAGTATAAGGGGAGACAGACTGAGATGTGATCTGTTTATTCCCACCTTTGACCCTCCCTACTTTTTGTACAGACTGCTATAATTAGGATTATTTGATCCTAAGTATGGGGGGAAGGTCAACTTCATATTCTTTTATATATTCATTTTTTCATTTCTTAATTCAGTCATTGTAGTATAGGCTTCTCTATACTTAGTACTAGTTATGTCTTCTCTCTTTTTTTCGATCTATGAGGACATAGCTCCAGCTAAGTATAGGGGGTCGTATATACGTTGTATATACTTTAGCCATAACTCGAACTTTTGTATTATTAATAATAAATATGGTTAAAATACTATAAATACTATATACAAATCAATAAATTAATAACAAAATGCATTTTTATTCCTCAAATTGTTTTGTACATACTGATTAATAAATCACTTTAAAAACATTTTTGCAAAATGACTCGAAAAATGGTTTGACCCATTTGGAAAACTTTTTGTAAAATGTTTTAAAAATTTGTAAAACATTTTTGATTTGTAAAAAAAAATCTTTGTGTGAAATAAAAGTTTTGAAAACTTATTTGCAGATGATTGTGAAAATGGTTGTAAAAATGTTTTGAAAAATCTATATATGCTATTTGAAAAATGCTTGTTGCAAATAAATTTGAGGATTAAATGCGTCACTAAAAATATATATATACAAATAAATTTCTTTACCAATTGATATATATACCTATAAAAATAAAACAACATTTTAAACTTGTAAACTCTTAAAGATTCATATTCATTGTAAATAAAAAAAGAGGCACGCCCGTGTAAATAGTTGTACATATTTTATTCTTGTGCCAAAATTCTTTTTATTTTCAAATTCTTTTTGAAAATTGCATCATTCTTTGCATCATTGTATATAGAATTTGCATAGCATTCATATTATTTTCGGATTGAGCTCGATGATTGAACTAGTCTAAATAAAGTCAAAGGTTGGAGCTTGGTTGGACCTTATTGCACCTAACTTCACTGGAATCTTATGGGCACTAGATTTAAGGTACGTCAGGTCTATTCAGACTTAATTCTTTGAGACTCAGGGTTGGGTTCAAGTCACCTCAACTAACTAACTAGAACTTTTCGAGACATGCACATGACTCTTGTCGGCCATGGCCTAACATGGAAACTTGCACCTTTCACTTGGCTCAACTCAGTTGGAGTGGTGAGAGGAGTGGATTTTCTTGTATGAGATGCACACGAGTGGAAACATTCATCCTCGTATAGGGAGGGAAGTGCACCCCAACCCAATCCAGCTGCCATGAGGTCTAAAGACAAGAGAGTGTGGGTTGCAATAATGCTTCAAAAGAGGGATAGTCTTCTGTATCAAAAGGAAAAACTCCTTATGTAAATGATGATGTAAAGAGTATGCTGTAAAAAAACTCCAAAAAAATGGACGGGCCTAATTGAAAATAAAATGCCAGCCGGAGTATGTATATGTGTTGTATAGAAAATAAGGAAGCTTGATCATAAAAGTCATACCATGTGAGCGTGCAGCTGGATGACTTGACTACACTGGTCATGCATCCCAAGTAGGGATGTAAATGGACGGATACGGATACGGATGTAGGTATGACTGTATCCTTATCCGTTTTTGAATACGAATACGAATGCGGTTTTTAATATTGACGGATATTAAAACTATCTTACCATATCTATAAAAAACGGATACGGATGTAAAACGGATACTGGTCACATACGAGTAATGTTAGAAATACTCTATAGAATCGACTTAAATATATACAAATTGGATAGAAAACACATGATATAAATTTACTAATTGTATTGGTATCATGAAAATTATACAGATATGGTAAAAGAAGGCATAGAATTATTTTATATATGGTTAAAACTAAATCAATGAATATATTTATATATGAAAACAGATATACGAATACGGATACGGATGTTTGCTGATATCAAAATGATATCAATATCCGTATCCATTTTGAACGGATACAGATACGGATGTTAAAATATGTATAAAAAGGATACAGTGACAGATCGGATACGTATATATCTGAAACCGTTTACATCCCTAATCCCAGGATAGGTAGCTTCACTGGCTACTGTCTATTCTTCTCTTCACCCCCTCCTCTTAAGTCGGATGCCACTTGAACATAGAAGGGAATACCCCGCTCCTCGAGGAAAGAGTTGATGGATTAGGGAATCACCGGGTTGTCATTCTGGAGAAGTCAGATCCTTTGTTATTTCAGTCGGAGAGAGCCACTATCATTTACACTGTACAAGTTAGCTTCATAGTCATAAGGGTTTGTGTATGATGTAGGCTAGTTCTGACATAGCTATTGAGGTGGTTTGAACCGAGTTCTGTGACTCTCAAAGGGTGTTGTGTTTTAAATTTGGTTTCCGACCAGGTTCCACACATATTCTCACATCAAGGTTTAACCTGAGCTCCAAACTTTGATTCTATAAAGACAAGTTTAATAATTGAAATCAATTCCATTTATTCTTTTTTTTCTTCTTTATTCTTTTTATACTTATTGCATAAGTGTTTGCTAGGGACTAGCAAAGGCAAGTATAGGGGGTGATGAATCTACATTTCATCATCTTTATTCTATTATTTTGGCCTTAAAAACCCTAGCTAATGCATGTAAATATCATTAATTAATACAAAATAGCATTCATCATTTGTTGTATTTATTTTGTAAATAATATGGTTTTTAATGCCAAATTTATAGAATGAAGAGAAGAAAGAAAAAGAATAAAATATCAAAGATATTTTATGACCCTAAACCCTGAGACCAAGTCAAGAATTGAATTGGTCACAACGAATAAAGTAGGGGAGATAAGGGCCAAATACACAATAAAAACCTAAATATTTTATTCATTAGTAGTTCATTTTTTACACCTATTTTATTCTTTATTTATTATACATCAAATGAATAAACTTTATCATGAAAGTTTTATATAATAATGTGATTAAAAGTACAAAATTCAGTTCGTACAAAAATAATGCATAGTGTACATTTTATACACAAAATAAAAAAGCCAAAATCCCAACTTCGCAGACCCATATCTACCAAATAAAAACTTAAAATCTATTAAAATCACTCTAATTGTATATAAATTTTCATAAGCTATTTAATGGAGGTGTTTACATATTTTTTGGAGCTAAGATGTGAAAGTTAGGTTTCGGACCCTCATTATACATGATACCCGAATAAAATATTCATTATAATTCATTCTTTACTATTATTGCAAATCCATATTTTTATAATTTTGTAATTATTATTTATAACTTATGAACATATTAAAATCAAAATAAAACCATAAAGAAAACACAAAATAAAATAAGTCTATATTAATATATAGGCAAAATACCTATGTCTATACATGTATATAAATAAAAGGGGATATCCTTTATTCTTTTATATTATTATAATATTGTAAATATCATGTATATAATTAAAAATACAAAGATAAAATAAAACAAAATAAATTGAAATAAATAAATAAAATGTATACAATACATAGATGAAATACCTATAAGTATACCTATATATGGTGCATATCTATTTATTTAAACATACAAATAATATCATAAAAATATAATAAAAATATATTTATGTACAAAAAATAAGTCATAAATATATAAAATAAAAGAATAAAATAATAAAATAAAATAAACAAACTAAAAATAAAATAGTCAAAATATAGATAAACATACCTATAAATAAACACTTAAAAAATTACTCATAATAAATAACACCAAAAAATATATAAAAGTCATTATAAATACTACATTAAATAATAAAAAAATATTTTATATGCAAAAATTAATAAACTCATTTATTATTTTTGATTATTTATTCTTTAATAAACATGTTGTTTTGTCCTGTAGCTAGCTTACATGGACCAATGGCAGGGCTCCCTCTGTTGACCTCTGGTCAACTCTCCCCCCCGGTCCTTTGATTTGACACATCCTGTTACATCCCGTGTTTTCTTGCCTTTTTCCTGCATGATCCATTGCTCAATCACGATCTATTATAAAAATATGAATTTGTACAAATAATAAATAATGAATAAAAAATATTTTAATCGGGTATAATGTACAATGAGGGTCAAAAACCTAACTTTCACATAGTAACTCCAAAAAATATGAAACCACCACATTAAATAGCTTGTGAAAAGTTATATACAATTAAAGGTGATTTTGATAAGTTTTGAGTTTTTATTTGAAAGATATGGGTATGTGAAGTTGGGTTTTTGGCTTTTTATTTTTTGTGAAAATGTACCCTGTGTATTATTTTTTACAAATTCAATTTTGTATTTTTATTTACATTATTACGGTTGTACAAAGTTTCTTCATTTGATGAATAAATAATATAGAATAAAATAGTAATGCATTTTGTTCCTGTAAACATTCATTATTTATTATATTAATTGTATATAAAACATGATTTTTAATGCCAAAATTATAGAATAAAGAGAAGAAAAGAAAAAGAATAAAATATTGAAGATATTTTATGACCCTAAACCCCGAGACCAAGTCAATTGGTCGACAAGGAATAAAGTAGGGGGAGATAAGGGCCAAAATAGAATAAAAACACAATTCTTTTATTCTTTATTTATACATTTTTGGGTTTTTAAGGCCAAAATGATAGAATAAAGTTGACGAAATGGAGATTCATCACGCCCCTATACTTGCCTTTGCTAGTCCCTAGCAAACAATTATGCAGTAAGTACAAAAAGAATAAAGAAGAAAAGAAAAAGAAAGAATAAATGGAATTGATTTCAATTATTAAACTTGTCTTTATAGAATCAAATTTTGGAGCACAGGTTAGACCTTGATGTGAAAATGTGTGTGGAACCTGGTCGGGAACCAAATTTAAAACACAACAGCCTTCAAGAGTCACATAACTCGGTTCAAATCACCTCAATAGCTAGGTTAGAACTAGCCTACATCATATGCAAACCCTTATGACTATGAGGCTAACTTGTACAGTGTAAGTGATAGTGGCTCTCCCCAACTGAAATGACAAAGGAACTGACTTCTCCGGAAAGACAACCCAACGATTCCCCAATCCAGCACTCTGTCCTCGAGGAGCGGGGTATTCCCTTCTAAGTTCAAGTGGCATCCAACTCAAGAGGAGGAGGTGAAGAAAAGAATGGACGGTAGCCAGTGTAGCTACCTATCCTGGGATGCATGACCAACGCAGTCAAGTCATCCAGTTGCTGGCGCACATGGTTAACTTTGATGCTCAAGCTCGCTTATTTTTATACAACATATATACATACTCCGGCATGCATTTTATTTTCTTTCAGGCCTGTCCACTTTTTGTGGAGTTTTTTTTTGAAATACTATTTACATCAGCATTTACATAAGGAGTTTTTCCTCTTGAGCCAGAAGACAATCCCTCTTTTGAAGCATTATTGCAACCCACACTCTCCTGTCATTCGACTTCATGGCAACTGGACCAGGTTGGGGTGCACTTCCCTCCCTAGACGAGGACGAATGTTTCCACTTATGTGTTGCTCATACCGACAAATCCAACCCCCTCACCACTCCAACTGAGTTGAGACAAGTGAAAGGTGCAGGTTTCCAAGTTAGGTCACGACCGACAAGAGTCATGTGTGCGTCTCGAAAAGTTCTAGTTAGTCAGTTGAGGTGACTTGAACCCAGCCCTGCGTCTCAAATAATTAAGTCCTAATGGACCTGAAGTACCTTAAACCTAGTTCCTAAAAGGTTCTTGTGCAATTAGGTGTAGTAAGGTCCAACCAAGCTCCAATCTTCGACTTTATTGGACTAATTCAATCATCAAGCTCAATCCGAAAGAATGTAATTGCTATGCAAATGCTATGTACTATGCAGAAAGAATGATGCAAACAAAGAATCTAAAAATAAAAAGGATATTTGCAAATAAAAAGAATTTTGGCACAAGGATAAAATATGTACAACTATTTACACGGGTGTGCCGCTTTTTATTGATTAATAAGAATTGGGAATTTTAAAGAATTTACAAGTTTTCACAAGTTATTTTTATAGGTATATATACAATTGGTAAAGAATTTTATTTATATTTTTTATTTTAATAATGTATTTATTCCTCAAATTTATTTGAAAACTATAGTAAAAAATAATTTTTGCAAATATTTACAAATATTTGAAAGCCATTTTGCAAAGATTTTTCAAACAGTATATATACATTTTTCAAAATATTTTTACAACCATTTTCAAAATCATTTGCAAATAGGTTTTCAAATCTTTTATTTCACATAAAGAAAAAAATTTGCAAATCAAAATATTTTTACAAAGGTTGAAAACATTTCACAAAAAGTTTTCCAAACGGGTCACACCATTTTTCAATTCATTTTGCAAAAAATATTTTTAACCTGATTTATTAATCAGTATATACAAAAAGGATTTGAGGAATAAATTATGTTATTAATTGGTTTTTAATGAGTTATAAAAGTATTTATAGTATATTTAGCCATATTTATTATTAAGTTGAAGAAAGTACAAGTTATGGGTAAAGTATATACAGAGTATGTACAACCCCCCTATACTTAGCATGAGCTATGTCCTCATAGAACGAAGAAGAGAAAGAGAAGACATAATTCGTACCGATTATAGAAAAGCCTATACTACAACGACTGAATAAGAAAAGACTGAATAGATAAATGAGTAAGAAATTGAGCGTCCTCCCTATACTTTGGATAAAATAATCCTAAGTATAGCAGACTGTGCACAAAGCAGGGAGGGTCAAGGGTGGGAATAAATGGACCCCAGCTCAGTCTGTCTCCCCCAATACTTAGGGTGAGATATCCCTAAGAATAGCATAACAAATCAACAAGAGAGGAGACAGTGGAGGGGATCAAAGAATGAAAGAATCTGGGGTGCACCCCCCTATACTTAGAACAGAGTACGTCCTAAGTACAGAAAACTTACACAAAGGGGAGACACCTTTTCTGTAGAAAATGAAAAAAAAAAGAAAAGGAAAAAAAGAGCATTTCCTTAACCGACTACGTTCTCCTACTCCACCAAAGCCCCAACCCCCATGAGCTTGAGCAATGTTGTTGATCAATTCGTTTGACCCACTCCAGCTCCTCCGAACAGTCTTCTTTTTCCAAGAAGGAGATCAAAGATATACTACTGGAATACCGAGTGTTCGTATCATACAGTAGAAAAGCGGGGGGCAGATCTATGAATAGGGGATGTGGAGTGAAGATGTAAGAAGCTAGGCCACAGAGTCTTTGAAAGGACGAAAAAAGATGAAGAACAAGGAAATGCCCTGGATATCTAGTTTGAGTCCGGCTAAGAAGGTTAGTTATTAGTTGTGAGGTAGAATCTGAGTCTGTCTGTCTGACCTGAGTCTTAGGTAGAGGATGAAGGCGAATGATAGCAAAATGACACCGGTCTCCCATAGGCATCAAAAGAAAAGAAGAAAAGATATACAAATAGATCTAAAAGATCATAAAGAATGTACGCATCACTCCCCCTATACTTAGGGTGAAAGATCCCTAAGTATAAGCAACGACAAGAGTGAAGAAACATAATGGAGAAAGAAGGGGTGTAACCCCACTATACTTAGGACAAAGTATGTCCTAAGTATAGACAAATATATATGCCGAAAGATCTGGGGTACACATGGCATATGAAATAAAGAAGGATTAGAATACACACATATATACAACAAGTAAGAATGGTTTAGTTCAGGACGGTATCTGATAAGAGAATATCGTGCTCTCATCATCATTTCCCCGTGAGAATAAATACGCAATCATACAACAAAAAGACACCCGGTTATACAATCAAGTGGATGTCAGCTACTGGGGAAAATAGATTGAAAACTAAGCCAGAGACCGGTAGCAGGAAGAAGATCATCGACTTAAAAAGAAGGAATGAGAGATCAGAGCTGATACCATAAGACATGGAGGAAGAAGGAACAGTACAGAATCCTCCAGGTCAATCATGGTCTCAAAAATTTATAGAAAGTAAGAAATAGGAGACTTTCAATGTAGCGGCGTGATATCCGATGGTCATAAAGTCAAAACGTCACAGTAACACACTGAACACCATGAGACATAGTTCAACCCTGCAAGGGTCGTCAAGGCGAGCAGACTCATATGAATTAAGTATCACAGAAGACTCAGCCTCGTGCTCCCACAGAAAGGAGACGCAACCAGGGAGAGACCGAGTACACACATCAGAATTCTCAGCTTTGTGCTCCACCAGAGAGGAGACACCAGAGGTGAAACCGAGTACCTAGAGAACGATGTACCCTCCCACAGATAACCCTCGGGGAGTAATACATACTAGTCAATGAATAATTAGAATTGAGCTCACCCTTGCAAGGGTCGTCAAGGTGAGCGGACTCCAAAGGAGTTAGAACCATCAGACGGATCAATAGAAGCTGCCTCAGTAGGCGACAAATCGACTACCATCAGAAGAGACCGACGGATCTAGAAAATGTGGCAGCATCCTGCAGATAACCCTCGGGGAGCACACTACCAACTGGGCAATGAATAATCAGAGGAAGAAAGCTCATCCTTGCGAGGACCATCAAGGAGAGCGGACTCAAAGGAGTCAAGAAGATAGGACTCAAGATCGAACAAGTCAGATTCAATCAAGGTGGTGGGACCTGAATACATATCAGACGACTCGGTTCCATGCTCCGCCAGATCGGAGGCACATTCGGCAAGGAGAATCGAGCGTAAAGAAAGTGTTGCATTTTCCCAAAGATAGTCCTCGGGGAGTAATGCAAGCTCAGAAGAGAATATTCACATCAGATCTTAGCCTTGCGAGGTTCGTCAAGGAGAGAGGGCTCGAAGGAGCTGAATCCATCAGACGGATCCTCAGAGGAGGTCTCGGTAGGCGACATAGCGGCTACCATCAGAAGATACCGTCAGCTTAAGAAATTGTCATAGTCTCTCGTAGGTAACCCTCGGACAGCACTATGAACTAGATAATGAATAATCATAAACATGGGACTCATCCTTGCGAGGACCGTCAAGGAGAGAAGACTCGAGAGAGTCGGTGAACTTGGCCTCGTGAACCGACATATCAAGCACGCACTCAGACAGGGAGGCCAAACAGACGAACACGATGACTTAGTTCCGTGCTCCAACAAGATGGCAGCGCACACAGTGGGGGAACCGAGCATAAAGAAAATGTCACATCCTCTCACAGATAGCCCTTAGGGAGGTATGCAAACTAGGTCAATCACATCGTGGGAATGTTGGCATCATATATCAGGTCCTCAAAGTCATAAATCAATCAATCCTCAGGAGGGCGTAAGATCATGAGGGATAAAAGATCAATCTCATCCGTCATAATGTTGTCCCTCTAGTCAATCTAATCAGCTGAGATGGCACAGAATATAAGCAAATATCATGGTGGATGGATGAGTCAGGAGATCGAGGATGGATCAATCAAGGAGAAGAGAGAGATCATGTGGGTTCCGATCATCGTCACTATGAAGTACAAGTCAAGATAGTCAATCAAACCTCTAAACCAAGATGGAAGGAACCTCAAAATATATCAATCATTCATAGCTCATGAAATAGTCATAAAGTCATCGCAATCTATCACATCCTCAATCGGTGTACGAGATCAAAAATCCGCAATAAAGAACAACACCTAGTAATCATGCATCATCGAAGTCCTCAATAAGGCCCAAGCACATATCTAGTTCAGATCCACAAAAGTAGCATGTCAATCTCAGCATCCTCAAAACGTGATCGACTTACTCGCTAATCAATGGAATCCAAGAATCCTCGATGTGGGCAATATTCGTAAGCACAGCAATCTCGGGTGATAGAAATAATGACACGAAGGGGGATGAGGAGGGCGGGCGAGAAAAGATCAGAACAAAGACAAAATTATGTGTTCCACACAAGGCAGGAACACATCCAAAATTGTGGTTCAAGGAGAGGGTCTCCTCGAACCGGACTAGATATGGGTGATCTGGGCAAAAGGAGAAAAGCCGCAAGATCTGGCGAAGATGAAAAAGCTCAAGACCCAATCACGACTTGATGCAAATGAGGAGATGAATAAGGACAAGAGAGATAGAAGGACTCAATGATGAAAATATGCACACGCACGGGACTGAAGACTCGAAGAATGGATGAAAAGCATATGGATTCAAAGTCACAATCAATACAGAAAGCAAACCCCTAGTTCGCCTACTCAACACAATGAGGATCGAGATATGGTCTTTTATCTTTTCAATTTTAGAGTTAGGTGATTTCCAAAAAAACTGCACATACCGAAGGTAGGCTTGGGATTGGGGCACTAATCCTTAGCATGTGCGTATGAATAAAATGAGCATACAAGGTGGGGGTTGCTCTCCCCAAGACAAGGAATCCATTACCTTTTATTTTAGAGATCAACTAGAGTTAGTTGTCCCGATTTTATTTCAGTTATCACTTTTTTTGATTTATTTTCAATGCACGAACCTAACTTTTTCAATTTTATTTAGCATTCTAGGTAAGAAAAATTAGAGGGAGAGGATCGGAAAAGCCGTGCATGTCAGAAATCGATAATGCATGCAAAGTCAGAAGACTTACAGTGCTTCCCAGCTCTCTCCATGTCGGATGCAAGATAGAATTGAAAACCTATGCTATAAGCAAATGCAATCTGTTGAAATTGCCCTAGATACAGAAATTGTTATTATCGTGAAGAACTGCATGCTAAATATTTAGATATGAGATCCAAAAGTCCGGTCTCTGAAGTGCATCGGTGTCCTCCACTACGGATCCTGCAAGCGCTGTATAGCACTTCTCTCGGCGCTCGATCTTAAATCCAAATAAATAGCATTTCAAAATTTGACTAAGTCCAGAAATCTATAGGTACATGCAATATATATTACGCTTTGGACCTTAATCTATAGAGCAAGCAATTCCTAAGCTAAGGCTCATTTACACAAAATAAATAAAAACAAATCAGAAACAAATAAAAATAAAGCAAGAAAAATGTGAGAAAATAGGCGAGGCCCCCAAGAGAACAATCCCTCGGGCACTGGACCCCGCGAAGTAGCTGTGTCTGAGAGTCCAAATTATTACACATAGATGTCACTCTCTCTCACATTAATATACATAATAATAATAAAAATGCAAAAATCATGGTCTGCTCTGCAAAATTCTCCTCTGCCTTCCCTTGATGCTCTCTCCTACCGGCTGACTCAAAAGGTCGGCTCCGCCTTGCTTGGGTGCATTGGCCCTCCTAAGAGGTCCTCTTTTGCGCAAATGTCCCTCGCATCAAGGACAAACAAAGAGAGTGGTCAGAATAGTTGACAATAATATCAAATAATAAATGCAAAATAAATAAATTAATAATCAAAACTAAATAAATGCAATAAATAGATGAACAAGAGATAATAGACAAACAAAATAATCTCCAACTATGTGACGTTGCTCCCCATAAACGGTGCCATTTGATAACTCGAGTTTTCCGAGGGCCTAAAGTAGTCCACACATGGCGGGACCACGATGTCGCTGAAGCGGCCGCTCATGAAATCCGGGTCAATCAACAATTAACCCACAACAAGAATAAAGCAACTAATATCAAAAAAATGCGGAGTTAAAATTTATTATAACTCTACAACAATGTGTATAGCATGCAAGTATGCGTAGAGGTCGAACACAGGGAGCAAACGGGAGGAGGCAAAAATAATGCTCAAAACTTTATCTTTTATCTCTTGTCCATGTTATTGTTTTGTGGGTTTTGATTCTATATTATATTTTTTTATTTTTGTTTTATATATTTTTTATTTGATTTTAAATTTTATGTTTTTATATTTTCTTTTTATATTACCTTTTCTTTTATATAAACAATATAGCATATATAAGGCTTTATATACATAATATATAGTAGTATAATAATAAACACTACTAAATATAAATAAAATATAAAAACAATTTTGAGGGGGTTAATATTTTTCTAATTGTTTTGTTATACTTCTGGAATTTTTGCAAATTTTAATGTATATTTAAAGTCAAAAGTAGTCCAAATAAGGGATAAATGAAATGCCCGAAATTGATTTGGATATTAAAAATAATAAATAAGTTCCAAAATTTTCCAATCAATTTTAATCTATAAATATTTATGTAAAGAAAATTATAAAATAGAAAAAGATATTTTTGGGTTTTTAAAGATTTTTTTAGATTTTTATGAAAGATTTTGGGGTTCTCGATTTTTATGCTTTTTGTTTTTCAATTTTTTGTTACTTTTGACATGTAATTAAAATAGGTCAAAACATACTATATATAGTTGTTTTGGAATTTTTAGATGCATTTTTATATTTTTTGGGTATTTTACAAGTTAGACAGGGGATAATTAGGCTCCTTTTCATTTTTAATAAATGGATTTAATGGAAAAAATGCAAAATAAAATATGGGCGTGAATATACATGGCATAAAGCATTTAACCCTCTTTTTGTGGATTTTTAAGTGCACATAGATATATTTAATAAAAAGATAAAACATACAACAATCAATGGCCTAGCAGGGGCATTTTTGCACATGATTTGAATTCTAGGGGTTATAGTGCAAATATGCCAAAAATATACAACACATTTAAAATTTTATTAGACTATTTCATAATTATAAAAGTAGCCAGGATATTCATGCAAAATATCCCCAGTCACGTGGACTACACGTGAGGCTGGGAGGGACCAAAATGTAATTACAGAAAGTTCAGGGACCTTTTTACAAAAACTAAATTATTTATAATGTAAACTTTTATTTATAGAACCATTTCTTAAATACAAAAAAGCGGGGAAAGATTTACAAATTACCCCAAAGAGGCGCAATTAAACAACGGGTAGTAATCCACTTGACACGCGTCACCATCCAAGCAGCCCGTACCGATTTGCCAATGGACGCTCAGGATTAGATCGGCGCGGTAGATCTAATGGTGACGACGTGGCTACATCGTATGGCTCTTGGAGAGTCTGGAGGTTGAGGCTTAATCCAACGGCCCTGCCCCTCCCTGTAAGAACATGGAAGAACTGGACGGGGGTCGAGCTTCGATCGACGTTAGGGCGCAACTCCGGTGGTCTTCTTCGGTTCCAAGGGTCACAATAGGCAGCACTTATTGACGCGGGATTCTTCGAGGATCGGTTGCTATTGATGGATATGTGGTCTTTGTTATCCCCAAAAAATCCCGCTACAAATAAACAAATTTTTTTCTTCTCTCGCGGCAAAATAATTACAAAAATAATGTGGAACAAGAGAAATTTTTGCTACTTATTTAGTTGTATAGCGGACAGGATCGAACTTAGGGAGGCTACAATTCCTGAGGGTTTTCCAATTAATCAAAAATCAATTAAAAGAAAAAGAAGGAATCTCAAAGGCAAACTATCCTTGGTTATTGTGGAATTTTTCTCTTTTTTATTTTTTATTTTTTTATTTCTACACTTTTTTATTTTTCTGATTTTCAAATTTTTAGTGATTTTAATTTTGCATTTTTTATGTCAAATAAAGAATAATATGCACAAGATAATAAAATACACACACCAAACTCTTTTTTTATTTTTCAATTATATCAAAAATGCTCAGAAAAATCCAGAAAAAATATTTTTGGGTTTTAAAGACTTTGATTTTTTGGAATTTTTTGTAGAATTTCTATATGTTTTTGTTTTTTCTAAAAATCAAATAGTGGAAAAATGAGAAATAATGCATTGCCTGGAGTAATTTGCAACTCAAAAATATTTTAAATGTCCAAAACTCCTAACTACTATTTTTATGATGAAATATTGGTAAATATCTACAAAAGGATCTGAAATCACGATTTTTGATTTTTTGTTTATTTTTATGATTTTTATAATATTTTTAATATTTTTCAATTTTTTGGGTTTTGAAAAGAATTAATGCACAAAATTTCGAATGAAATTAAAAGATAATAAAATAAAACTACACTAATTTTTTGTAATTTTTAGAGCAATATTCAAATTTTTATGAATTTTTGAATTTCAAAAAGAGAAAATGATAATGTTTTTTATTTTTAAATAATAACAAATGATGATAAAATGCAATGAAAAATTTATGCTTGAAAGATAAGCACATCAGATACATGGAATGATTTTTGGAAATTTTATTGACCAAAGAATACATTTATTTCAATAAGAAAAGCAAACAAAATAAAGGTCTAGAAGTCAAGGACTACACTGCAAATATTCAAAGTTTGTTCATCAACATATAACAAAAATAAATTTGTAGGAGAAAAAATAACAATTTACCCAAGAGAGGCGTGTGCTGCACGTGATAGGTCTCTGGCAGGGGCTACTTTATAAATATGCAAACCTTCGGAGGGTTGTTTGATATTTTCTAAAATATAATTTTTTAAACCCATAGGGTTTTCTTCCTTCATTCTCTTATTAAGCAAGTCAAAGGGGGCTACGGGTGCACGTCGCCTTCTTCAAGATGGAGCTAAGGGGGCCAAGGTGATAGGGCACCGTCAAAGATGGGACCAAGGAGGGTCATGCGCCGCTGCCTTGCTTTCTCTCTGATCTCATGCAACAGGTAGGGCAGCGGTGGTAGCAGCGTTCTTCAGTGGTCGGTGGTCGAGAGGATGGGCGCGCCGGCAGCTTGATGGCGGCTGGTGATAGGCTGCTGGGCCATGGTGGTGTGACGATGGTGCCAGGCGGTGGAGGGCGTCGACACGCTGGGCGGATCCCAAGCGGAGGAGAGACGATGCTCGGAGGCGCGGAAGGCACGCGGGGCTTTCGCGCGGGGGCTGGCAGACAGAGATGGCATTAAAGTGCGGCTTCGACGTGGTTGGTGATAGAGACAGGTGGTAGATCGCGGTGGGGCGATGACCGCCGCCGCTGGCTAGTGGAGCGGCAGGAGTGCTGGCCGCAAGGGCGCTGCTCGGTTGGCCGCCACCCTTATTTTATTTAAATTGTAAAAACAGAAACTGTAAATAAGAAAACCTTTTTCTATTAGAACAGAAACTGTAAATACTTTTTTTAAAAATTTTTTAATATTTTTTTATTTCCTACAAAACAAATGTTAGAGTAAAAATATACTTTTTTGTCTATATATATTTATTTATGAATAAATGAGGACACGAGCACGACGGCTCGGTCCCGAAATCAAACGGAAGAGGTGAATGCGGATCCGGTGAAAAATGAGGAATGGATCCGAGTCTCTGGCCACCGTACATGGCCGGAGTTGAGAGATTGCGTAAGATAGAAGGTGAACATGGAGAGATCGAGATAATGAGATGAAAACTCAAGATTGACGGTGAATCAAACAATGATGAATTATAGGACCTAGATAAAAAATCGACAATGAATTAAAATGCAAAAAAGTAAACTAAGGTTAATCTAGATGAAAAATAAGAGAAGATGTGGATCTCACCTTAGGAGCGGAAAAGACTTTGATCACCTCGACGAAGGCCGACCCGCTGTCACCAGACAGCTCGGAGGCTAGGCACCCTTCTGTGACAAGAAGACTCTCGGAGATCAGGCTCCTCTCACCAAAGATTGATCAAATTGAAAAGAGGGACAAGGAGCCATATTAATAGATAGAATGAAATTTGATTTTAAATTTTTGGATGAGGATAAGAGATAAGAGAAAAGAAATTTAAAACGATACAAAGATAAAAGCAATTAGTATTTAAAAAAATATTTACAAAAATCAACTACTTTTTTGTATTTTCATCACTTTATTTATTTGAAAATTAAATGTGATTTTTTTTATTTTTTGTGATAGTTAAGAAAATTAACTATATACATATGCTATATACATATATGGCATTATATACATAGGTAAATAAGCAAATTAGTTTTTTTGTTTTAAAATTTTTATTTTTTTATTTTAAATAGTTAGTAGAAATATTTACAAATCTTTACAAAATATAATATGTATAAATAAATGGAAAATTACACAAAACATCCCAAAAAACCAACTTTTCACATGCAACTCCAAAAATTATGAAATCATAGCCATTTTAAAGATATATTAATTTAGAATACAATGGAAGTGAGTTTGGTTCAATTTGAGTTCATGTGGAGGCGGAATTGATCTTTCAATTATCGCTTAGTGGCTTTTTCCAAGTATGGTTGCTTTTATTCTGTACAAGATTTGATTGTCCAATTATTTTTATTATTTTGGACACATTTTTATTTACAACTTTTGTTTTGAAAATATTTTGTTTGAGGTCAATTTATGTACAAATAAAATAGTGTAGTATACAAATATACACAGCACGCATTTTTTTTTTGGATTTTCTGATTAAGGACCCTATCTCCCCCTACTTTATTCCTGGTCGATCAAGTCAAGACTTGACCTTCTCTTGGGGTTCGGGTCAGCCTATATCTATTACATACATACAGTCTTCCTTTTTTCTTTTCTTTATTTTTCCTTTCTTTCTTTATTTATTTTCGATTAAAATGGTAAGAAGTGTACAATATTTACACACAGATGCAAGTTAGTAAGAATATGGAGTTAGTGTTATATACATGTAGTTTATAAGGGATTTTAAGCTAAAATAAATGAATAAAGATGACTAATCACCGATTCATCAGCAGGGGTTGTCCTTCATCTGTAGGAGGCTTCAGAATAGCCAGAGGATCACCGGAGTGTCGCTACTGGGTCGGGGATGAGATGGGGCTCCAGGAACCTCCGGCGAGTTGCGAATCAGCCTCCAGTGCCTCATTGCACCTTGAACCAGCATAGAATAAAACTAGGGACGAGGGCAAACTGCCTCGTCCTGTTAGAAAGGAGAATGGGCGAAGGGAGGATGATGGGTGACGCTCTCCGTCGGTAGGCGAAGAATGGAGAGTGGATCTCAAGATACACGAGGGATCTGGGGGAACTGGAGTTCCAGGGATGCAAAGAGGGCGAAGGGGATCAAAATGAAGGCAGTCAGTGTGGGGGAAGACAGCAAGGGTACTATGGAAATGTTCGCCGGAGCGGAGCTCCGGCCAACTTCGAATCGGCCTAATTACGCTAATCGACTGGCCAAATCATTAAACTAATGAAATAAATAAAACACGGGAATAAAAATCTACCTAAAAATGATAAAGAGGTGCAGCTCAAACCTGACATGGGGCCAAGGAGCACGATAGTCGCCGGAGCACAGCCGTTGGTGCATCTGCCGCCTCTACGAGCGTCCAAGAACTCAGGGGATTCCAGCTGTCACCTGGATACGCACTTTGGCCGAGCTATGGAGCTCTAGGGCATGGGAAAATGACCAAAATTGCAAGGAGGAGGAGGAGATGGAGTTATTTAAAGAACATAAATGATTACCCCTATTGACCGACTAAAACAAGAAAATCAAGCTATGTACAAGAGATACGAGAAGGTGGCGTGTATGTACAATGAACCATGATCATTTTTCATGAAGCGGTCGGGGTTGATTGAGCGATGGATCATCCGCTAAAAATGGTAGAAATCGTGGGAAAAGAAGGATTCGCATCAAATAAGAGCGGGGGGGGGGGGGGGCTGTTGACCGGGGTTCAACATACGGGACCCCCTGATTGGTCCAGCCTAGCACACATAAGGACAAAACAACAATTTTGTTAAAGAATAATTGTTTAAAAATAATAAATGATTTTACTATGATTATAAAATAAAAATTATTTATTATTTTATGTAGTATTTTATTATGATTTTTATTTATTTTTTTGACTTTATTTTTTAATAGTTGATTTTTAATGGTGAGTTATAGGTATATTTGCCTATATTTTGGTAATTTATTTTTATTTTGTATATTTTATTTTATTATTTTATTCTTTTATTTTATACTATTTACAACTTACTTTTATAAGTATAAATATATCTTTATTTTATTTTTATGATATAATTTGTACACTTAAATAAATAGATATGTATATTTTATAGGTATATTTTTAGGTAGTTTACCTATGTTTTATATACATCCTTTTATTTTAATGTATGTTATTGTGTTTTATGTTGGATTTATATTTTTAATAAAATATAGATAATATTTAAATTATTATATCAAGGAATAAAGAATAAAAGAATGAAATCCACTTTTATTTATATACATGTAATAACATGGGTATTTTGCCTATGTTTTCACATAGCCTTATTTTATTTTCTTTTTCTTTTTAGTTTTATTTTGGTTTTTATATGTACATCTATTATAAATAATAATTACAAAATTATAAAAATATGAATTTTTACAAATAATAAATAATGAATAAAATAAATATTTTAATCGGGTATAATGTACAATGAGGGTCAAAAACCTAACTTTCACACAATAACTCCAAAAAAAATGAAACCACACCATTAAGTAGCTTGTGAAAAGTTATATACAATTAGAGTGATTGTGATATGTTTTGAGTTTTTATTTGAAAGATATGGGTTTGTGAAGTTGAGTTTTTGACTTCATATTTTGTGTGTAAAATGTACCATGTGTATTATTTTTGTACAAACTCAATTTTGTATTTCTATTTATATTATTATCTACAACTTTTATGTACAAAGTTTCTTCATTTGATTAATAAATAATAAAGAATAAAATAGCTGTCAAAAATGCATAAATAATGAATAAAAGAATTGGGTTTTTATTCTATTTTTGGCCCTTATCTCCCCCTACTTTATTCTTTGTCGACCAACTCCATTCTTGACTTGATCTTGGGGTTTAAGGTCATAAAATATCTTCAATATTTTATTCTTTTCCTTTTCTTCTCTTTATTCTATAATTTCGTCATTAAAAACCATATTTTATATACAATTACTATAATAAATAATGAAGTTTATTTGCACAAATTAATGCTATTTACATGCATTAGCTAGGGTTTTAAGGCCAAAATGATAGAATAAAGGTGATGAAATGGAGATTCATCACCCCCTATACTTGCCTTTGCTAGTCCCTAGCAAACACTTACGCAATAAGTATAAAAAGAATATAGAAGAAAAGAAAAAAGAAGGAATAAATGGAATTGATTTCAATTATTAAACTTGTCATAACAAAATCAAAGTTTGGAGAACAAGCTAGACCTTGATGTGAAAATGTGTGTGCAACCTGGTCGGGAGCTAAATTTAAAACACAACAGCCATCGAAAGTCACAGAACTCAGTTCAAATCACCTCAATAGCCAGGTAAGAACTACCCTACATTATACACAAATCCTTATGACTATGAGGCTGACTTGTACAGTTTAAGTGATAGTGGCTCTCCCCAACTGAAATGACAAAGGAACTAACTTCTACAGAATGACAACGCAATGATTCCTCAATCCAGCACTCTGTCCTCGAGGAGCGGGGTATTCCCTTCTAAGTTCAAGTGGCATCCAACTCAAGAGGAGGAGGTGAAGAAAGGAATGGACGGTAGAAAGTGTAGCTACCTATCCTGGGATGCATGACCAGTGTAGTCAAGTCATCTAGCTGCAGGCTCACATGGTATAACTTTCATACTCAAGCTTACTTATTTTCTATACAACATATATACATACTCCGGCAGGCATTTTATTTTCTTTCAGACCTGTCAACTTTTTTTGGAGTTTTTTTGAAATACTATTTACAGCAGCATTTACATAAGGAGTTTTTCCTCTTGAGCCAGAAGACTATCTCTCTTTTGAAGCATTATTGCAACCCACACTCTCCTATCATTCAACTTCATGGCAACTGGAACAGGTTGTGGTGCACTTCCCTCCCTAGACGAGGGCGAATGTTTCCCCTCATATGCTTCTCAGAACATCAAATCCAACCCCTCACCACTCCAACTGAGTTGAGACAAGTGAAAGGTGCAAGTTTCCATGTTAGGTCACCACCAACAAGAGTCATGCATGCGTCTCGAAAAGTTCTAGTTAATTAGTTGAGGTGACTTGAACCCAACCCTGTGTCTCAAAGAATTAAGTCCTAATGGATCTGAAGTACCTTAAACCTAGTTCCCAAAAGGTTACAGTGCAATTAGGTATAGTAAGGACCAACCAAGCTCCAATCTTCGACTTTATTAGACTAGTTCAATCATCAAGCTCAATCCGAAAGAATGTGATTTCTATGACAATGCTATGTATAATGCAGAAAGAATGATGCAATTTTACAAAGAATCTGAAAATAAAAAGGATTTTTGCAAATAAAAAGAATTTTGGCACAAGGATAAAATATGTACAACTATTTACACAGGCATGTCATTTTTATTGATTAACAAGAATTAAGAGTTTTAGAGAATTTACATGTTTTCACAAGTTATTTTTATAGGTATATATACAATTGGTAAAGAAATTTATTTATATTTATTTATTTTAATAATGTATTTATTCCTCAAATTTATTTGAAAACATTTTTTGAAAACTATAGTACAAAATATTTTTTGCAAATATGTACAAACATTTGAAAGCCATTTTGCAAAGATTTTTCAAACATTATATATACATTTTTCAAAATATTTTAACAACCATTTTCAAAATCATTTACAAATAGGTTTCGAATCTTTTATTTCACAAAGAAAAGAATTTTTGCAAATCAAAATATTTTTACAAAGGTTGAAAATATTTCACAAAAAGTTTTCCAAATAGATCACACCATTTTTCAAATCATATTGCAAAAATATTTTTAACCTGATTTATTAATCAGTATATATAAAAAGGATTTGCGGAATAAATTATGTTATTAATTGGTTTTTAATGAATTATAAATGTATATATAGTATATTTAGCCATATTTATTATTAAGTAGTTGAAAGTACGAGTTATGGCTAAAGTATAAATAGAGTATGTATGACCTGCCTATACTTAGCATTAGCTATGTCCTCATAGATCAAAGAAGAGAAAGAGAAGATATAACTCGTACTGAGTATAGAAAAGCCTATACTACAACGACTGAATAAGAAAAGAATGAATAGATAAATGAATAAGAAATTGATTGTCCCCTTATACTTAGGATCAATTAATCCTAAGTATAGCAGACTGTACACAAAGCAGGGAGGGTCAAGGGTGGGAATAAATGGATCACAACTCAGTCTGTCTCCACCTATACTTAGGGTGAGATATCCCTAAGTATAGGAGAACAAATCAACAAGAGAGGAGACAGTGGAGGGGATCAACGAATGAAAGAATCTGGGGTGTACTCCCTATACTTAGGTCAAAGTACGTCCTAAGTATAGAAAACTAACACAAAGGGGAGACACCTTTTCTGTAGAAAATGAAAAAAAAAAGAAAAAGGAAAAAAGAGCATTTCATTAACCGACTACGTTCGCTTGCTCCACCATAGCCCCAACTCCCTTGAGCTTGAGCAATGTTGTTGATCAAATCGTTTTACCCACTCCAGCTACTCCGAACAATACTCTTTTTCTGAGAAGAAGATAAAATATATACTTCTGGAATACCGATTGCTCGTATCATATAGTAGAAAAGCAGGGGGGCAGATCTCTGAATAGGTGATATGGAGTGAAGATGCAAGAATCTAGGCCACGGAGTCTTTGAAAGGACGGAAAAAGCTGAAGAACAAGGAAATGCCCGGATATCTAGTTCAAGTCCGGCTAAGAATGTTAGTTATTAGTTGTGAGGTAGAATCTGAGTCCGTCTGTCTGACCTGAGTCTTAGGTAGAGGACGAAGGCGAAGGACAACAAAATGACACTGGTCTCCCATAGGCATCAAAAGAAAAGAAGAAAAGATATACAAATAGATGGAAAAGATCATAGAGAATGTACGCATCACTCCCCCTATACTTAGGGTGAGAGATCCCTAAGTATAGGCAACGACAAGAGTGAATAAACAGAATGGAGAAAGAAGGGGTGTACCCCCCCCCCATACTTAGGACAAAGTTTTTCCTAAGTATAGAAAAACATATATGGCGAAAGATCTGAGGTACACTTGACATATGGAAGAAAGAAGGAATAGAATACACACATATATACAACAAGTAAGAATGGTGAAGTTCAGGACGGTATTTGATAAGATAATACCATGCTCTCATCATCGTCTCCCTGTGAGAACGAAGACACAGTCAGACATCAAAAAGACACCCGGGTATACAATCAAGTGGGTGTCGGCTACCGGGGAAATAGATTGAAAACTAAACCAGAGACTGGTAGCGGGAAGAAGATCACTGGCCCAAAAAGATGGAATGAGAAATCGGAGTTGATACCGTAAGACATGGAGGAAGAAGGAACAATACAGAATCCTCCAGGTCAATCATGGTCTAAAAAATTTATTGAAAGTGAGAAATAGGATACTTTCAATGTAGCGGCATGATATCCGATGGTCATAAAGTCAAAACGTCACGGTAACACACCGAACATCACAAGACATAGCTCAACCCTGCGAGGGTCATCATGGCGAGCAGACTCAGATGACTCAAGTATCACAGAAGACTCAGCCCCATGCTCCCACAGAAAGGAAACGCAACCAGGGAGAGACCGAATACACACATCAGAAGACTCGGCTTTGTGCTCCACCAGAGAGGAGACACCAGAGATGAAGCCGAGTACCTAGAAAATGATGTACCCTCCCGCAGATAACCCTTGGGGAGTAATACATACTAGTCAATGAATAATTAGAATAGAGCTTACCCTTGAGAGGGTCGTCAAGGTGAGCGGACTCCAAAGGAGTCAGATCCATCAGACAGATCAATAAAAGCTGCCTCAGTAGGCGACAAATTGACTACCATTAGAAGAGACCGACGGATCTAGAAAATGTGGCAGCATCCTGAAGATAACCCTCGAGGAGCGTACTACCAACTGGGCAATGAATAATCAGAGGAAGAAAGCTCATTCTTGCGAGGACCGTCAAGGAGAGCAGACTCAAAGGAGTCTAGTAGATAGGACCCAAGATCGAACAAGTCAGATTCAATCAAGGTGGTGGGGACCTGAATATATATCAGACGACTCGGTTCCGTGCTCCGCCAGATCGAAGGCACATCAGCAAGGGGAACCGAGCGTAAAGAAAGTGTTGCATTTTCCCAAAGATAGTCCTCGGGGAGTAATGCAAGCTCATAAGAGAATATTCACATCAGATCTTAGCCTTGCGAGGTTCGTCAAGGAGAGAGGGCTCAAAGGAGCTAAATCCATCAGACGGATCCTCAGAGGAGGTCTCGGTAGGCGACATAGAGGCTACCATCAGAAGAGATCGTCAGCTTAAGAAATTGTCATAGTCTCTCGTAGATAACCCTCGGAGAGCACTATGAACTAGATAATGAATAATCATAAATGTGGGACTCATCCTTGTGAGGACCGTCAAGGAGAGAAGACTCGAGAGTGTCGGTGAAATTGGCCTCGTGAACCGATAAATCAGGCACACACTCAGACATGGAGGCCAAACAGACGAATCAAACAACTTAGTTCCACGCTCCAACAAGATGGCAACGCATGCAGTGAGGGAACCGAGCATAAAGAAAATGTCGCATCCTCCCGCAGATAGCCCTCAGGGAAGGTATACAAACTAGGTCAATCACATCGTGGGAATGCTGGCATCATATCTCAGGTCCTCAAAGTCATCAATGAATCAATCCTCATGAGGGCATAAGATCATGAGGGACAAAAGATCAATCTCATCAGTCACAATGGTGTCCCTCTAGTCAATCCAATCAGCTGAGATGGCACAAAATATAAGCAAAAATCCTTTAAATGCCACGGGTGGATGGACGAGTCAGGAGATCGAGGATGGTCAATCAAGGAGATGAGAGAGATCATGTGGATTCCGATTATCATCACTATGAAGTACAAATCAAAATAGTCAATCAAACCTCTAAACCAAGATGGAAGGAACCTCAAAATAGATTGATCATTCATAGCTCATGAATTTGTCATCAAGTCATCGCAATCTATCACTTCCTCAATCCGGTGTGCGAGATTAAAAATTCGTAATAAAAAACCACACCTGGTAATCGTGCATCATCAAAGTCCTCAATAATGTCCAAGCACATATCAAGTCTAGATCGACCAAAGTAGCATGTCAATCTCAGCATCCTCAAAACATGCCTGACTTACTCCACTAATCAGTGGAATCCAAGAATCCTCGTTGCGGGCTATATTCGTAAGCACAACAATCCCAGGTGATTGAAATAATGACATGAAGGGGACGAGCAGGGCGGGTGAAAAAAGATGGGAACAAGGACAAAATTGTGTGTTCCACACAAGGCGGGAACACATCCAAAATTGTGGTTCAAGGAGAGGGTTTCCTCGAACCAGACTAGATATGGGTGATCCGGGAAAGGAGAAAAGCCGCAAGATCTGGCGAAGACGATGGCGCTCAAGACCCAATCACGACTTGATGCAAATGAGAAAATGAATAAGGACAAGGGAGATAGAAGGACTCAATGACGAAAATACGCACACACATGGGACTGAAGACTCGAAGAATGGATTAAACGTAGATGGATTCAAAGTCACAATCAATACACAAAGCAAACCCCCAGTTCACCTACACAACACAATGAAGACTGAGACATGGTCTTTTATCTTTTCGATTTTAGAGTTAGGTGATTTCCAAAAACATTTGCACACACCGAAGGTAGTCTTGGGATTGGGGCACTAATCCTTAGCATGTGCGTAGGAACAAAATGTGCATACAAGGAGGAGGTTGCTCTCCCCAAGACAAGGAATCCATTACGTTTTATTTTAGAGATCAAGTAGAGTTAGTTGTCCCGATTTTTTTTACGGTTATCATTTGTTTTGGTTTATTTTCAATGCACAAACCTAACGTGTTCTTCAATTTTATTTAACATCCTAGGTAAGCAAAATTAGAGGGAGAGGATCGTAAAAGCCGTGCAAGTCGAAAATCGATGATGCATGCAAAGTCAGAAGACTTACAGTGCTTCCTAGCTCTCTCCATGTGGGATGCAAGATAGAATTGAAAACCTATGCTATATGCAAATGCAATATGCTGAAATCGCCCTAGATACAGAAATTGCTATTATCGTGAAGAACCACATGCAAAATATTTAGATATAAGATCCAAAAGTCCGGTCTTTGAAGTGCATTGGTGTCCGCCACAATGGATCCTGCATGCGTTGTATAACACTTCTCTCTACGCTCGATCTCAAATCCAAATAAATAGCATTTCAAAATTTGACTAAGTCCAAAAGCAAATCTATAGGTACATGCAATATATATTAGGTTTTGGACCTTAATCTATCGAGCAAGCAATTCCTAAGCTAAGGCTCATTCACATAAAATAAATAAAACAAAATTGGAAAACAAATAAAAATAAATCGAGAAAAATGCGAGAAAACCACCAAGGCCACCAAGGGTACAATCCCTCAGACACTGGACCCCACGAAGTCGTTGTGTCTGAGAGTCCAAGTTATTACACATAGATGTCACTCTCTCTCACATAAATATACATAATAATAAAAATGCAAAAATCATGGACTGCTCTGCAAAATTCTCCTCTGCTTGCGCTTGATGCTCTCTCCTACTAGCTGACTCAGAAGGCTGGCTACGCCTTGCTTGGGTGCATTGGCCCTCCTAAGAGGTCCTCCTTCGCACAGCAGTCCCTCACATCAAGGACAAAAAAGAGAGTGGTCAGAACAGTCAACAATAATATCAAATAATAAATGCAAAATAAATAAATGAATAATCAAAACTAAATAAATGCAATAAATAGATGAACAAGAGATAATAGACAAACAAAATAATCTCCAACTACGTGACGTTGCTCCCCATCAGCCATTTGATAACTCAAGTTTTGTGAGGACATAAAATAGTCCACACATGGCGGGGCCACAATGTCGCTGAAGCGATCGCTCACAAAACTCGGGTCAATCAACAATTAACTCACAACAAGAATAAAGCAATTAATATCAAGAAATGTGGAGTTAAAATTTATTATAACTCTACAACAATGTGTATAGCGTGCAAGCATGTGTAGAGGTCAAACACAGGGAGCAAACGGGAGGAGGCAAAAATAATACTCAAAACTTTATCTTCTATCTCGTGTCCATGTTATTATTTTGCGGGTTTTGATTCTATATTATATTTTTTTATTTTTTTTTTGTTTTATATATTTTTTATTTTTTTTAGTTTTATGTTCTATATTTTCTTTTTATATTTTTTATATTTTTATATTACCTTTTCTTTTATATAAACAATATATCATATATAAGGTTTTATATACACAATATATAGTAGTATATTTATAAACACTAATCGATATAAATAAAATACAGAAAATAATTTTTTGGGGGGGTTAATATTTTTCTAATTTTTTTTATTTTTATGGAATTTTTGCTAATTTTTTTGTATTTTTCAAGTCAAAAGTATCCAAAATAAGGGATAAATAAAATACTCGAAATTGATTTGGATATTAAAAATAGTAACTAAGTTACAAAATTTCCCAAATCAATTTTTATGTATAAATATTTATATAAAGAAAATTATAAAATAGAACAATATATTTTTGGGTTTTTAAATATTTTTTTAGATTTTTATGAATGATTTTTGGGTTTTTGATTTTTATGCTTTTTGTTTTTCAGTTTTTGTTATTTTTGGCATCTAATTAAAATAGGTCAAAACATATAATATATAGTTGTTTTGAAATTTTTAGACGCATTTTTATATTTTTTTGGGTATTTTACAAGTTAGAGAGGGGATAATTAGGCTCCTTTTCATTTTTAATAAATGGATTTAATGCAAAAAATGTGAAATAAAATATGGACTTGAATATACATGGCATGAAGTATTTAACCCTATTTTTGTGTATTTTTAGGTGCACCATAGATATATTTAATAAATAGGTAAAACATAATACAATCAATGGCCTAGCACGGGCATTTTTGCACATGAATTGAATTCCAGGGGCTATAGTGCTAATTTGCCAAAAATATACAACGCATTTAAAAATTTTATTAGACTATTTTATAATTACAAAAGCAGCTAGGGTATTCATGCAAAATATCCCCAATCACGCGAACTACACGTGAGGCTGGGAGGTACCAAAGTGTAATTACAGAAAGTTCAGGTCCTTTTTTACAAAAAAAACTCCAATTTATTTATAATGTAAACTTTTATTCATAGAACCATTCTTAAATACAAAAAAGCGGGGAAAGATTTGCAAATTACCCCAAAGAGGCGCAATGAGATGGTGGGTAGTAATCCACTTGACACGTGTCACCATCCTAGCGGCCCGTACCGCTTTATCGATAGACGCTCAAGATTAGATCGGTGAGGTAGATCTAACGGTGACGACGTGGCTGCATCGTACGGCTCCTGGAGAGTTTGGAGGTCGAGGCTTGATCCAATGGCCCTGCCCCTCCCTGTAAGAACATGGAAGAACTAGACGAGGGTCGAGCTTCGATCGACGTTAGGGTGCAACTCCGATGGTCTTCTTCGGTTCCAATGGTCACAATTGGTAGCAGGGAATGTCCTTCATCCGCACGAGGCTTCAGAATAACCAAAGGATTATCGGAGCGCCGCCATCGGGTTGAGGACGAGATGGGGCTCCAGAACCTCCGGTGAGTCACGAACCGGCCTCCAGAAGCCTCATTGTAGCTTGAACCTGCATAGAATAAAACTAGGGATGAGGGAAAACTGCCTCGTCCCCTTAGAAAGAAGAATGGGCGAAGGGAGGATGATGAGTGGCGCTCACCGACGGTAGGCGAAGAATGGACAACAAATCTCCTGATCCATGAGGGATTTGGGAGAACTGGAGTGCCTGAGATGCAGAGAGGGCAAAGGGGATCGAAATGAAGGTGGCCAACGTGGGGGAAGACAACAGGGGTACTATGGAAATGTTCGTCGGAGAGAAGCTCCAACGAACTTCGAATCGACTTAATTACCCTAATCTACTGGACTAATCATTAAACTAATGACATAAATAAAAGGTGGGAATAAAAATCTACCTAAAAATGATAAAGACGCACAAATCAAACCTGGCATGGGGCCAAGGAGCAGGACGGTCACCAGAGCACTGTCGTTGGTGCATCTCCCGCCTCCGTGACCATCCAAGAACTCAGGGGACTTCAGTTGTCACCTGTATACGCACTTTGGCCGAGCTATGGAGCTCTAGGGCTTGGGAAAATGACCAAAATTGCAAGGAGGAGGAGATGGAGTTATTTAAAGAACATAATGAACAAACTTATTGACCGGCTAAAAACAAGAAAATCGAGCTATGTACAAGAGATACAAGAAGGTGGCGTGTATGTATAATGAACCATGATCATTTTTCATGAAGCGATCGGGGTTGATTGAGCGATGGATCATCTGCTAAAAATGGCGGAAATCGTGGGAAAAGATGGATTCGTGTCAAATCAGAGCTAGGGGGACTGTTGACCGGGGGTCAACAGACGGGAACCCTGATTGGTCCAACTCAGCACGCATAAGGAAAAAACAACAATTTTATTAAAGAATAATTATTTAAAAATAATAAATGATTTTACTATTTTTTCAATTATAAAAGAAATTTTGTTTATTATTTTATGTAGTATTTTTTTATGATTTTTATTTATTTTTTGACTTTAATTATTAATAGTTGATTTTAATGGTGTATTTATAGGTCTATTTGCCTATATTTTGGTTATTTTATTTTTATGTTGTATATTTTATTTTTATTATTTTATTTTATATATTTACAGCTTATTTTTATAAGTATAAATATATTTTTATTTTATTTTTATGATATAATGTGTATACTTAAATAAATAGATATGTATATTTATTAGGTATATTTATAGGTATTTTACCTATGTTTTATATACATCTTTTTATTTTTATGTATTTTATTGAGTTTATGTTGGATTTATATTTTTAATAAAATATAGATAATATTTATAATATTATATAAAGGAATAAAGAATAAAAGAATGAAATCTACTTTTATTTATATACAAGTAATAACATATGTATTTTGCCTATGTTTTCACATAGACTTATTTTATTTTAGGGATTTTTACTCGGCAGACGCTATAAATTTTTTAAATTACCTCTACGACCTTTTGCAAAACGTAATTATCCCACCGACCCTATAAATTACCCCAAGAACCCCCACATGCTTCAAACAGATTAACCGGAGGGTTCATGGGGTAAGAGTTGGCAAGTTTACAGGGTCGAGGGGGAATTAGGTTGTTTCAAAGGTCATAGAGGCAATAGGCAAAGTTTATAATGTCTGTCAGGTAAAAATCCCTTTATTTTATTTTTATTTTTGGTTTTATTTTTGTTTTAATATGTACATTTATTATAAATAATAATTGCAAAATTATAAAAATATGAATTTGTACAAATAATAAATAATTAATAAGATAAATTTTAATCGGGTATAATGTACAATGAGGGGCAAAAACTAACTTTCACACAATAACTCCAAAAAATATGAAACCACCACCATTAAATAGCTTGTGAAAAGTTATATGCAATTATAGTGATTTTGGTATGTTTTGAGTTTTTATTTGAAAGATATGGGTCTGTGAAGTAGGCTTTTTGGCTTTTTATTTTGTGTGTAAAATGTACCTTGTGTATTAATTTTATACAAACTCATTTTTGTAATTTTATTTACATTATTACCTACAACTTTCACTTACAAGGTTTCTTCATTTGATGAACAGATAATAAAGAATAAAATAGGTGTCAAAAAAGCATAAATAATTAATAAAAGAATTGTGTTTTTATTCTTTTTTGGCCCTTATCTCCCCCTACTTTATTCCTTGTCGACCAACTCAATTCTTGACTTGGTCTCGGGGTTTAGGGTCATAAAATATGTTCGATATTTTATTCTTTTTCTTTTCGTCTCTTTACTCTATAATTTTGGCATTAAAAACCATGTTTTATATACAACTAATATAATAAATAATGAATGTTTATATGCACAAATTAATGCTATTTACATGTAATAGCTAGGGTTGTTAAGGCCAAAATGATAGAATAAAGGTGATGAAATGAAGATTCATTAGTACCCATCAAGAAAATAGAAGAACTCCTTCCATGTTAATCTCTCCAAAATCTGATCAATAAAAGGTAGGTAAAGTGATCTTTCTTGGTCGCAACATTCAGACGTCTTTAATTGATGTAGACATTCCACGACGTGGGTACTCGTGTCACAATCTCAACTCCCTCCTCATTGGTGGCCATCTGATATACTGACTTCTTTGGGACAACATGTAGGGGGGCACTTAATTGGAGTTAGAGATAGGGTAGATAAATCTTGCTCTACAACACTTCTTGATCTCTTTCTTAACTACTTCCCGAATATTTGGATTAAGTCTCCTCGGAAACTCACGAAAAGGTCTACCATTATCCTCAACATAAATGTGGTGTGAATAGAGTGTGGGGTTTATACCCATGAGATCCTACACAGTCCAACCTATCGCCATGCGCTTCTTCTCCAACACTTTAAGCAACCTAGACTCCTATTCTATAGTCAACCTAGAACTAATAATAATAGGAAATATATTCTTAGGTCTTGCAAGAAAAGAATACTTCAGTGTAGGATGTAATGGCTTTAGTTCTGGCAAAGCTATATCATCATCAATCAAGTTTGGCTAAACTGTGTTGAATCTGGTTTCGTGCTTCATGAAGGGGATGCCAACTCTGTAGTGCCAGAAACCAATTGAATTGAAGAAGGATGAGTCAGATCACCAAAGTCTGTGGTAATTCGGCCAAAGCTGCATCCGGCTCTAAATCTAATTCCTTTGATAGGTACATAAGTATAGGAACTGAAAGATCTAGAGAAATCTCTAAATCATTAAAGTAATAGATAGATGATCCATAATGTAATAACCTGACAACTCCTCGCAAACTACGTCACATACACTTTCCTCTCCATATAAGGACCTCGTTTAGTCCTGTTGGATTCTGTTTCCATACCCCAACTATGCTAACGAATCTGCAATCTGCCTCAGATGAAGAGAAATCCGTGTTCGATTCTAAATCTGGCTGTTGCCATTTCATATGCTTCATCTATAGCTCCACTTCTCCACCGGTAGAGAGGAACTTCATCATCCCCGTCTGATAGTCAAAAGAAGCACCAACACTTCTAAGGAAAGGCCACTCAAGTATGATATATGAGTCTCTCAGTGATTGGGGATATCCATATCAAGGACAGTAAAGTACACTATAGTCTTGTCCCTCAATCGAAATGATAACGTTCTTGATCTCACCCTTAGGCTTCTTCATTGATTTGTCTGCAAACTGGAGTAGGGGACATGATTTGCGAAGGGGACCCAACTTCAGATTCTCATACAATACTTAAGGTAAAAGATTGATCAAAGAAGCATTATCAAGGAGAATGCGTACTAGCACGATTTCATCGATATGACTCACTACATAATGTACACCCAAATCTCTCTTCTTTCTTGACAAGTGTTGGTTCTTGAGATAAAAAGTAGAGGCTACTGATAAAACATGAATCTTTATATAACTATTCGATTTCTTCTTGATAACTCTGGTAGGTGTGCATCTCAACTTCAAATATTTCTAAAATGCAGTATTATTGACCACATACTCATCAATTGTCACCTTAGCAATAATATTATCTTTGCAAAACTATGCCATTTCAGGATCATCATTTTGAATCTTTTTCATGATGCACTTTCCTATTGTAAGAGTAGGGGGAAAGGAATAGCACAAGTCGAAGAGGAATGCGAAGAATCAAAATCATAAATAGAAACATGCTTTTAATTACAAGAAACCAAGTTCTTCAGAACTATATCTTTTAAATCAAATTTGGAATTTAAAATTGAATCATCTACTAGAGGTTGGAGAATGATTGTTGAATGTGCATTCTTCTCAACCGAAGGTGCAAGGCCCTCTATAAACTCTAAATCTTCCTCATGCTGTCATGGTTATCTCATACTCTGAATCTTCCTCTTTCCTCTCTTTGATGTCTCTGCCTCTTGATGAAGATGTTGTTGAAGAAGCCTAGCCCCGTCATCCTATGAAGTCTCCTTAGGATGAGCTCTAGAAGCAGTCCTTTCCATGTCCCTTTCCCGATCAGGTACGATCATAGTCCTTCTGCTCCTGAGTGATATGTTATTAGTATACTCAAACAAAAAAAATCTTGTGCTCAATTTTGTGTGAATCTAAATAATATACCTAATTAAAAGGGTGTTGTTGTTGTGTCTTATTCAGGTTGTTGGGGTTAGCCTGAACATGGGCGGGAATGGATGTAGAAGGGACAATACGCTCATCGTGTAAATGGCATAGACAGTTGAGGTCAACCCCTAAATCCTATACTTCATTCATGTAGGAACGCATCTCCTCAAGAATATGCCTCTGAAAATCTGTGGGATCTCAAGATGAATGCTATTGCTATAAAGAAGGGTAAGAAGAATGTGAAGATTGGCCCTGATGACCATGGTGTTACTGTTGTTGGGTAGAATCCTGAAGATGCAGGCCCTACTGGCCCGATTAGTACGTTTGTTGACGGACGCACTACTGATGTTGCTGCCTCGGTGCTTGAGAAGGATAAGCTCCAGAGCTCTGTGGTGCTGGAAGAGGTGTAGGAGTAAACGATGTGTTGTAAAAGGTTTGGGGATGCTGGTAAGAGAAATTATCCCCATAACTCCTCTACCTAGTGATGAATCTGCAATTCGTCATCTTTATTCATTTATTTTAGCTTAAAATCTCTTATAAAACACCTGCATATAACACTAACTCCATATTCTTACTAACTTGCATCTGTGTGTAAATATTGTACAGTTCTTACTAATTTTAACCTAAAATAAATAAATAAATAAAGGAAAAATAAAGAGAAGAAAATAAAGAAATAAAGAAAATAAAATAAAAAAAGAAAGACTGTATACAGGCTGACCCAAACCCCAAGAGAAGGTCAAGACTTGACCTGATCGACCAGGAATAAAGTAGGCGGAGATAGGGTCCTTAAACAAAAAATCCAAAAAAATGTGTGCGTATTGTTGTAAATACTTCTCACTTATTTTGTATATATCTGTATAAAACTGACACTAATTTATTTGTGCCTTAATTGAACCCAAATCAATTAACGTTCAAAACCAAAGTTGTAAATAAAAATGTGTCCTAATTAATAAAAATGATTGCACAATTAAATCTTGTACAGAATAAAAGTAACCACACTTGGAAAAAGCCACTAAGCACTAATTGAAAGACCAATTCCGGCTCCATATGAGCTCAAATTGAATTAATCTCACTTCCATTGGATTCCAAATTAAATTATCTTTAAAATGGATGTATTTTCATAATTTTTGGAGTTAAGGTTGAAAAGTCAGATTTTTTGGGGTGGTTTGTGCAATTTTCCCATGTATTTTGTGCATATTGTATTTGTATATATTTGTAAATTATTCTCACTAATTATTTAAAATAAAAATAAAAAATTAAAACAAAAAGGCTAATTTCCTCATTTACCCTTGTATATAATGTCATATATGTATATAGTATATCTATATAGTTGCTATTTTTAATTAATCACCATAAAAAATAAATAAATAACATTTTTTAATTCAAATAAATAAGTGACAAAAATTCAAAAAAATAATTTTGTAAATATTTTTTATCTTTTACTTTATATCATTTCATATCTCTTACCTCTTCCACCAAAAAAATCAAAAATTCATTTCAATTTTTATCTCTTTATCCAACAAAAATTCAAAAATTCATTTCGATTTTCATCTCTCTTATCTCTTTATTCAAAAATTCAAAAATTCAAATTTTATCTCTTTTCTATTTATATGGCTCCTTCTCCCTCATTCCAACTAGATCAATATTTAGAGGGAGGAGCCCGATCTCCGAGAGAAAATTTTGTCGAGAAAGTTTCCTAGTCTCCAAGTCGTCCGGTGACAGCGAGTCGGCCTTGTCAAGGCGATCACGGTCGTTTTCCGCTCCTAAGGTGAGATCCACATTTTTCTTATTTTTATCTAGGTTAATCGTAGTGTATTTCTCATATTTTTATCTCGTTATCATTTTTTGTTTATCTAGATCTTAAAATCCGCCACGATTTATTTCACCACCGACTCGATTTTTCATCTCACTTTCTCGATCTCCATGCGTTCTATTTCTATCGCCCACGATCTCTCAACTCCGGCCACGTACGGTGGCCGAAGATCGGATTTGATTCTTCCATTTTTCTACGGATCCCTGCTCATTTTCCGATTTGTAAATAATTAAAAAAACCATTTATTTCCTTTATCTATAACATTTGTTTTGAAGGACCATTAATAAAAAATAAAAAATAAAAAATAAAAAAATTCTATACCTTGTTTTTGTATTTACAAAAAAAATAAAAAAAAGTTTTTCTTTTATTGTTTACAATTTCCATAACATAAAAAACAAAAAAAAAACAAAAAAATAATCTTCAATCAGGCAGCGGGGTCGCCACCCCCCACCGCCCACCAACAGGTCGGTCTCCCCAGCCATCGCTGCTCACGGCAGCGGTCTGTAGCTGCCCGACCGCCCTCTCCTCCAGCGGCGCCGCTGCCGACCGCCCCGCGTGATGCCAACAACAGACGCGTTGAAGCCCCTTCGCCTCTGAAGACCGAGTTCCACTGTCGTGCGAGAGCGGTCGCCCCTCCCGGCCCCACTCCTCTCTGCGGCAGACCGAACTCCCAGGCAATCCGTGCATCCACCATCTTCGTGCAGGGCCATCGCCCAGCACGCGCCCCCGCACCCGTCGAGTTCCACGTGTCCATGCCTTCAGCCGCACCACGCAGCGCCGCGCCCCGCTCGGCCGACCATCGTCACCCTTAGCGCGGTGCCACTACCGCCTGCGCCTGCCTAGAAGCCCCAGCTGTGACCGCCGAGCACCATCCTGGAAGAAGATCAGACAGGGGCGGCGCCCCATCCATAGCCACCCCTTGAGGAGAACAGGGCCAGTGTGCCTCTTTCCCTTTTGATTACAAGAACAAAGAAGCCTTATGGGGGATAATCTGAGCCCTCGATCCGAGACCTGAATCTAAGGGTCAAGAAAGCTCCACGTCGCTCCTTCTAATTATATTCTGGGTAAACATCCAATAAGCCCCTAAATAGTTTAACAAATTGCAGAAAAGCCACTACGAGAACACAGCACGCGCCTAGCACGTGAGTATTGGGTAAATTACATTTCTCATCCGTATTTACTTCTCTATTATCGTTTGGTGTAGAAACAATAAAATATTTCACATTCTGGTCCCCATACTTCTAGCCAATAATTTGCTTGATCTCTTTGAATGAAATAAATACTTCTCATGCTCTAAAAATTCTCAAAAAAAAAATAATGTATGTTCTTGCTGTAGTTCTCATCATTGTATAAAATTTCCATTACATTTTAATTCCATTTATTATTATTAAAAAATCAAAAACATGTCATTTTTCCCTGTTTGAAATTATAAAATTCATAAAAATTCAAATATTATTCCAAAAATTCCAAAAACATTAGGGTAGTTTTATTTCATTGTCTTTTAATTCCTGACCAATTTTCACAATTAATTATTTATAAAACCCAAAAAAAATAAAAAACATCAAAAAACTTATAAAAATCATAGAAATTTATACAAAAATCCAAAAATTGTGATTTTAATTTTTTTGTAGATAATTGCTTCTAGTTTGTCTTAAAATTAATTGTCAGGAGTTTTGGGCATTTAAAATATTTTTAAGTTGCAAATTACTCCAGGCTGTGCACATTTTCACATTTTCTCACTGTTTGATTTTTAGAAAAATACAAAAAACATCTGAAAACTCCACAAAAATTCTCAAAAATATATTTCAAAACTTTTAAAACCTAAAAATATTTTCTTTGTATTTTTCTGAGTGTTTTTTATTAATTGAAAAATTACAAAAAGAGTTGGTGTGCGTATTTTTGATCTTGTGAATATTGCTTCATGTTATTTTTTTAAAAATAAAAAAATTTACAAAATCAAAATCACTAAAAAATGAAAATCAGAAAATATAAAAAAATAGAAATAAAAAAATAATAAGAAAATTAAAAAGATAAAAAAATCACAAAAACCAAGCATAGTTGTCCTTTGAGATTATTGTTTTCTCTTAGTTGATTTTCGATTATTTGAATAACCCTCGGGATTTGTAGCTTCCCTGAGTTTGACCATGTCCGCTATATAGGTTAATAAGTAGCAAAAATAAAAAAATATTTTTTGTTTGTCATGGGATTTTGGGGATAGCAGCGAAGACAAATCCAACAATTTTCCGATCCACCAAATCTCGTGCTCAACACCTAGCAGGGTCATGGTTGTAGCCCACACCACTTACTTCCCACTCTTGGGAAGGCTCCTCCGTAATTGTCTCTACAGAAGGTGGCTGAATCTGACAAGAATGGGCAAGAGGCTGGTCTTCTACCGACGGATAATGTGGCCCTGACATCTATTGCTCCTGAATATGATGAACACGGTACACGGGAGCAGCAGATGTAGTCACGACAGGTATCCTAATCTTGGACACCTTCTCAGAAAGTTCTGCCATCTGCTTTGGTAGTTTGGATAAGTTGTTGTGAAGTCATCCATCCTCATATTGATCCTCTCAACCAATGTGAGTTTATCTACTATGATGTCCATGTCAAAAGGATCAATGGTAGTCTGTATGCCCCCTTTAGGTAAGAGTGGTATGGAGGTCTCTAAACGAGCTCTACTAACGGTATGTGCTCAGCTTGTCTCAGCCATCCGCTCAAACAACTTCTAGATAGTGTCCGCACATCGGGAAGTGTAGCTTCCTCTACAAGCAACACTAATCAAACCATGTACCTCAGGGTTGAGATCGCAATATATCGACTGAACCAAGATGGTCAGATCTAAATCATGGCAAGGACACTTCTGCAGAAGATCTTTAAATGTCTCACATGTATCACAGAAAGCTTCATTGGGTAGTTGGGAGAAATTCGTGATGTGTGAGCACATTAGGTTAATTCTACTCAAAGGGTAGACTTCTTCAGGAAAAGGTCCTTGAACTGAATGTAGGTATTTACAACTACCCCCAGGTTCTTGATCCCATAATCAACCTTATCCTCCAAGCGAAAGAAAGGGCTTTGAGCCTTATGTAATCTTGTCTAACCCTAGGGTGCCTAAGGTTAGAACAAACTAACTCAAAATCCCTAAGGAATGCATATGTCACCTCGTGTGCATTCCCGTGAAAATGAGGCAACAAGCTCAAAAACTGCAACTTCAACTCATATTCTACCTCTGGTTCTAACGGGCTCAATTAATTATTCATCTTGTATTGCCCAGGGTTGTATGCCACATCCATTGGTGCATCTAAACCTAACAGTAACTGGCCAAGTTGTGCTCTCATAAGCGATGAGTTCTTCTCAGAAGCTGCTAACCTAGCCATCACCATCTACATCAGGTTATCTTTCTCTTCCTCTTCTCCATTCTGTCTCTTTGGAGGCATCTTGAATGTTTCTTCGAAACCTTCATAAAAAAGTGGATTGAAGTGATATCTAGACGAAGACATAGAAATGGAATCAATCTCACCAAGGCAATGGTTTTCCTCGGTGAGAAGAGAATAAATAAAGGGGTTGGTTGGGATATAACAACCCCTAAGAATGAATAATGGTACAGTGGATCGAAATAAGGGTTATTTCTAATCCAGGAAGGTCCAAGAGAAGAAAGTAGTTAAACCCATGAAGACTTGATATGGGACAGTTCAACGATAGGTTCGCAGAGCTCGAACAAATATCCGACCAATTATCCATCTTCGATTTCAAATAGAGTATGGAAATGAACACTCTTGATTCAAGAATGGAACCTAGTAACTACTGTGCATGTAAATGTGCGGAATCAACTCACACAATAAATTCATACAAACCCCTTTGAATATGTTCACCAACTCAACATGAAATCCGTAAGAGTTTAGCTTATTTATTATCTTGGCAATTTTTAATTGGTGATTCAATAGAATCTTATACAAGCTCACAAGGAGTCTCCAACTACATTGATAACTACGGTTTTCATCGCGGGTCTAAATACATCTTACACAAGGCAAAGACGCAGTCGCTGAGGCGACCCGCAATAAAAATCCTAATTAATCAACCATTAAACCACAATATGAATCAAGCAATGAATAGCAAAAATGTGGAGTTAAAATTCATTATAACTCTACAACAAAAATGTGTTCAGGCGTAAGCATGTGTAGAGGTCGAACTCAAGGAGCAAACAGTGGAAAGGGGGTAGATGAATGCGCACAAAAATTTGTTTTTTATCTCTTGTCCGTTTTTGTGGGTTTTTAATTTTATATTTTTTAATTTTATTTTTGTTTTACATTTTTGTATTTTGTTTTTAATTTTTTAAATTTTATATTTTCTTTATGTATTTTAAGATTTTTATATTTCTCTCTTTTCTTAAATATAAATATAAGATATATAAGGGTATATATACATATAAAGTAATATATCAATAAATACTAATAAATATAAATAAAAAACAAAAGAAAAATTGTTTTTGTGTTTTATATATTTTTCTAATGTTTATGTAAATTTTTAGAATTTTTACTACTTTTATATATTTTAAAATAAAATAATCCCAAATAATGGATTAAATACATACTCGAAATTGATTTGAATTTTAAAAATAGTAAATGAGTTCCAAATTATCCAAATTAATTTTATCTATAAATATCTATTAAAGAAAATTATAAAATAGAAAAACATATTTTTGGATTTTTTAATGATTTTTTAGACTTTTATAAGAGATTTTGGAGTTTTTCAATTTTTAAGCCTTTTCTTTTTCCATTTTTAGTGATTTTTTGGTTGCAATTAAAATATGATAAAACATACTATGTATAATTTTTTTGGAATTTTTAGACACATTTTGGTATTTTCTAAGCTAAATAATATAAAAATTGGCTCCTTTCGATTTTTAGTAAATTGATTAAATACTAAAAAATGTGAGTAAAAATATGGGCGTGAATGTACATGGCTTAAGTCATTTGATCCTATTTTGCATATTTTTAGTAGCACAATAGATATTTATAAAAATTAGATCATGTGCACAAAAATACATGTCTAGCAGGGGCATTTTTGCAAATAAAATCAGTGGCGGGGGGCTCAGTGCAAATATCCCAAAAATATACAATGTAATTCGAATTTATTGGTCTTTTTGACAATTACAAAAATGCTCGGGATATACATGCAATTTGCCCAGCTCACGTGGGATGACACGTGATCTAAGCTGGACTGGACTAAAGTGTCAATAAAAGAACTACCAGGGCCTTTTTGCAAAATATCCAATTTATTTAACACGTTAAATTTTATTTATAGGACTAAACATTAAATATACAAAACGACGGGATTGGATATGAAAATTACCCCATTTAAGGCGTGAATCCGACGATCCTGGTCACTTCACTTGACATGTGTCGACCCCACACGCATTGATACCCCTTCGATCCCTAGCGATCTGGATTAGAATGCGGAGCGTGATCTGACGGTCGGGAGCAGACTGGATCGAACAACTCCTGTGGCATCTGGTATGCGGTGCTTGATCGAACGACAAAGGAGGGACCTGGAAGAATGCATATGAGCTCGCCTGGGGCGAGTTTGGATTTGACCTCGCGAGCTCCTCTGACCACCAATCCCTTCATCGAGGGCTTCTTCCTGTTCCTGGGAGTGCTCTGCATGAGATGGTAACTTCAAATGCAGCCCAGGTGCTCCCAAATGGCCTGGCGATGAAGCTCGACCTAGGCCTCTTTCAAGATGTCGACACTCCTCAGATGGAGCCTTCCAGACCTACAAAACAACGCAAAAGCATCACAAGGAAAAGACGAGGGGTTCGGGCTTTTATTGGTGGAAGATCTGGTCGAGATGCGATGGAAACATTCATCTCCGACGAATGATGGTGGAAGGAGACGGTCAGGACAAATCAAGGGCTGATCTAGGTGATGGACTGGTGAATCAAGGTGGAGAAGCGTCAGGGAACGAAGTGAGATGGTTTGCGCATCGTTCAACGGGCAGGATCATGGTGGAGGCGTTCATCGGAGCGGAGCTCCGATGAACTACGAACGTTTGATTCTAGGCTAAAACTTTACACTAATTGCTAAACTAAGCGCAGAACTAAAATCTAGGAATGGAAATCTATCTAAACTAAAGATAGGATGCAACTCTTACCTGGACAAGGGCCAAGGAGCAGAGGTTACTGGCGATGGCGGCCTGGGTGCACCTCCTACCTCCATCTATCCGCTCAGTTCCTCCAGGAGTTCCCTCCTATCACAAGGGTTCACCCTAGGCCAGAGGCAGGGGTAGTAGGGCTCAGGGGATTATCAAAATTGGAAGGAGGAGGAGGTGGAGTTATTTAACTACATAACAGGACACCCTTATTGACCGACAAAAATTAACGAATCGAAGCTATATACACTGAATTAAATGAGATGGCATGGATGTATGATGATCAATGATGTTTTTTCATGAAGGGATTTGTAATTATTATTTATAATAAATGTACATATTAAAACCAAAATAAAACCAAAAAGAAAAATAAAATAAGTCTATGTGAAAACATAGGCAAAATACATATGTTATTACTTGTATATAAATAAAAGTGGATTTCATTCGTTTATTATTTATTCCTTTATATAATATTGTAAATATTATCTATATTTTATTAAAAATATAAATCCAACATAAAACCCAATAAAATACATTAAAATAAAAAGATGTATATAAAACATAGGTAAAATACCTATAAATATACCTATAAAATATACATATCTATTTATTTAAGTGAACAAATTATATCATAAAAATAAAATAAAAATATATTTATACTTATAAAAAAGTTGTAAATATATAAAATAAAAGAATAAAATAATAAAATAAAACATACCAAATAAAAATAAAATAACCAAAATATAGGCAAATATACCTATAGATACACCATTAAAAATCAATTACTAATAAATAAAGTCAAAAAATAATAAAAATCATAATAAAATACTACATAAAATAATAAATAATTTTTATTTTACAATAAAAATAGTAAATTATTTATTATTTTTAAATAATTATTCTTTAATAAAATTGATGTTTTGTCCTTATGTGTGCTGAGTTGGACCAATCAAGGGGTCCCGTCTGTTGACCTCGGTCAACAGTCCCCTCCCCCCCAGCTCTGATTTGATGCGAATCCGTCTTTTCCCATGATTTCCGCCATTTTTAGCAGATGATCCATCGCTCAATCAACCCTGATTGCTTCATGAAAAATGATCATGGTTCATAGTACATACACGCCACCTTCTTGTATCTCTTGGACATAGCTTGATTTTCTTATTTTTAGACAGTCAATAAGGGTGTTCATTATGTTCTTTAAATAACTCTTGTAATTTTGGTCATTTTCCCAAGCCCTAGAGATCCATAACTCGGCCAAAGTGCTTATCCATGTGACAGCTAGAGTCCAATGAGTTCTTGGACGCTCGCGGAGGCAGGAGATGCACCAACGGTAGTGCTCCGGCGACTGTCCTGCTCCTTGGCCCCATGTCAGGTTTGAGCAACACCTCTTTATCATTTTTAGGTGGATTTTTATTCCCATGTTTTATTTATGTCATTAGTTTAATGATTAGGCCAGTAGATTAGCGTAATTAGGTCGATTCAAAGTTCGTCAGAGCAGAATCCATAGTACCCTTATGGTCTTCCCACGCGCCGATAGCATTCATTTCGATCCCCTTCACCCTCTCTGCATCCCAGGCATTCCAGTTCCCCCAGATCCCTCATGGATCTGGAGATCTGCTCTCCATTCTTCGCCTACAGCTAGAGAGCTCCACCCATCATCCTTCCTTCACCCATTCTCCTTTCTAACAGGACGAGGTAGTTTGCCCTCATCCCTAGTTTTATTCTATGCAGGTTCAAGGTGCAATGAGGCACCTGGAGGCCGATTCGCGACTCGCTAGAGGTTCCTGGAGCCCATCTTGCCCCCGACCTGGTGGTGGCGCTCCGGTGTTCCTCTAGATATTCTGAAGCCTCCTGTAGATAAAGGACAGTCCCTGCTACCTATTGTGACCCTTGGAACCGAAGAAGACCACTGGAGTTGCACCCTAACGTCGATCGAAGCTCGACCCTCGTCTAGTTCTTCCCTATTCTTACAGGGAGGGGCAGGGTTGTTGGATCAAGCCTCGACCTCCAGACTCTCCAGGAGCCATATGATGCAGCCACATCATCACCGTCAGATGTACCTTGTTGATCTAATCCTGAGCGTCCATCAGCGAAGCGGTACGTTCAGCTAGGATGATGACGCGTGTCAAGTGGATTACTACCCGTTGTCCGATCGCGCTTCTTTGGGGTAATTTGCAAAATCTTACCCTGCTTTTTTGCATTTAAGAAATGGTTCTATAAATAAAAGTTTACGTTATAAATAAATTAGATTTTTTTGTAAAAAGGACATGGAACTTTCTGTAATTACACTTTGGTCTCTCCCAGTCTTACGTGTAGTTCACGAGACTGGGGATATTTTGCATGAATACCCTAGTTGCTTTGTAATTACAAAATAGTATAATAAACTTTTAAATGTGTTGTATATTGTTGGCATATTTGCACTATAGCACCAGGATTTCAATTCATTTGCAAAAATTCCCCTGCTAGGCCGTTGATTGTTGTATGTTTTATCTATTTGTTAAATATATCTATGGTGCTCCTAAAATTCCACAAAAACAGGGTTAAATGCTTCACACCATGTAATTCACATCCATATTTTATTTTGCATTTTTTGCATTTAATATATTTATTAAAAATGAAAAGGAGCCTAATTATCCCCTATCTAAATTATAAAATACCAAAAAATATAAAATTGTGTCTAAAATTTCCAAAAAAATACATATAGTATGTTTTGTCCTATTTTAATTACAGACCAAAAATCACAAAAAAATGAAAAACAAAAAGCCTAAAAATCGAAAAACCCAAAATCTTTCATAAAAAATCTAAAAAAACTTTAAAAAACAAAAAATATATTTTTCTATTTTATAATTTTCTTTATATAAATAGTTATACATTAAAATTGATTCGGGTAATTTTGGAACTTATTTACTATTTTTAATATCCAAATCAATTTCGGGTATTTTATTTATACCTTATTTGGGATACCTTTGACTTTAAAAATGCATAAAATTAGCAAACATTCGCGAAAAATAACAAAAAATAGAAAAATATTAAAAACCCAAAAACAATTTATTTTCTGTATTTTATTTATATTTATTAGTATTTATAAATATACTACTATATATTTTCTATATAAAGCCTTATATATTCTATATTGTTTATATAAAAGAAAAGTAATATAAAAATATAAAAATATATAAAAAGAAAAAATAAAAACAGAAAATTTAAAAATCAAATTAAAAAATATAAAAAATAAAAATATAAAAATATAATATAAAATTAAAAAAATCCACAAAACAATAACATCGACAAGAGATAAAAACAAAGTTTTGAGCATTATTTTTACCTCCTTCTCTCGGTTGCTCCCTGTGCTCGACCTCTACACACACTTGCACGCTATACACATTGTTGTAGAGTTATAATAAATTTTTACTCCACATTTTTTGATATTAATTGCTTTATTCTTGTTGTGGGTTAATTGTCGATTGACCTATGCTTCGTGAGTGGTCGTTTTAGCGACATTGTGGTCCCGCCTTGTATGGACTACTTTAGGCCCTCGCAAAACTCGAGTTATCAGGTACTCCTGCTAAAATCAAGTAGCCATCGTCCCTGAAGACTAGGAAAAGATCACTTTTGTCCATTCGGCACATACACATTCATTTGCATGCCTTTTGGACTATGAAATGCCCTAGATACTTTTCAGCGGTGCAGGATTGCCATGTTTGCCGAGATGGTGGGGGATTTCCTGAAGGTCTTCATGGATGATTTGTTGGTCCATGATGATTCTTTTGATTCAAGTCTAGTGCACTTGGATCAAGTTTGTCATAGGTGTAGGGAGGTGAATATGGTACTCTCCTGGAAAAAGAGTCATTTTATGGTTAAGGAGGGTATCGTGTTGGGGCATGTCATCTCTAAAAAGGGAATGGAGGTTGACCCTGCCAAGGTGGATGTGATCAAGAAACTTGATCCACCAACCAAAATCAAGTCAGTGAGGTCATTTCTAAGCATGTGGGATTTTTAGACGATTCATTCAGGATTTTTCTAAGATTGCCCGACCATTGACTGAGCTCTTAGGAAAAGACACCGAGTTCATTGTAGATCACAAGTGTCTACAGGCCTTTGAGCTCATTAACAGAAAGATTTATGACTCACCGATTTTGTAGGCTCTTGATTGATCTCTTCCCTTTGAGATCATGTCTGATGCATCGAATTTTGCTATAGGATCCGTATTGGGGAAGCGATGAGATCGGATCCCGTTTGCTATTCACTATGCGAGCAAAGTTTTAGATTCAACATAGAAAAATTATACAGTGGTCGAAAAGGAAATGCTCGACGTAGTTTGGGATTTAGAGAACTTTAGATATTAATCTTGAGATCAAAGGTGACTATGTACACAAATCATTCAACCATTAGGTATCTCATGGAAAAGAAGGATGCAAAGGTGTGTCTTCTTAGGTGGATTTTGTTACTCCGGGAATTTGATATGGAGATTAAGGATAAACCAGGAGTCAAGAATGTAGTGGTTGATCATTTGTCTAGACTTGAGTTAAAGGATTCCCCTGACTTAGAGCGGATAAAAGAAACATTTCCAGATGAGTCGATTTGTGTTTTCAACTCTCTCCCTTGGTATGCCAATATGGTGAACTATCTTATCTCCAAGCAGGTTCCCCATGGTTGGTCTAGGAACAACATTGACTGACTAAAGTCGGATCTACCATTGAAAGGATCTGTTATTTTTCGTTGAAGGACCAGATTGCATCTGGAGAAGGTATATTCCTCAGGAGGAATACCATAGTGTCCTCATGTATTTTCATTCACTTGAGGCTGGAGGACACCATTCAGGAAAGATAGCCGCTCACAACGTACTTTAATGTAGACTCTTTTGACCGACCTTGTTTAGAGATGCTACTGATTTTGTACGGTCGTGTTCTGTATGTCGAAGGATGGGAGGGACAATTAATTATAGAGATGAGATGCCCATGCAGCCTGTAATTTCTGTGATGTTTTTGATGCATGGGGTATAGATTTTATGGGTCCCTTTCTCAATAGTCATGGATTCGAGAATATCTTGTTAGCGGTGGATTATTTGTCACGATGGGTGGAGGTTATCCCAACCCAAGCCGCAGATAGTAGGACTGTATGTCAAGGATCATATCATTTCAAGGTTTGGGGTTCCAAAGGTTTTAATTTTCGATGGGGGTAGTCATTTTGTGAATAGAGAGATGAAATCATTATCTAGGACTACATGTTTAAGCATGGAGTTGCTAATCCTTACCACCCACAAACGAACGGCATGGCAAAGGTTTCAAATAGGGAGGTGAATAACATTCTTTAGAAGTTAGGTCATCTTGATAGGAAGAATTGATCTTAGTTGTTGGATCAAGTTCTGTGGGCCTACAGGACGGCCTATAAGATCCCTCTTGGTACTTCACTTTTACGATGATTTATGATAAGCCATGCCATTTTCCTCCTGAATTAATTCACAAGTCTGAGTATGCAATCAAGAAAATTAATTGGAGTTGTCACCTTAGGAAATTTTGTAGAGACCTAAACCTTAATGTGTCGGTAGAGATTCGTAATATAACATATGACAACATCTTAATCTACAAGGACAAAGTTAAGAGGAGACATGATTCGCATATTAGATGCAAGAACTTTATCCTGGGACAAAGGTATGGTTGTATAATGCTAAGTTACGGAATTTTTACGGAAAATTGAAATCCAAATGGGCGGGTCCTTATATAGTAAAGGAAGTACATAGAAATGGCAGTGTAGAGATTGTAGATCATTCAGATGATGCACCTTCTTTCTTGGTCAATGGGCAACTATTGAAGCACTTTGTAGAATCCAAAGAATAGTTGATTCCTATTGAGTTTATTGACTTCATTCCAGTTGAGTCATTTGCTGATATTTCATATACAACATGAAGTTGCAGCTTGAAGATTCACATCATCCAGATTCAACATCACACAGATTCTGATTCTTTCTAACTCAATTATTTTAGGGTTTAATTCCTCCTTTCTGTAGATTATTACTTCTAACTTAGGCTATTTTTACCCTAAGTATAGGGGGAACCTGATCCATTGTTGATTACTCTTCACTTTATTTTCAGTTGGTCTCCCTAATTTACTTTTCCTCTCTTCTTCATACTTAGGCTATTTTCAGCACCACTATAAGGGGGTCATTTCATTTTATTCTTTATTGACTTATTCTTCTAACTTTTTCATACACCTTTCTTTTTGATTCAGCTTTTGTAAATTTCTTTATATTTAGCATGAGCTATGACTTCATATCACTTTGTGCTATGAGGGCATAGAAAAAGATAAGTACAAGGGTGTGTACCATATATATTTACATAAATACTTTAGTCATAGATCATACTTTAAATTTTCTTCAAAATATGTTTGGGCTAAGGGTATCATATTATTTTTTAACTGAGTTTTGTACAAAATATTTTGAAAAATGATTTGAACAATTTTATATACTTATTTGAAATGGTTTTCAAAATACTTTACATATGTTTGTGAAAATACGGTTTAACTTGTTTTGAAAATCTTTGTAAAATATATGGAAAACCTATATTTATGTGAATGATTTGTAAAAAGTTTTAAAAATTATTTTCCAACTTTAATGGTGTAATTGGAATTAACTTTTAAATAAAGACTAGCCCTTGTGTCTCTTCAGTTTCTACTTTGTGTCTTGAATTTGTGAGAGGGAGTGATGGTTCACTGAACCATCAGGTTTTAGTATAAATATGGTTGTCTAGCCTTTGGTCTTTCGCAGAGTCGAGCATGGAATAGAGTCTGGATCTAAACTGTATATTTTGGAAGATCAAGTCGATAAAGAGTTCTTTGAGAAGAGTGATGCCGCTTGAGGAAGATAGCATTTCTCTAGAGGAGTTATATATGGAGAATCCCACACCTTTCCTTGAGGATATTTGGCTAGTTGATTATTATCTTAGTTGTAAGTTAGGTCATCCTCTTGTGTTTAGTTTTTATCTATTAAGGAAAACCCATAGGTCTGCTGCAAGAGCCAGGGGTTAGATATGTCTTCCTATTGTTTTGGAGAAATTTAGATCTTCCCATGTTGATATGACTATAATCTTTGAGGAAGAGTGCATCATTTTAGGCGATTCATGGTCCAAGTCGATGAAGATATTTCTTATTTAGATTTTGAGGTTTACTCTGTGAGGAGAAAGCAAATGAAGCATAAGGTACCCTGTGGTTTAAATCCCGAAGATTCAAGTCAGTTTTTGATATTGAGGAACTGAAGTTGTGTTGTGTTGAGTTTGGGTATCCTGGTGTTGTCAGTTTTGTTTTTGTCTGTCATATTTATGTCTTAAGGGTACATGTTCTTGTTAAAAAATTTTTCCAAATTACTGCTAACTTATTAACCTGCTAATTTATTAGTTGGTGTTTCTTCCCCGACACTTTCACTTCGCACTCAAGGTTTGAGATGTTCTTTAAGACTTGGTTTATAAGGTCCAGAGACTTCAAGTTAACTTGTCTTAATCATTAGGATCTTAGACTTAAATATTTAAACTTCCCATGTTTGAAAAATTTGTGTGCTATATTGCCTACTTAATATTCTTCTTAAAGAATATGACTACACTCAATTGCACAATTGCATTCGTCATTAAGATAACTTGAAGTTTCATGTGAGGAACTAGGATTTAAGATTCAAGTTTGGACCTGATTTTTTGACACTCGAGGATGAGATAAGATTAAGGAAGGCTTCATGACACTTGAGTGTCAGCATCTTAGCTAGTATGGGACATGATTCTCATACTAATCTCTTGATCAAAACCTAAGTGTCAGGGTATGATGACATCTAATTAATTTATTGATCAGTGTGCACCAATCCTTGGTAAAAGCAGTGGAGCTAGACAAAAAAAAGAAAATAAAAAATATGCTGATAAAAAGAAAAGCTCAAAGCATTACAAAATTACATCGTATGATCTTACAAATATGGCAAGCGCTCCCAACCTTAAAGTGTCCATTTGAACTAAAATATTAGACTTTTATGAGTTGGGTTAGTACCTCAAAAAGGGCTATGCATTGTTAGTGCTACAAGTCTGGGTGCAAGTATATTAGATACTTTTAACCCCTCCCCCCTTCGCGGTGTACTCCCAAGAAAACAAGTATAGACAGCTCAATCTCTTTTGACGGATACACTAATTGACATTAAAAATATATAATTGTGTTAAGTATTGGCACTTGAGAGAAACTTGATCCAGTGAGAGGAAGAGATAATTTTGACACAATCCTATTACCTCCATCACCTAACCTGTCATATACACTTTGAAGTCTGACAAACTAAAGAGATGGTGGATTGAAGAAAGACTAGATTTATTCCCTAGTGTTGAGGGAAGGGTCCTTAGGAGAGTCTCTTATTTTGGAATCTTTGGTGACATTTCAACTATCCTCTTGTGAATGCAGTCAACATATTAAGTCATACCTCTTATTTATATTTATACATTGAGAGTCTGATAATTAGATGATTTGAATTCCTTTTGATTAAGATTTGGTTCAACTTAAAACCCTAGGATTTCTTAAACCAAGTGTTCTAGTGTTGGACATGCGAGCCCATGACAAGCCATTATGCAATAAATGTTATTGCAAATATCATTCCCTGATCTGAAATGAAGAATGACTAATTTGCATAATAGGTCCCATAGAATAATTAGGGTTATGTACCATGGTCATCTTGATGATCACACAGCTGTTGATTCAATTATGGAATCATAGAGGCTGGTGCTATGATGAATATCTAAAGAGTTAGATTGAGGACTCATCAAACACCATCACATGATAATTAAGAGATGATCTCTAGCCTGAGAAGGAGATGGCAATCCATTCTCTAAAGGTTGATATCTAACCGACCTCTTGATGCAGGTCCTCTACATAGGAATTGAGATTCGGAGGTGTTAGATAAGTTGGGTCAAAGAGTTGACTTAACGAGATTGAGATAACCAAAGTCCTATGTCGTATGCTGTCACGATATAGGCACACATCCTCTGACCGGAGACAGATGTGTTACTATATGTCTGAGTGAGTACATTTGGCAGACCAATAGGTTTATGATCTAATCAAGGTCTATACACCGGCGTGCTGGTCTGCATATATGGGCATGTGAGTAATACGATCTCTCAAAGAGATAATACAGGTTCATTTACTGAATCGGAAGACATGAGCTCACTCATGAGATATTGGGAAGAATCGAATTCCGTGCACGGTCGTACCGCTTTGGAAGCTTGGCTGAATTTTCAGGTTTGATATATGCTTTTGGAAAGTATATGATCAAAACATGGGTATGATATATGCTTTTGGAAAGTCTATGATCGATACCAACTCCCAATGATCAAATGAGAAACTTAATGATAAAACCTAAAGTAGACAGTGTAAAATTGATTTTGTACTTCGGGTTTATTCAGGGTCTTCCAGTATGCAGGATGTACAGGTTTTAGGAATACCTGGGGTGATGTGATCTTAAATGATTTTATAACCATGAAGCTTCCATTCCTAGGGAGCAATGAAACAGTTCTAGATTTTAGTTACTCCTCTTAGTAGATAAGTGATATGATCTTGGTCCAAATGTTGGGCATTGATCTGAATGTGATTTAGATGCAATGAGAATATTAGATTTGCGGTCTTGATTTAATCGAGCATCTATGAGAGGTCCGCAAGATCTGGATTTGAGATGTCATCTCATTATCTAAGTCACTATACTTGGAACAATACAATCACCATGTCCTTGTCTCCAAGTACCCGTGGAGAAAGCGCATTATCCTTGAAAGAGTTCAAGATAATTTCATTTTTGATATATGTATCTGAGTATTGAGAAAATTGATAATTAAATGTGATTTAATTATCATGAATAATATGAATTTGATTCATATTATAGGGAGAGTTATCATAGATAGTTAAATGTGATTTAATTATCAAAGATGTGAATAATGTGAATGTGATTCTTATTATTTGGGCACATGAGAATAGATATCCAATATGATTAGATGTGATTTAATTATCATGGATATGAATATTGTGGATTACACTATCCAAATTATTCATATATATATATATATTATAAATGTGATTTATAATGTATTAGAGAGAGCATATTATGATTTATATTTGTTGATTAATTATTGATGTGAATTAGATTCGCAATGGATAATAAATTGAAAATGTAAATCTCATTTTATTTTGGGATGTGAATGTGATTCACAATTTTCCAATGGTATGATTGCAATGTTCACAAAATAATTATGAATTATTTTTGTTGAATAATTTGCAGCAAGTGTTGTTGTAAATCTTGGAGATTTTCCATGGAATGATGTAATCTCATGAGATTACATGAGATTGCCACCATCTCCCATATTATGGAAGGAGGCAATCTTCACTCCATAATCTCCATGCTTGATTGATTTAATTTGGGATTAAATTTATATTGATTTTTCAATATATATTTCGTCTTGATGAAATCAATCGTTGTTGGTTTTTACAACAAAATCTTAGCCATTAAAAGTAGTACAAATCAATCTCGTCCATTGATTTTGTGTAGTCCATGGATTGTGATCCATGGACTCCCTAATACTATATAAGAAGAGGCTCCTCTTGCTCTTCAAAGTTACAACAACAACGATTGCTCTCTCTCTATCTCATTCTCTACACGTCCTCTCTCCCTCTCATCGTGGCCGTCCACCATGGAAGCCCTAGAGAGAGTCTCCATCGTCGCAACATCATCGTTATGCTACCGGAAGGTTTGCTCGTGGATCTCCGCCTCCTTCAGTGAGTCTCTCTCATGAAGAAGACATCGTATCTCATGTGACGAGATCGGGAGATTCGTCGCTTGGATCATCAACATGGATTGCGAGGAGCATGTGTTTCATCAACGCGCTCACAAGCATCTCCCCCGTCGAGTCAGACTTGAGACAAGAGGTATCTTCTATTAGAGACTCGATCGCAACTACGCTTCAAGAGGTAAACCTAATACTTGTTTGTGGTTTAGATGAAACGATTCAAGAACTGTTCTTGGATCATTTAATTTCATCACATGAAAACTTTTTAAATTCCGCTGCCCCGAGCAACTAGTGCGACTAGTCGCTCCCGATCGCATACGATGTGATCCTCATGCTCCTGTGGTAATATTAAGGAGCTTACCATATCCTTCAAGTGGTATCAGAGCTAGGCTGGAGGTTTCGGATATGATTCATACACCTAGGACGACTTGTGCTCATTAGGGTTTGCAAAATTTTATCGTGTTTCATTCATGCAGCCCTATTTTGTGAATTTTTTCGCCTATGTTTAATCATTTAAAAACAAAATTATCACTTGGATTATGTTTTCTATTAAATAAGGAAATCGTTGGATTTGAGTTTGCTTGATTTGGAATCTGTTTGCTCAAGTTATGATCATTTTAGTGAGCATGTATCCATTGTTTCAGAGATTGTGAATCTTGACGTAATCAAGGAGTTAATTACTATTTTTAAACGCCTAGAAATGCATGCAAATCACTTAGGTTCTGTTTTAAATCAAATTAGAAAACTTTGGAAAATTATTTTGCATGATTTGGATTTAAATTGATTGAGATATGATAATTTTAGTAAGTGGGGGTCACTACTGAAAATTACTTCCTAATCAAGAACCTTGTGATTGTCATTTAATCAATTAGTAAAATTAAATGGTTTAATTTTCTGAAATAATTATGGATAAATATTTTTGAAATATTTGATGATAATTATTTCCTTAAATGACATTACCTTAACCAATAATTGATTAGATATGATCTTGATCACAATTGGTTACTCAATCTACTTTCCAACAAATAAAGTTGCTTGAATAGGATTGAGAATTTGTTTAGCAAATTTTATTATAATCAAAATGATTTTGATTATTATTATAATGTATAACTTCGGTTGAAAAACTGATTATCATCTCAAGTACATAATGATCAATTTAACATTATCCTAACCCGGGGCGGATATGATGTCTAGTCGGGGAGCGTTGGGGTAGCAGGTTGCACCATTTGGGGTCTATCCACTCCCGCCAGTACTGGCCATGACAACGGGTCGGGAAGGGATGATGCTGGAGAGATCATGATGTATTTTTAATTATTAAAATTCAAAATAATATGTATTTGAGACAATACCATAATTAAAGTAACAATAAAGAATGTTTGTTGGATATTAATTGGATCATTAATTTAATGTGATTAGATTGATTGGAATCTAATTAAAATTAAAACACTCTATTATGAATAGAGTTGTAATTCCCTTGAAAGAATTAATCTAATGAATATGATTCATAATGATTAATTAGAATTTGAATATGATATGGAGGATCACATAAGTGACATCCATGGTCTCCCATCAAGACGAAGAGTTCCGTCGCCAGAGATTGTATGTAGGAGGCGCTTGCCCAAAGTGACAGCTCCTGTATACAAGTGCATTTGGATCGGGTTCTTTGCTTCTCGAAAGAGTAAGGCGTATGCATAGTGACCCAAATATCGGGTCCTCATATTATTGGGGCGATATTGGATTGCGCATAGCAAGTTCTAATCATGTTGATGGTTGTTCAATTAATGACTTGTCAACATCACCTTAGGGGTGGTGGGCCTGGGTGTTAAAGACCGAATTGGGAATGCAAATTGGACTTGCAAGACAGAATGTGTTCCCACTTCTTTTTATCCGAGTTATAGTTTCTCATATTATTGGGATGTGACAAAGATAAGGAAGGAGAACCCAGATCTTGCTTGAGATATAATGGTAAGTACATCTCTTACATTGAAAGTGATTAAGGAAATGAACTTTCAGTGCTGACAATGCAAGACAACTTTGATATAAAAACTCCTAAATCAAAGTAAATATATATATATATTTGCAAATTTCTTATTTCAGATAATCCTTCATTAAACCCGCTCAATACCATACTCAATAACAACCAGAAAATATCATGGATTGGATCCATGATCAAGATGTTGTACTTGCAGTTGGACACATATTGTATGGGGTTGCAATGTGCAAGTTTCCTCATAATAATGAGGAATGACAATTAAATAGACAACAAGACAACAACCCTAAGGTTTGTATGTCTCTTTAGTCTTGATTTCTCATCGAATGTACTTTGGAAGTGACATGTCGATGATGATCGTAATTATCAAACAATCCTTATAAAATCTAAGAAGATGTTCTGGCATACATATCTGCTCTTGACATTTAATCATGAATGACATTGTTCACTGCATCGTGCAGAATGGTGGCTCTATAAGAGATGATGTATTCAAAATGTTTGAGTACCTACCTGAACCTAATTTTTTAGAGTTTAGATGTATGTAGATATGATGAGTGCCATCATTCTACTATTTATACTCTAGTTATTCATGAAACTTCAAATATTCATATTGTATGAATTAAATGAAGTGCTTATAAATGTTGAAATCCTCTACATTCAAATCATTTGAATTCAACATAAGATATCCTTCTTCTTAAGCAATGGTTGTTTATAGATGAAGGGAGCACAATGGAAGCATGGGTCAGACCCAAGTAAGAAGGAATGATAAAGAGTTTATTATACTTATGTGACTTCCATATGACATCCAAAGAGTTGGATGAATGCCAATACTGCAACAAGCTGATGTATTGATAGTATAACTATCAAGTCTATCTAGGATCCTTAAGAAACCAGATAGTTGACGAGCCCGCAAAAGCCGCGTTAAGAAGTTGTTTTTAATGGTCGATCATGAAAATAAATATATGTCGTTCGTTGTAGGCGGCGATCGGAAACAGTCAAGAAATAACCACAAAATAATGATTCAATTTTAATCTCGTGGTGTATGTTTATTTTACTTGGGCAAGTCCCAAGGTCGATCACAAGGAGGCAAAGGAACAACCTAGATTAATGTCTATCCAATTTTGAGTTCGGTTTTCAAGGCGGTCTTTTTTTGGATTTTTTTCAATGCAATATGAGACGCAAAATGCAAATTCGGCCTATTTTAGGGACTAAAATATAAAATACGTTCAAACGGTGTCCGAAAATTACGAAACTTGGCCGAGATGTAAAAAATAATGAAATAAGTGCACTGTAATTTTTTTGGAATTTTTAGATGCAATGTGAATTTTTTTACGAATTTTTAATTGCAAACAGAATGATTTTCAATATTTAATTTTAATAAATATTAAACCTACTTATTTTCGAGAACTAAAATTATCTAAGATCTATCACTAGGTGATGGATCTAAGAAAAATCCTAAACCTCGAAAATGTGGGGTTTATTACCTATTAAAATTCAAACATTGAAATGCACAAAATGATTTTTACAGGGCAACTAATGCATGCAAATGCAATGATTTTTGGGCACAATGTCAAGCAACTTAATCTCTACAATATTTGATTTTGGGGGAATTTTTAGAGATACGGTTAATTAACTATGAATTTCCGAACACAGATTGGGCAAAATATCTCAATTTCCACAAAACAATTAATTAATAATTAACCGGTCATCACAAAAATATCCGCGACATGTCAAACTGTAGAGAATTAAAAGATGAACAAAATGCAATTTTCGGATTAAGAAAATAATGTAGAGTTGAGGTCCAAATATACGAGGGAACACAGGGGTACAGATGCAAATATAAATAAATAAATAAACATGCAAAGGGCTGAAATGTGAATACCTATACCCGTGGGGGTATTTGTGCAAAATGTCCAAGGGGCACGTGCTGTGCACGTGCCCTTGGATGCGGGGACTGAGGCGCGAATATGGGAACTCCAGGGGATTCTTCTGTAATTTGCCCAAGGGGCACGTGCGTGGCACGTGACCCCTGGGCTGATGTTCTTGCTGACGCCCCCCCGCACGCGCCTCGCACGTGGGGGGTCTCGGGACAAGCGCCCGGCCGCGTGCGGCGAAGGAGCTGGTGCCGGTGGCGATGGCGGAGTCGGAGGCGATGCGGCGTGGACCGGTGGTGATATTGACGCGGCGGAGAAGACCCGGTGGCGTGGGCAAGTCGATGAAGGCGCGGAGACGGCTGAAGTCGATGGAGCTTCCAGCGGTGGTTTGACGAAGAAGCTCGATGAAGATGGAATCTGGCGGTGAAGATGAAGCTTCTACGACGTAGGTTGATGAAGAACAACGTTGGCGGGCCTCTTGCGCTGCGGGGGAGGGGCGATTGTCGTAGGCGATCTGGAGGTGGCGGAGCAGGTCTTGATCGGATTTGGAGATGCTGCTGTAGCTCTGAGCGGAGACTGGCCGCTGAGAGGCGCGAGTCTTCTGGGTGATGGCGATGGCCGGCAGAAGGCGAGGCGTGGCGGGGCTGTAGCGGCGGAGTTGCCCAGATGCGGTTGGAGAAGAAGGCGGTGGCGTGGACGATCGGGAAGGCGTGGTGGCCGACGGCGTAGTCGAAGATGATCGGGGGTAGGCGGAGTAGTCGTTGGTGGCTTGACGCCAAGGGGGCGGAGCAGGAGCTTGCGCGCGGAGGAGCGGCGCTGCAACGAGGGGGTAGGGACCCTCGGACCTCGCCGGGGAGGCCAACGCGGTGCTGTCACCGCCGCGATGGAGCTCCTTGTGCAATCGGCGGATCCGGTGACTGTGGGGCGGCGGCGTCGTTTTTATAGGGGCGAGGGAAGAGCGGGGATAACGTTGGGGGTTTGGCCGTTGCGAGGCGGCGGGGCGAAGATAACGGAAGTAGCGGAGATGGAGTCGGGGCAGTTGCGAGGAAAGAGGAGGGCAGTTGGCGATGGTTTCGGAGGTGGTCGGTGCTGGGATTGGGGGAGACGAAGAGAGGAGGACGACGGGTGCCTGGCCGTTCGATCGACCGAGATCGAACGGCCAGATATGGGCCACGTGTGGGAGCCTGGGGAGAGGGTGCTGGGCGCACGTGCAGTGTGCGTGCGGGGTGGCACGTGCGCTGCACGTGCGTCGTTTTTAAATTTTTTTTAATAAAAACGATATTTAATAAAGCTCAAAAACCGCTGACACGTGGCGGCCTCTGGGGCTGCCACGTGTCAGCTCCAGAAAAATCGAAAACTAATTGTTTTGTAAAATCAAAAAGAAATAGCAAATGACCTCGGATCGAAAAAGTTTCTTCACGAAAGATGCTCGTCTCGACGAGATCTACAACTTTCATGAAGACATGAAAGCCAAATTCGGTCAAATGTGAAAAGTGAATTTTTGGGGTATCCCATGTACATAGAATACCTTGATTTTTGGTTTTCTAATTTTTTTTTGTCATTTTTAATCACGATAAAAATCCGGAAAAATAATGGAAAATAAAAGATAAATAAAATACACATTAATCTAATTTTTTTTATTTTTATTAATAAAGAAAATAAATGCATAAAATACAGGTAAAAGCCGCGAAAATATACAATGTACAAAAGAGGCCCAAAACCCAACTTTCACATACGAGCTCCGATTCACTTGAACTTGGTCTTGTTTTGAAGGTAATTGAATGTGCATTAGTTCAAAAGTGAGTAGGATCAAATCGGACACTGGATGGGGAAGATATGTGGCTTTTAGTCCGAAAATCCTGAAACTAGGGTTTGGGTTTTTGGTCCACTTACCTGGGTTAATTATTTTTTTGTATTTTTTATTTATTCTTGTTAGTGATGTGCACACAGTGGATGTGGTTTTGTAGCATTCGGAGTTAGCATGAAGGAGTTAAAAATAGGGGAAGTTAGGCTATTCACAGGTCACTTTTGGCTTGGATTTTTGGCTTCTTATTTTATGCAGAAATTAATGCTAAAATGCAATTCTTATGAAATCATGCATGAATGCTAATTATGCAGAATAAATGCAGAAATATTGTTGATTTTGAGGGACTTGAGCTTAATTAATGAGACTTAGAATGGTGAATCCGAGATTCATCAATAGTGCATCGGGATAATCTATGTCTACATTTAGTCATTGAAATTGACTTCTTATTCGATAAGATCAAAGTCTAATAATTGTATCTCATTCTTCTAATAACACTTTCAATTTGTTACATATGTATTAGAAGATTAGAAAATTTGATCTTAAGGTTTAATAATCATTTACATGGGAATTGATGCAATTGTTGCAATAATCTCCATTGGATAGATGAACTTCATGATTTCAGTGGGAGAGCCCTTAATATTAGAGAATGTCTCTATGACCTAGATATTTTTATATTAGAATATATTCATTGTTTATTTCTAAATGTTGAGAACAAACATGAATTCTGGAATAAACCTGTTATAAAAGGTTATGGATATATTTCAGATAGTAATCTGACCTCTAGAGGACTCTACTAAATTAGAAAATTAATGAATGGTCCATTAACATTTTTAATACTGAAAATTAAACCTTATAAGATCAATAGGAGGATGAAGATCATTTGACAATGATTTAGCATCAAGCCTTGGACATTTATCTATTGATGAATAGACTAGTAAGAGATCAAACTTTAGAATGTCTGAAATTTCAAATCTTACATACTTTTGAATATTGTATTCAAAGTAGAAAATGTCCAATGCATCCTTCTCTGAGAATGGTGTTAGATGCCAAGGTATTCAAGATGTCATACATATTGATGTATGTGGATCATCTATATTATAATGAACATTAATGATATGGGATATCATTCAATGATTATTTGTGATATGAGATTTCTTCCCTTCACCTAAGAAAGCTTTAAAATGTTCAAAGATTTCATAATTTTGATTTACAACCAAAGTCTGAAGGAAGATGAAATGGATTTGATCAAACCTAGGTAGCAAGTACCTATTAGATGAATTCAAGGAATACTTTATGGACAAAGGATAATCATTCCTATGTCAATCCTCCTAATGCATGTAAACTCAAGAGAGTTGTATGGAGATACAATTGTATCATGTGTGACATGATTTGATCAATGATGAATCTTAGCATAACTACCTCTTAGTTTCCATGTATATATGTAGTAGAGACTACAATATATATCCTTAATAAGGTTTTATGCAAATTAGCTGGAATCTAGCACAAGAGAGTGCTACTTCATTACGAGAATAAAGGATGGTATTGGATACCTACTTTATGACCTTGAGATTCTTAAAAGATTTCATATCTGAGAATGTGATTCTTAGAGGATGAGACTCTTGAGATAATATGAAAATGAAGTAAAGGAACTCATTTAATCTTGAGAAGATAACAAGGTTCCTAAATCGGAAACTAAAATGACAATTAAAGATGAAACACATCTACCTCTTCAAATGAGTTTGAGGATGGATTCCATGTGTCAGTTAAGTCTGACAATGATCTTACTTCATGTGATGAAGCTTCTGAAGATCATGACATGGAAAAATGGATGTTAGCAGTAAAGTATAAAGTATACTTCATATACAAGTGTTGTATATGGACCCTCAAGGATCCACCTATTAGGGTAAAACATATTAGGTGTAAATGGATCTTCAAGAGAAAGAGGGAACCTGATGAGAAGGTAAAGACCTTCAAAGCACGGTTCGTATCCTCAAGATACACACAGAAAGAAGACATCGCTTGCGATGAGACTTGCTTTCTAGTGATCATGCTTAAACCCATCATAATATTACTAACTATAGCTACACAACTTAATTTCGACAATTTCAAGTTGGAAGTCAATATTGCATTCCTCTATGAATACTTCTCTGAAGTTATTCATATGAAGTAGCTCCAAAGGATTCATAGTTGAGGAAAGCAATGTGTTCAAGCTAAGGAATTCCATCTATGGACTCAAATAAGCTTCTTGTAGTTGGAACATTGGATTTGATGAAATCATAAATTTATGGTTTCATATAGAATCTTGATGAACCGTGCGAAGCTTGATGGGAGTGCCATTGTGTTCACCGTGCTAAATGTAGATGATATCTTAATCATTTAGAATGACATAAGGATAATAATAAGTGTTTTATTGACTAGTTATTCCATACCTTGAGATATGATCTCATGGATACCTATTAGATCTTAGTTTTGAAAGTGTTCAGAAGCAAAGAGAAGAGGGTATGGGACTGTTACATTAAGTGGTACACCATGGATATTTTCCATTTTGGATAATCCAAGTAAGGCTTCCTTCCCTTAAGATATGGCACTAAACTATCTAGAGGGATAACACCTCAAGGAGTTGAGGAAGTGAATGTTAAAACTGCTTGCCCTTGTGCATCGATTATGGAAAGTCGGGTGTATATTGAATGTGTAGAAAAGCCAGATGTCTGCCATGCAGTGGGAGTAGTAAACTGATACTAATGATACTATGGAGATAAAACACTTTGTTGCAGTAGTAACTAGATCTTCAAAGATAACAAGACTTTAGAGATAGTGATCTCTAAATCTTATCTTCAAGAAATTAAGACTTTATAGATGGAGATCTAAAAGGTCTTAACTGCAAATACCTTAGGAGATAGAGATCTCCATGAATAAGGGTATTCTAATAAGGATGATAGAAATTACATACTGGTTATAATAATTATTGAGGTATAGTGTCAATGACACTATAACTGACAATATTGAGTATTGGTTGCATAGATGCAACATTCGCATTGGATGCAAGCACTGTTACTAGAGATATGCAAGTGTCGTAAAAGGACTTGGCATAATCTCTCAGGAACAGAGTGATTGATCAGCTTACCTAGCAATTTTTCTAAATAACCTATGATTGTCACATGAGTATGGGTCTAAAGATTAGCCTATTAATGGCTCTTTGGGCTAGTGGGAGATTATTGGACATGCGAGCTCATAGTGAGCCATTATGCAATAAATGTTATTGCAAATATCATTCCTTGATCTAAAATGAAGAATGATTAATTTGCATAATAGGTCCCTTAGTACAATTAGGGTAATGTACAATGGTCATCTTGATGATCATATAGTTGTTGATTCAATTATTGAATCATAGAGGCTGGTGCTATGATGAATATCTAAAGAGTTAGATTGAGAACTCATCAAGCACTGTCAAATGATTATTAAGAGATGATCTCCAACCTGAGAAGGAGATGGAAATCCATTCTCTAAAAGTTGATATCTAGCCGATCTCTTGATGCATGTCCTTTGCATAGGAATTGATATTCGGATGTGTTAGATAAGTTGGGTCAAAGAGTTGACTTAATGAGATCAAGATAACCAAAGTCCTATGTCGTATGTTGTCACGATATAGGCACGCATCCTCTGACTGGAGACAGATGTATTATTATATGTCTGAGTGTATACATTTGGCAGACCAATAGGTTGATGACCTAATCAAGGTCTATATACCGATGCACTGGTGTGCATATAAGGGCATGCGAGTAATACGATCTCTCAAAGGGATTATACAGGTTCATTTACTGAACCGGAATACATGAGCTCGCTCATGAGATATTGGGAAGAATCAAATTCCGTGCACGGTCACTTTGGAAGCTTGATTGAATTTGTAGGTTTGATATATGCTTTTGGAAAGTATATAATCAACACCTGGGTACGATATATGCTTTTAGAAAATATATGGTCGATGACAACTCCCAATGATCAGATGAGAAACTTAATGATAAAACCCTGAAGAAGATAGTGTAAAATTGATCTTATACTTCGGGTTTATTCAGGGTCTTCCAGTATTCAGGATGTACAGGTGTTAGGAATACCTGAGGGTGATGTGATCATAAACGATTGTATAACCATGACGCTTCTATTCCTAGGGAGTGATGAAACGGGTCTGGATTTTAGTAACTCCTCTCAGAAGAGAAGTGATCTTATCTTGGTCCAAATGTTGGACATTGATCTGAATGTGATTCAGATGCAATGAGAAGATTAGATTTGTGGTCTTGATTTAATCAAGAATCTATGAGAGGTCCGCAAAATCTAAATTTGAGATGTGATCTCATTATCCAAGTCACTATACACGGAACAATACAATCGCCCTATCCTTATCTCCAAGTATCTGCGGAGAAAGCGCATTACCTTGAAAGAGTTCATGATAATTTCATTGTTGATATATGTATCTGAGTATTGAGAAAATTGATAATTAAAGGTGATTTAATTATCATGAATAATATGAATTGATTCATATTATAGGGAGATTTATCATAGATAGTTAAATGTGATTTAATTATCAAAGATGTGAATAATGTGAATGTGATACATATTATTTGGGCACATGAGAATATATATCCAAGATGATTAAATGTGATTTAATTATCATGGATATGAATAATGTGGATAGCACTATCCAAAATATTCATACATATATATATATATATATATTATAAACGCGATTTATAATGTATTAGAGAGAGCATTTTGTGATTTATATTTGTTGATTAATTATTGATGTGAATTAGATTTGCATTGGATAATTAATTGAAAATGTAAATCACATTTTATTTTGGGTTGTGAATGTGATTCATAATTTTCCAATGGCATGATTGCAATGTTCACAAAATAATTATGAATTACTTTTGTTGAATAATTTACAACAAATGTTGTTGTAAATCTTGAATATTTTCCATGGAATGATGTAATCTCATGAGATTACATGAGATTGCCACCAACTCCCATATTATGGAAGGAGGCAATCTTCATTCCATAATCACCATGTTTGATTGATTTAATTTGGGATTGAATTTATATTGATTTTTTAATATATAGTCCATGGTTAGGGTTTATATTGTTAAAAGAGGTACCTCTTGCTCTTCAAAGTTACAACAACAACTATTGCTCTCTCTCTCTCTCTCATTCTCTACACATCTCACTCTCATTGTGGTCGTCCACCATGGAAGCCATAGAGAGAGTCTCCATCACCACAGCGTCGTCGTTATGCTGCCGGATGATTTGCTCGTGGATCTTCGCCTCATTCTGTGCGCCTCACTCGTAAAGAAGATGTTGTATCTCGTGTGACAAGATCAGGAGATTCGTTGCTTGGATCACCAACATGGATTGCGAGGATCATGCATTTCATCAACACGCTCACAAGCGTCTCCTCCATTGGATAGGACTTGAGACAGGAGGTCTCCTCATTTAGAGACTCAATCACAACCACGCTTCAAGAGGTAAACCTAATACTTGTTTGTAGTTTAGATGAAACGATCCGAGAAGTGTTCTTGGATCATGTAGTTTCATCGCCTGAAAATTTTTTAAGTTTCGCTTCCCCGAGCAACTAGTGCGACTAGTCGCTCCCGATCGCATACAATGCGATCCTCACGCTTTCGTGATGTGCTTAAGGATCTTACCATATACTTCATCTAGGTCATTCAAGCTTTGTATTCTCACATGCACATGTCAGGGAATTCACTAATTAATCTAACTCTCTAACTAATTCTTTATTTATTAGCTCGAGGACAAGCTTGGCTTAAGTATTGGGATGATAAATCCCAGATTTATCAGCAAAAATTACATCTTTTATCTCTCTTACTTAAGTAGTTTAACATGATTCATTGACAATTAACCCTAATTAGTCATTTGTGTGTTGTAAATAATTAACTCTAACTATACTGTTTTATATAACCTATTATTGTGCTAATATTTTATATCTTTATTTATTTTTAAAATCAAATAGAAATTAGAATAATATTGTACATAATTAATTTAACCTTAAACATAAATTATAAATAAAAAATCCTAAAAAATATATAAAAAAGAAAATAAAAATAAATTGTTTTTATTATTTTTAATACTTGTTTAATTATTAAGTTTGTATAGTCAACATTATGTCTCTTTAGTTTATAATCTACAACTTTCATGTTGAACTTTTTTTTATTCTTTTTTCCTTTTATTTATTTTCCATTTTAGAGTGTTTTTTCTTGAGTTTTCATTGGGCCACATGGCACTATCTAAGCGCACCACGTGGCTCTGCCTCTTCACTTCGTTCTGCTAGCTTCTGGGCCATTGTATCATCAAATCCAACGGTTGAGGAACATCTTCAACCTCCATGCGCTCTTCCAAGGGACGCGTCTCCTCGCGTCTACCCGATTTCTAACCTTTTTCCCAGCCACCACCTATCTCCGTCAACTGCCACTGCTATTATCTTCCCATATCGTTACCCTTTCACACTAATAGTCGAAATAACCCTAACTCCTTTATCAACTGGTGGTGGTTGAAACCACCGCCATGTTTCGCTAACATCCTAACTCCTCCTCCTCAAAACTCCCTCCTCAACCTCTAACAACGGCTATCCGCCACTTCTGAGATATTCCCCCATCCCATAATTCTTTTAAGTGATAGTTAGAGAGTAACACTTGAGAGATGACGACGTGAATCTTCAGGTGAGATCCATGGTGATCAAGCCTTATTGCAGCCACCATCAAAGTTGCTCGAGCTCAGGTCCCTCATCCAGGACTCTGATGCAAAGACCTGGAGTTTTAGAGCTCCAGCTTAGCCAGATTCAACCTCATACTTTGTCTTTAATCCATTCCAAACTTTAGGTAAGATATTCTATCTTTGTTTTTTGGTGTTTTCTCCATTTTATCTCATTTGCGTTATCCGGTCTTTAGCATATTCAAACTCTTGAAAACCTTCTATTTACATCCATCAATCATGCATAACCTCGAGTCATTCTCTACGCTTCTCCATAGATGTGACCATGTTGATTCATTTTCTCCTTCTGCATGAAGGGGGGTCCACTGTAAGGCTCGATCTTTCATCTCCTAGAAGCTCTCCATTCCATTCCCCTTAGCATTTCAAAAGATTCACACACCTTGGCTTTGCATCTAACATTTGCAATTCTTCAATGATCGAAGCTTGGTCGGATAAGATCTGAAACCCTTATCCTCCGATGAGTTACCATTAAATCATAGCTCGGGACTTATTCATTTCTTCTCGCGAGCATCATCATATTTGCATGGTCATTACAAAGCTCTAGTGACCTTCAAGCGTTGTGGGAAGCACGGAGGAGGAGAAGAGGCTTCGTCAGAGAACAAGCTCCTCCGTCACACACGGAGGAAGAAGGAGTAGATCTTGAGTAGTAGATACCTTGGATCTGCTCAATTTGGGCGAGATCCTAGGGTTCAGATTGTGGCACATCGTCCACGAGCCTATGACCGGAGCATCGGAACATACATGAGGCTCGGATGCCAAACTTGAAGCACAACATAACTCCATGTGTCTTGCGCCTTTGTTCTGATCGCTTGCTATGCATATGCCCCTCGCAGAATTTGTAGTGAAGTCAAGGTAGTTATCAATATTATAGATAATGTCCCCGTCCTTTTGGTAGAATTACATATTAACCCCAATGGGTTATTATAATTGTATTATAGTCCTTTTTGACCTATTCTGAATATAAATAATTAAGCTTTCTTACAGTTATGCTCTTGCCTTTATAGATAATATCTTGTGAACCATAATTCTGTTTTCAATAAAACTATTGTTGTTGGAAAGCTCATTTCATTCTCTTTAATTTAATGCAATAAATCACAATTTTCTATCTATCTTCCACGCATTAAATGGGAGAGGAATCATTCTTGTTATTAAGCTTTCTTACTGAATTAATCTAAATTACTCATTTGTTGAATTGATTCTAATTGACAATGATTAATAATTAATATATTTAATAAGAATCATAAGTATTTTACTATATACTTAAGAGCAGTGTGTTATATGTCTTCAATTGTTCGTTACATGATTGTTTGTCATATTAAATAAATGCATAATAAAATGGTTTACAAAATTATAGTTGATTTTTTGGTGTACTGCATCATTATTCACTTAGGACCTTAAAATATTTGGAGTAATTAATTAACACTTAAGTTTAATTAAATAATTGTTTGTGTCCTTGTGTTCAACCCTATACTTCCCAATTATAAATTCAAAATGGAGTCCTCTTCGCGGAGATATTTGACTCAGTTCTGTTGATTGCGAATAAACCCATGCTACAACGAGTACATAATGTTACCATTCTTCCATTCATCATTAAACAATTTTCAAGCCAGTATACATGGATAGTTTGATATTTCTGACATTATCTTTAAGTATCTAGGACATCTTCTCGCAAGTCCTAAAGTCCTAATTGGATTAGGATGTGTACTAAATGATATCAATGTTATGATAATAATTGTCATTATCAAGGATAAATGTATATCTAGGTTTCTATGGATACGATCCACATCATATGTATTTAAATAATATGAATATTAATTCATAATAATTATACACACACATATTATTCTAAGGTATATTTATGAATATTATTTACACTACAAATTAAATGTAAATTGGATTTAGATTTTATTTTGGGTTCATGGATAAGATTCATAATTTATAAGATAACTCTCATAAAATATCCAATTATGATTTTAATAATTAAATCATGACAATGAAATGAAAATTAAGAGGTTGCAACCAAAAACATGACAAGACCATGGAGTCCTAATATGTTTAGAATGCTTCTAAACTTTTGGTTATCTCGTAATTTATTTTGGATGATAATTGAAAGGATAAATATGGTCATTTTCTTGAAAGCAAAGGATCTTCCTTAGCCTTAGGATCATTATCCAAGAGCTCAAAGGGGCGGACGTCCCTAATAGGAGTGGGACTCCTAAGACGTCCCTTCTTGTATAAAAGAGAAGGTAAAGCCTCTTTCCTGAGAGCATGACTCATTCCACCAATTCCATTGCCTTGAGAGAAGAGTCTTGAGAGTTTATATCTCTTTTATACATGCCCACTCTCTTCTCCTACCATACCCTACATTCAGAGGCAGAAGAAGGAATTTTATCAAGGAGGGGTTAAGTATACAACTATTATATATGTTTAAAAATGGAAAAATCATCATATTTCATGATATTTTTAAATAGAGTTAAAATTTTTTAAAATGAACTTCTTTCAATTTTGATAAACTTATAACTTAAATATATTATTAAGGTAGGATTTTAAATATATTATTATTTTTCAATAGAGATTTTTAAAAGTTGATAAATCTAATCATTTAAGCCTCTCTAAATTTGCTCCAAAAAAGATAAATTATCAAGTGAAATTTTGAAACATAAAAGATCATGGTTAAAAGGAAACAACGTTTTTTTATTTACAAAGAGTGCTAGAAACAAAGGGAGAGATAATGACTCGAATATAATTTTATAACAAAACATACTTAATATTTTGATACTTTGGAAGTTATTGGATAAAGTATAAAAGAAATTAAAATTGGGGGAAGTAAGATTCGAACCCTGGTCACAAAATAATAATCATGCTACTCTTCCACTATATCATTAAATAACTTTATAACCTTTCTCTCACAAAATAATTTATTATACAGTAAAGGAGGGGTCATATTAAAAACTTAATACATTGCACAAGTGGCATATAATAATCAAGGAGGGGCCAGGGCCCCTCTATGACGTATACTAGTTCCGCCCCTGGCCCTACATGTCCACTAAGTTGCCTTCTTCTTCTCTACATTGACGTGCGCCCTCATGAGAGAAGAATGCCTTCTTCTCTGTGGCTCTCATATGTGGAGAATGGATCGATTTCGTGCGACAAAGTTAGGAGCTTGAGATCATATAGATCTCATCTTTGCATGGACAACTTCAAGAAGAAGTAGATACCAAAGTTTGTGGGAAGCTACGCGCCTCATCATCACGCCTGCGAGAGGTGAGTCGTCGGATCAGACTTCATTGGGGACGTCGCTTCTTTTAGAGACTCACGCTTCAAGAAGTAAACATGATCTCTTCCTAATATTCACGAGAATAGAAGAAACCATGCTCGGAAATTATTTCCTTGAATTTATGATTTCACTCGTATAAATTTTTTTGTTACGCTAAAATTTGCATTCATGCGATAAACACATTGAAATTGCAAACTATTTGCGAGTGTCTTTCGTATTTCGTGATGCGAAGTATTACACTTTCTTCACTACCTAGTAATGAAAATTTCCATAAACCGATCCATGTGATCTAGTAATGAAGCATTCTAGCAATTAGCTATTCTTAATAAGCATTCAAGCAATGAGCCAGCTACGCAAAGCATGCAAGATTAATAAGTGGCCGTGTCCAAAAAATGTGAAAAATTACAAAAGGCTTCGCGAAAAGAGGAAATTGGCAGAGTGAGTACGCGGCCTCGCCAACATTTAAGGGCACAACTGCCCATCTCGCCTCCGAAGGGCCACAACGATTCCTCCCCCTCTTTATTGCACACCACTTGTCTTTTGTTGCTTTGGATATTAAATTTCAAAACGCCCTCCTTTTTCCAAAACTCGTGAGGTTTGCTGCTTTGGTACGTTGATTGTGACGAGGATCGATCGAAGGTCGGAGGGGGGATTAGAGATCGGAGGCACTCCAAGTTTCTGCCCCACGTATGACTTGTTTATTTATCACGAGCCCACCGCTGATGTGATGCGAATCACTTCAGAACATTGAGAATGGATAAAATTAGAAGACAGGTATCTTCGTGCAAAAGTCCCAAACACACCCCTCATTTCCAAATCGAAGAGGAAGAAGAGCGCTTCGTGGAAGGGCAAATATACATCTGCACCCCACAAACCCCACAGTTATTACTTCTGGTCCCCCACTTTCTACCACCTGCCCTTTTAGAAACCCAACCCAGCAGCCTCCACAAGGAAAGATCTCCCCACCAAAGGCAAGAAAGCAAAGCCATTACTCCCCCTCTCCCCTTCCCACAGCTGTCTTTCCCTCCCACAGATCGCCACCAAGAAGAAGAAGGTCTTTGCGGGGGGAGTGGTGTGGGTTGGGTTTTGCTTTGGTGCATGTTGTCCTTCTCTTGCATTAAACCCCGCCCTTTTTGATGGTGCAGGAGGAAGAAGTTGTGTTAGTAGTAGCTGCTGCTCCACACAGAGCTGCAGTGGTTGCGAACCGCAGGGGAAGTAAAAAGGAGAGGTGGTGGGGGAGAGATTAGATTGATTACCTTGGGTTCGATATAATTTCCCAGATACCAAACCTTCCCCACTCCCCCCCCCCCATTTATTGCTGCCCCCTCCCCTCACCTCCACTGTTTGCTTGTTGGGTTCCTCTCCTCAATGGCACCTTCATGATCTGCTACCGAATCCCACCCGTCCGTTCCACCCCACGACATGCCTAGACCACCTTCTTCCTTTTTCGTCTTCCTGTTGTTCCTCCTCCTGGGAGTGGTAGGTGCGCAGAATCTCACTGCAAGACTCGATCTTTCCGCTCTCTACAGCCTCAGGGCGTCGTTGGGGATCCGCGCTCGCGATTGGCCGAGGAAAGTTGACCCCTGTGCCAAGTGGATCGGCGTCAGGTGCCTGTCCGGCAGCGTAGACAGGTTAGAATTGACGGGTCTCAGGAGGACTAGGCGCGGTAGGGAGAACCCGCTCTTTGCGGTGGACGGCCTTCGCAATCTGACGAGGCTCTCGACGTTCAACGCCAGCGGGTTTGTCCTCCAGGGCTCCATACCGGAGTGGTTGGGCTCGCTGGGGACTCTCCAGGTGCTTGATCTCGCTGACTGTGGCGTCTCAGGAGGAATTCCAGCATCTCTCGGTGGGTTGCAGAGCCTGCGGATGCTTGTGCTCTCGAGAAATGGGCTTGATGGGCCAATACCGGCGGCACTTGCGGGGCTCAAGGAGCTGGAATTACTCGATTTTGCTGGCAATTCGCTTGGTGGGTCAGTACCGGAGGAGCTGGGGAACATGAGTTCCTTGCAAGTTTTCAACTTTAACAGGAACCGGCTCAATGGCTCTTTGCCTGTTTCTATTTGGGCGTTGCCGAAGTTGCGAATTGTGGATGTTTCATACAACAATTTCACTGGGACGCTTCCGGATGAAGCTGCTGGGTTTAATGCCAGTGGTGGTGTTCTTAATATATCTCGCAATCTTTACTATGGTAACATCTCTTCGCGAATCAAAGCTGCTTTGCAAGGATTGAGAATTGGGGATATCTCGGACAACTACTTTCAAGGTGAGGTGCCACCAGATGTGTCTTCTCAGTTGAACTGCTTCAGAGACGCCCCTGGTCAGAGGAATAACGCGGATTGTGAAAAGTTCTACAGTGACAGGGGAATGGTGTATCTCGGGCGAGGGCTGCCGGAAGCACCACCTGAGAGTTCCCGGAGAAAGAGAAATCAGCGTATCCTTTACATATTGGTTGGTGTATTTGGGGGGCTACTTCTTGTAGCCGTTTTGGTGATATTGCTCGTAGTTTGTCTGAAGAAATGCACGAATAGGTCTACGGTGAACAGGCAACAGGAGAGGGTAGCTGGATCGACAGTGGTTCCTTCTACTCAGGGAACACCGCCGCCTCTCGGGTCTTCAGTGAGGCTTTCAGCTGTTGGAGATTCCTTCACCTATAGTCAGTTGTTCCAAGCTACCAAGAATTTCAGTGAAATGAATCTTATCAAACGTGGATACTCTGGCGATCTTTTTATCGGTGCATTGGAGAGCGGAGCTGCAGTTGTAGTGAAGAGGGTCGATGCTGAAAGGATTAGCAAAGAGATGTATCATGTGGAGCTTGACTTCTTTGCTCGGGTCTCTCACACGAGGCTGGTGCCCTTTCTTGGTCATTGTTTGGAGAAGGAAAGTGAAAAGTTGCTTGTTTATAAATATATGCCGAATAGAGACCTATCCAATGCATTGTACAGAAAACCGGGTCTGGAGGAAGAAGGTTTGCAGTCATTAGATTGGATAACGAGGTTGAAGATAGCGACTGGAGCAGCTGAGGCCCTGTGCTATCTTCATCATGAGTGTTCACCTCCAATTGTTCACAGGTAAATCAGATTCTAGCTGTTAGTTTATTGCACATTACTGGCATTTTCCTCTCAAGAGCTATTCTGAAGCATGAAACTAGTTCATTCCTAGTTGCTACATCCTAGTCATTGATACGTATTGTCAAATTATGCTATTATTTAACATTGGATCAGAATGGAACCCTCTATCTTATACAATGCAAGAGCCTTGTAATATAGCTGCAAGATGAAGCATGCAGACTGTGAATATGAAATTTGCTTTTTTTTATCAGGGATATCCAGGCAAGCAGTATTCTTCTTGACGACAAATTCGAAGTGCGATTAGGGAGTTTGAGTGAGGTCTGCACACAAGAAGGTGAAGGCAACCACAATGTCATCTCCAGATTGCTTCGGATTTCGCAGTAAGTTGTCTGTTTGGCTGTTTTTTTCCTTGCTGAACTGTTTTTTTTCCACCCTGCTATGCTGCTTTAAAGCAGCATTTCACAAATACATGGTAATTTAAGATCATATATATATATATAGGGCTGATTCTTTGAGAGCCAAAAACTGTGAGAACATGAGAGTAGTGAATCTGGATCACTAGATTCTGCTCATCTCTCTCCTCCTCCAATCAATCGGGAGAGAGATGATGGAATCTAGTGGTCCAGACTCACTGCTTTCATGCTCTCACAGTTTTTGGCTCTCACAAGATCAACCCCCTCTCTCTATCTCTCTCTCTCTATATAGGAAAAAATGGGGCTACCCTGCCCCATTTTTTTCGCATTTTTTTTTGGAAAAATATCACCATGTATATTTATCCCTATATCTCTCCTATATGTCATTCGAATTTCGTCAGAAACAGAGACTCGTACGACCTCCATCCGGACAGTCATTTTTTAATGGTCGCATAATTTTTTAAATCGACCATATCTGGTTGGAGGTCGTACGAGTCTCTGTTTCTAACGAAATTTGAATGGCATATAGGAGGGATATATAGATGAATATACATGGTGAATTTTTCAAAAAAAATAAAAAATACGGAACAAAATGGGGCGGGGCAGCCATGTTGGCTGCCCGCAAGGGGCAACCCTATCAAACCCATATATATATGTATATATATATGGAGAAACTTCAAATGAGGCGGGGTCTCACCATATATATAGTGAGCCACAGTCAATTTAGGCATCTTTCTAATGTATTTTACAATTTTATATTTCATAGATTTAATAATAAATATTAACATAACATGTATAGTGAAATGAAATTATAAAAATATTATTATATTTGATGAAAATGTTAATTTACACTTGGATGCTATATTTTACAAAATCATTTTTTTACAATGTACAGTTTATACTTTTACAAAATTGTTACGGAGTTGTTACTAAATTGGCAACAAGCTTTATAACCCCAGAAAAGCCCCACCTGCATGTTGTGTTAATATTTATTATTAAATCTATGAAATAAGAAATTATAAAATACATAAGAAAGATGCCTAAATAGACGGTGGCTCATCATATATATGGTGAGATCCCGTCTCATTTGAAGTTTCTCCTATATATATGGAAAAAATGGGGCTGCCTCCGTACCATTTTCCACAAATTTTTATTTTTTTTACAAATTATCACCATATTTATTCATCTATATATCCCTCCAGTATGTCATTCGAATTTTGTCAGAAATAGAGACTCCTATGCCCTCCAGTGTTCACGAAATCGGTTTGAGCGGCCACATATGCCTGAGCGGATGCCCTAGCGTGCCGCATACATGAAGCCCCTCATTAAGCACTCTTTGTGCTTATACGGTCCGCATATGCGGGTTGTGCGGCCGCATATGCGGACTGTGTGGCTGCTTCCTGTTTTCAGAGCTTAATTGGGTTGTCGGATCTGGATCTACGAAAAAAGGCACCGACACTACGAATCACTGAGAAACCCAAAACCCCGATTAGGGCTTCGACATCCAGAATCTCAATTCCTCGATTAGGGCTTCCACCTCCCGACTTCTGAATCATAAGAGTTTTTTTATTCTATACTTTCATTGGTCTACCTTGATGTGTGCTAAACTGCTAACTTTTCTATTGAAGTATTGATATTTGATTGATAAAGATTATTTTGACCTCTATATGAATGTCATCTTTCTTAGATCTTGTGTTGGACCACAATTATGCATAAATGTAGTTCAGTTGTAGTTAATTTTGTATATATTTATTTATTTTAAAATAAACAATTAGGAAACCGCATAGAACCACATATACCTCATGTATGCCCCCGCATACCGCTTAATCGCTACTCAGTGACCCGTCCGAACGCATACGCATACCGCTTTCCTGAACCTTGATGCCCTCCATCTAGAGCACGTAATTTTAACGGTCTAAACATTGTTGTAATCGACCTGTTCTAGATTGAAGGCATAGGAGTCTCCATTTCTGATGAAATTCGAATGGCATATTGGAGGAATATATAGATGAATATACATGGTGGTGTTTTTCAAAAAATTAAAAAAATTACGGAAAAATGGCGTGGGACAACCCCATCAAACTCTCTCTCTCTCTCTATGTATATATGGAAGCCATTATTTTGCTTAGTTTATATGCGAGATACCGGTATGCCTCTGCCATCATATTTGTATTCCATATCTCGGATGCGAATAAGATGTGCTTAGGAATATGTTTATGTAACTTTGTTTCTAACTGAATATCCTCTTTGTCAACAAGAAGCTTGAAACCAAGGTTTTAAATCTCGATTTCGATTTCGTTTCGAGATGGTGAAAAAAGGAAACAAATTCGAAATTTCGTTGATCGACGAAATTTCGCCAGTTTCGGCCAAAATCGACCTAGATTTGTGAAAGAAGGTATATATCGAGATTTCGGTTTCGGTAGGGCGTCGAACCAAAATTTCGCAAAATTTGAAACATTGCTTGAAACTAGAAGATTATTATGAGGAAATAAATGTGGGTCTGAAGGATTTATGTCCATTTAGAGCCATGTGAAACTAGTGCTTAATTTGTATATATTTATCCCACTTAATGTGCAAGCAGAAGTGCATATTACTTGGTAAGGCAATTCATACCCATATACTTAAGTTTGTCCCAACATTGCTTTGTAAGCAAAATCATAATAATTTCCCACTAGTATAATGAGAGGGAGATAGGGATTATGGATTACGGATTGAGTCGGAAGAGGGTTCCCGATATCGAAGGTCTGATGATGTGAATTCGCCCTTCGTATGGAAGGTTTATATAGGACGTAAGCCCTCACACCATATGCTTCCTTCCTTAACGCTTTTGCGGTTAGGGTTTCCACGAGACCCGACCTCGTGCAACCGCCGACAGCGGTTTGACCACTCGGTCATTCCGTGAGACCCGATCTAACAAGTACATCACAACTAACGAGGAAAAACATGATCTTTAGATTTTTATAAACTCTGAGAAACACGTCATTTCTTCAGGGAAAAGCAATATGAAGCTTCAACATGTTGCACAACCAAACTAAGATAGAGAAAGTCAACTTCTTGTTGCTTAATTTGGAAAGTAGGTAATGAGGCCACAAACAACTCTGAATCTCTACAAAATGCTATCGAAACTGGTCATATGAAGAGGGAACATGAAGTGTACATCCTTGTCAAGTAAATGCAAAATAAAACATGAAGTCACGTACGAGCTTCTAAAACTAAGGATAGGGTAAGAAACAAGTGTTGAGATGTTGTACTGTAAAAATCCGAAATGCACGGAGCCTCGATCCAAGTTCTTCAAATATGCCACAAATCCACATGTAATTGTGCAATCGCTATCTCCGCAAATATGAACATTAAGTTTTAGTTGAAGGCACATTATATAGAAATGTCCTTTTAGAAATCAAAGGATGATTATCCAACATGAGATGTCATCCGAAGTATATTGAAGAATTAACAAAGCAACATTTTCTTTTGAAAAAGTAGCATTTCTAGGAATACTACTTCCACTCATTACAAATCCATGGTTAACGTAAAGACACCCACGATGCACGCAATGCTTTTGCATTGTGCATCATTTTTAATAGTAACTTTCATTTTTTAGCACCACTAGTTTCCTCAGTACCATTTATGGATGTGAAATCTGGATGAGACACTGGCACATTGTACTTCAGTGCCTCCTGGGCCCTTGCCATTGAGATGTCCTCACCCTCCTATTCGCATGTATCAGGCACTCACTTCACTGGTGCCACCCCTTTAAGTAGCATGCTTAGCGAAGAGAACTCACTAACCATCTTGTCAGAAAGCATCATCAAAAAATAAAGTAGATACACCTCCAAGCACTGCACCACAACCTCCTGCCCGTCCTCCACGAGTGCCGCCAGCTTTGAAGATCTTCCTCTGACACCTCTTTCCCCTTTTGGAGTTGTTTGTGTTCCGAAGACACATAGTACAGTGCCACAAGATCCTGACACCGCTATGCTAATAGTTTTGCCCCTACTAAGCGTGCATTTGCAGTAATTGGAAGCAAGCAAAAACTGAGAGCTCATTCTTTTTTAATTTTTAACTTGAATGGGAAGGAAGATGGATAGAAAAGACTGTTCTAATTTACTGGGATAGAAAATTTTGTATTTCCCATAAAAAGATATTGGAAAATATATATTATGCCCGTGGAAGTACCATTCTTTGACGAGTATTGAAAGTACTTACTTGTTTACATATTAAATCTTCTATGCAATGAGCAAAGCTGAATGCAAAAAGACTCAACTCTTATTTCCTTACTGTCCTATCGTAAGGTGTGTATCCGCGCTGATTTTCTTATCTGTCAACAAGTCTATTCAAATCATTGTCAATTGTTGGCACTTGTCATGTAAATGTCCGGGCCATGCACATTGATGAAGATTATTACTGACCATTGCCATGATACATGGTGCTCTCTTATAATACATTTCAGTAAGTATTTAAAGGTGCATGGTTTGGTTCGAAGAAAAGAAAGCCACATGCAAAAGAGCTATCCGAATATTAAGACAGGTTGAGCAACTCTTTTGAAATTGGAATACATACTGTCCCGACTCTCATTACAATGCACTTGCAGCATGAAGTGTCTTCTTTGAAGCAATACGTTGTGAATGTAGGCATGAAGGGACATTCATTCATGGTTAAACACGTGGATTTATAAGGTTCATTGTAATTGGATTATGTCCTTAAGTGGCAGTAGATCATGTCAGCACCATTGTTTTAAAAAGCGTCGCCTCGTGGCGCAAAGGCGTACGCCTCGAGGCGAGACGCACCAAATTCACCCTGAGGTGCACGCCTCGGGTTCTCTGTGTGGGGCATGCGCCTTGACTTGGCGTGAGGCGCTCGAGGCGTGGCGAAGACGTAAGCCTCAAGTTACGAGGCTTTTTTTTACATTTTTGGTTATGTGCTTTGCACATGACCCTATTTTTCTATTAACATTATATTTTTGGGATTTTTACACCCATAACCCTCAGTAATTTCGCAATAACATTCATGACCCTGCATAATCGCGAATTACACGGGAAACCCTGAGTAGTCACTCCATCTCACACTCATGACCCTCCGTTAGTTTTCTCCTTAACCCAACCATACTATTGGGTTAATCCAACCCTTAGCCTATCCAACGACTGCTAATTTTTTTTTTAAAATAAAAAAGTCCTGATCCCCCCCGCGCCCCCTCTCCCGCAACCGACCTGTAGCCCCCCCGCCCCCACGGTGGCAACCCACCTCCCTCCCCCGCCACCACCGGTCTGCAGAGCCTCCCCGCCTGCCGGTGGCAGTCCATCTCCCTCCCCCGCCCCGACAGACCAATATATGATCTAACGTCTATGATTAGCAGAAAGAGAAAACAAACGAAAAAAAATAAATGGCAGGGGGTGCAGGCGCTGGGGGAAGCTCTGCACGGGGGAGTATCGACGACGGGGGTGCTTAGAGCGGAAGGGGAGCAGGGGATCAGCAGGGCGGCCGCGGGGTATTTGCAGGAAGGTGGGGGAGGCCTGCAGGTGGGGCTATGGGGGGCTTCGACCGGCGGACCGGGGGCAGGGAATCGGACCTCGGGGGGGGGGGGGGATCTTTGCAGGGCGGTGGCGGGGACTTTGTAGGAGGGTCTTTGCAGGGCGGCTGTGAGGTCTTTGCAGGAGGATGGCGGGTGGGTTGGGGGCTTCCAGCGGACGGGCCAGGGGATCGAGGGGTGGGGGAGGGGGGGGCTACGCGGGGTTTTTACAGGAGGTGGGGGCTATGGGGGTTTCGACCGAACAGAGGGCAGGGAATCAGAGCTCGGGGTTTCGATCGGACAGAGGGCAGGGAATCGGAGCACCGGGGGGGGGGGGGGATTGCAGGGCGGCGGTGAGGTCTCCGCAGGAGGATGGCGGGTGGGTTGGGGGCTTCTAGCGGATGGACCAGGGGATCGGGGGAGTTCGTGGGTGCAGGCGCCGTGGGGGAAGCTCGGTACGGGGGGGGGGGGGGGGGCTACGGCGGGGTCTTTGCAGGAGGTGGGAGCTATGGGGGGTTTCAGCCGAACAGAGGGTAGGGAGGGGGGCTTCAAAGGGGCGGATGCGTGGTCGCGGCCTTGGGGGGGAGGGGTGGGGGATTGCTTGCAGCGGACGGGGGGATCGGGGGAAGGCTTCGCAGAGCTCGGGGGGGGGGGGGGGGGTCGAGAGTGCGGGCGTCGGGGGGCTGCAGCGTCGACTGGAAGGGCGAGGCTGGGTGCTCGCAGTCGACGGGGTCGCCGACGTGCATGGGAGGAGGAGGTAGTGCTCGACCAAGAGAGAGAGGGAAATAATGGCATGTTTTGCAAATAAAATTCAACATCAGGAGCAGAGTTGTCTTTTTAACAGAAACCGTCACATTTAACGGGTATATCAAACGGAACATAACACAGGGTTATACCGTGTAAGAGTTAAGCATTACTCGAGGTTGCTCATGTAATTCATGATTATACAGGTTATGATTGTTATTGCGGAATTACTCAGGGTTATGGGTGTAAAAATCCCTATATTTTTTATGTTTGTATTTTTGTTTCCATGTTAAACCTGGCATATTTCTATATATAACTCTATACAAAGAGAAGAGATCTCTTGAAACAAGCGAAGTTCCATGATCTTGTATACATCATATTCAATTTATCATACATCTTCACATACTAGTTCTATTGCACACATATTTTTGTTTGAATTGTAATAAAAATTTTATATTAGTTGCAAGTTTGCAACTTGATATTGTTGTTTGGTTGTATAAGTTGTGAATCTTAGAATAGTTATCACACATATGAAGAAGCAATGTTGAAAAATAAACACGTGAAGTAAAATAATTATTACGTTTTATTGTGAATAGCTGAATACAAATAATATCATTAGTAAAAAAAATCGTCGGGGGCGCTACCCCCACACCCCTGCAGGGGGGAGCGCACCTGCTCTCCCCTAGACCCTCCCCCCCAGGCTCGTTGAGCGGGCAGCGAGACCCCCATCTTGTTGGGGTATGATATGACAGGAGGGGATGCATATGACGGTTCTCCAACTACGTCCAACAAGACAAATGGTTGGTATTCAAGGCATATTAATATTTTTTTACTTCGCACTAAAGATTATGGTTTCTATTACTTTAGTATTAAGTATAGACTTTAGTTCAATACTCATAGAATCATTGAAGTTGGAATTTGAACTTGATATTCCGTATATTAGTGGCTTAGTATTAATTTGTTTAACTTCAATGCCTTCATCGTTTATGTATTGTATCTTTTACTAGTTTTAAATTATTCTTGAATGTGTTTTTGGCAAAACTTAATATTATTATATACTTTTTTAAATGTATTTTGCATTAATTTTATTTTTTCAAAAAATTGAGGTTTACGCCTCGACCGCCTCGAGGCTTATGCCTCGTCTCTATTTCAGGAAAAAGTCTCGGACTGCCTCACGCTTTTTTAAACCTTGGCCAGCACAATATGTAGAATATGAAGATACAAGATTGAGATAACTCTGACACTAGGGTTTATGAAGTTTATTTAGGCCTTCAATGCAAACAGATTGATGTATTTAATTCTTTAGATTTTAATGGGCTTATATAGATTCCCAAGATCGATGGATCCAAAAAAATTTATTCCCAATAAAACCCATCACAAAATATATATCGCTTTTTATTAATTCAGAGCCCCCCACTTTAGAGAGCTTAGCATACATATTTTCTCCTTCCATCTCTTTGTATGCTCTCAAATTCATTCTGCCATCCTGTGCGGCTTACTTTTGTAACCACATTTCTCTTTTTATGGACGCAACTCTACCTTCTATGTGTACACATTTGTTTCACTCCCCTCTTTTCTTGTTCATCTTTATATTTAAGGATAAAATACAAAAAAGAGCCTCAATTATATGTCAATTCTCAATTAGGAGCCTTACTTTTCAAATATAACAAAGAGGGATCTGAACTTTAAATTTTAGGGTTTAACATTGACATATAAGGGTCGTGGAATCTTACGGAAGCCTGTATTTGAGAGGGAAAAAATAAATAATACCGGGGCCACTCTTTGTTACATTTGAAAATGAGACCTCTAATTGAGTATCGATATAGACCTTTTTCAGTAAATTAATCGTATATTTAACGTTACAATGGTATTAGTAAAAATATTAACGAATAATAACAAAATAAAAGTTTCTAAATCTGAGGCTAGGATCTTAATAAAAACTGAGTGTATCAAGTTCAGAATATGGATTATTTTTGTTAAAACATAAATCGAGAGTAAGATGTAAAGTATCATCATCAGGTAGAACAAGATGCGGCATGATCTAGGCTGGAAAGGGCAGCCATGATGATAGGTTTTGAATGCTTAAAGATGGGGACAGACACCGTAGCCAACAGATGAAACAGAATGATGCTATTGGTGCTGCTTGTGTGCTTCATGTTGGTCGCTGGAGGCTTCCATTTTTCTATAAAAATCAACTTGAGCCTTACATTGTTGGCCTGAATGGAATGGATACTGGGCCATTTTTTTGTTAACCTGTTCGATGAATCTAAAGCAATTTTAGTTGGAGTGGTGTCATCAAAGAATGTTGTTGTACACAGAATTATTGAGTGGCTTTGGGCAGGATCCTTTTCTCTGGGGCTCAAACTTTAAAAGGGTGGATAGAAGCTCATGTATGCTTCCATCCTTTTACCAACATCTAGTGGTGGATGCCGGTTATATTTTTCATTATCGTAGAGTACCCATATAATTGTTTGCTTCATCATGTAATTGGCATCTGAATATTGGATATGGGCACCCGTTAGAAATGAATGATCTTTTTCAGCTTCAACTTGACAACATCTTTTGGTAAAATTCCTATGTTCATTTTTTTCGTAAAGGTTATTTATAGAATAGGACAACTTTGTGATTTATTTGGGGATTGAACCTGTCTATGAAATAATTATGAAGGAAGATAAAGTGTTGCAGACATGTTTTTTCGTAATGAAATTATGCCATTTAGTTATTATGTGGCTCTGGTACCACGAAATTCATATGAATGGTGAGTAGGTCAAGGGTTTAAGTATAATTTGAGTACAAAAGTGCCCTGGTGATGGGGCTGTTTCAACCCAAAGATTCTGTTGGAAAGCAATAGCATAAATATGGTAATGGTGCGACAAGATGAAGGGAGCAGTAAAATTGGCTTTGATACCAGATAGGACTATTGTTGTAATTGGCAGCACTAGAGACACATGCTTGCTGCACCTCCTGATGTTTGGATAAGCAGTATTGTATGAATTTGTTATGAGAAGTTAAACATAGGCCAAAAGGAGACATGGTAGACACCTCACATATGCATGTGGATTGACTTCTGTTGCAGCCTTGTGGGTGTACCATGTACAGCGTAATCTTGCTAAGCACATTTTCCTTGATCATAAACAATATCCTTCAGTCATATATGTGACTAAATTATCTTGTGGTTGACTGGACGCCCACACAATTTCAAGCTTATGTTGCACCTTTACGCGATGTGAAAGCAGTAAGTTCCTAGAAAGAAAGTCATTTTTCAGTTAGAATGTCTCGTTTGCATTATGTGCACATGCATTCTTTAGCTTCCTTCACTTTTGGGCATTCTCGTATCTCTTTGGGATGTTTGGAAGTTGGGCATGATTTTTTCAATTAGTGCCTCATATTTGTTTAGGATTTTTTTTACATTCATATTTCACCCTCTCGGGTCGTGATGGGTTTTGATTGTGCAATCACATGCACTATCTGATGTAGTAGTATATTCGAAGGTTGACTATAAGAAAAATTGCAACTCTTTTAAGAAAAAAGGTTGGATTACTACTCAAGATCAGTGGTTATCCTTATACTATTTGAAAAGGCAATCAATAAATATAATTATGTTGGGTCTCTCTGCTCACCTCAATAGTTTTAGATGCTCTCTTTGCTTTGCCTATTCCTTCCTTTTCTCTCCCTTTCAGGTTCTTCAAAAAGAATGTTTTCACTTCTACCTTGTTTTGAATCACCATTCACTTTTAATCCTGTTTACTCCACTACTATGTGTTTGTTATTTCTTTTAATGTCACTGTTTTATCAATAATTGCAGTTGTGATGTTGGCCGTAATAAAGAGTGATGTGCTCTCCCACCACTTAGGTTGGTTTCGATGAGAAAATGATACTTCTTTATAGGTTCTATTTGTTTTTACTTTTTAATATGGATCTCAGAATAAATCTTTTTGCCATCATGAGGGAGAGGAACGGTTACAGTTCTCTTTTAAAAAAGCCCTTGGAAGTAGAAGGATGATGCGGGAAAAGTGATGCAAGCTTAAACCCGTCTAAGTGCATATAAATATATCTTGTAGAGGTTTACGTTATGTCATGATGTACTGTTACGTATTTCTTATTTATCTCATGTACGTCTATGTAATTTACCCAAGGGTTTTCTCTCTATATAAGAGACCCGAGGGCTCTATGGAATAATACAACAGAGCATCATTGGCTATAACATGGTATCAGAGCCAAAACCCTAGTCTAGGGTTTTTCACCCCCCCCCCCCCACCCGTTCCGCCGCCGCCACTCCTCTCCAGCCCTCCCCGCCGTCCCTCTCTAGCCCTCCCGTCGTCCCAAGGGCACCTCCAGCCGCCCCTCTCTGCTCCCGCCGAGGTCCCCTCTCGCTGCCGACCCCCCCCCCCCCTCTCACCGCCGAGGGCCTCTCACCGCCGAGGCCCCCTCCCGCCGCCGAGGGCATCTCCCACCGCTCTTCTTCAGACCCACCCGCCGCCGATGGGTTCAAGTGCATAAGTCTACATATGCACTTGAATCCAAACGTGTCTTTGTAGACACCGGTTCTTTTGTCTATCATCCCTAGGTCTTCTTCTCCGGCGATATGTCAGAACAAAAGGTTGATATGCCCGCCATAGGTGCCTTCAAAGGTGCGTCTCCAATAGTCAAAATGGACGGGACGAACTACGAACTCTGGGCTATGCAGTTCCTGAGTCTTATGAAGTCATGTGGTAAGAAACATATTCTTACCGAAGATGAGCCGGCAGAGAAGACGGGGATATATGCCTCATGGGAGGCTGATGATGCGTATGCAAAGGTTTGGCTTTCAGGAACGCTCACGATGGAGATCGCCAACGACGTCCTTCATCAACCCACCGCCAAGGCGATGTGGGATATTCTGGCTACTACATATTCTCAAGTGCGGAACGAGACAAAGATGCTGCATGGCGGTGGGATATTCTGGCTACTACATATTCTCAAGTGCGGAACGAGACAAAGATGCTGCAGTTGCAGCATGATATTTTTACCACGAAGCAAAATGGGCGGCCTCTTCATTCTCTGTACACGTCCCTCCGTGGAATGTTCGAAAATTATATAGCACCATCCCGCTCACAACCACTCCCGAACAGCAGAAGACGTTCCGCAATGCCACTATGGTAGGCGTATTACTTGCTGCCCTTGATCCAGAGTATGAGGCAGCCCGCTCTCAGATCCTCGCAGACGCCACTATTCCTCCGATGGAAGAAGTCTACAGGAGGCTCAGTCGTATCTCAGTTCCCTCCAGTGCAGCGACTCCACCTCCTTCGGCAATGGCGGTCTCCAGAGGACGAGGTAGTTCATCTTCATTTCGTGGCAGAGGAAGTGGTGGACGTGGCCGAGGAGGTCGTGTGCATTCAACGTGCTCATTCTGTCATCGTACTGGTCATTCTGAGGACACATGCTATTCCAATCATGGATTTCCTCCTTCTGCACGTGTCGCTGATCATGTTCAGGCTCCGCCAGCATCTACTCCAGATCACAGGTTCGAGGAGCTAGTGGCACGGCTTTGTGATATTATGCCACAGTCATCATCAGAGGGTGCTGATACATCCGACGTTGCGGCTTCTGCGTCAGCTAGTACATCTGCTACTGCCAGTACCTCAGGTAGCACTTCTGCCTCCTATCATAATCATGATCTCTCAGGTTGGATTGTTGACTCTGGTGCCACCCATCATCTCTGCCGTGATAGAGATAACCTGCAGTCCTACAGAGCTATTCAGTATGGTCGTTCCGTACTCATAGCGGATGGCACTCATTCCCCTATTGTCGGTCAGGAGGAGACTGTTTTGTTGCCCTCCATGCACTTACAAAACGTTCTACATGCACCAGAGTTCTCCATGAATTTATTATCAATTAGTCAGATTACAAAAGATTTGCACTGTCGTGCTATATTTGACCCATCTTCTGTCATTTTTCAGGACATACTAACGGGCAGGGTGATTGGCTGTGGCTCTGAGCACAATGGTCTCTATCGTCTAGTACGGAACTCCTACGCTGGCGTATCACTACACTCTCAGGGATCCGTTTCTCCATATACATGGCATCTTCGCTTTGGTCACCTGCCGCTCCAGAAAATGCGTCACCTCCTGCCTCAAATCTCTCCGAATTCGTCATTTCATTGTGAAGCGTGTCAGTTAGGGAAGCACCATCGGTCTAGCTTCCCTAGTCGTCAGGGTCGGAGCAGTCGCTCCCCATTTGAGTTATTTCATATAGATATTTGGGGTCCGAGTCGTGTCCCAGATCATCAGGGGCACAGGTTTTATCTTGTTGTGGTTGATGATTTCTCTCGAGTGTCTTGAACTTTTCTTCTTAAAAATAAATCTGAAACAGGAAGTGTTATCCAAAATCTTATCAATGAAGTGCAAAATGTTTTTTCGTCTACTGTTAAGTATGTGCGTACTGATAATGCATTGGAGTTCTGCACTCATTCTCTTGCCCAATTTCTTTCCTCTAAGGGCATTGTCCACCAAACCACATGTGCGTACACATCTCAACAAAATGGGGTTGCGGAACGGAAACATCGACACTTTTTTGATATTGCTCGCACATTACTTATTCAGAGTTGTGCACCCTTAGCCTTTTGGGGGGATGCCATGCTTACAACATGCTATCTGGTCAATCGCATGCCCTCTACTGTTCTTGGGGAAAAGGCCCCTATCTCTGTTCTCTTTCCTGATAAAGACTTGTTTTCACTCACCCCTAATGTCTTTGGGACTGTCGCTTTTGTTCACCGCTTGTCTCCAGGACTTGACAAGCTCTCCTAGAGCTGTTAAGTGTGTTTTTGTGGGCTACTCGAGGACACAGAAAGGATATCATTGCTATGACCCTATTCATGACAAGTAATATGTGAGTGCTGATGTTACATTTTTTGAACCAGTTATGTACTTCTCCCCTGCAGGTGACAGATTGGTTTCCTCCACATCTACGGATACTAATGTCTATGTGCCCCTACCTCCGAGTCTGGGTCAATCTGAGTCAAATACACCACCACCACCACCACCACCTCCCATTCTACCATTCCCTAAGTTCTACACAAGACGGCCAGGGCCTGCTCAAGCTACACGTCAACCATCCAGCACGCCTCAGGTATGTTCTGATGTTATCACTAATGATGGGTTAGATAATGCACTAGTGCAGGAACCTTTACTACAGGAGGAGGATCCGCCAGTCAGCACAGTGATAGATGATCTTGATCGTCCTATTGCTCATAGGAAGCAGAAAAGACAATGTGCATCATATCCTCTTGCGTCTCAAGTGTCATTTCATCGTCTCACTGGTGATTTCCAGAGATTTGCAGCAGCTGTCTCGTCGGTTGAGATCCCACGGACTTATCAAGAAGCCTTGAAGATTGATTGCTGGTGTCTAGCTATGGAGGAGGAGATGCGTGCCTTACAGTCTCGAGGGACTTGGTCTCTAGTTCCCATTCCTCCAGGTGCCTCTGTGGTGAGTAGCAAGTGGGTGTTTACGGTTAAATATCACGCAGATGGGCGTCTCGACAGATACAAGGCCAGACTTGTCGCACGTGGATTTACCCAAACCTATGGGGTAGATTATTTGGATACATTTTCACCAGTGGCTCGACACTCCACTCTTCGCATTCTCCTATCTGTTGCTGTGGTACGTGACTGAACCATTTTTCAACTTGATGTCAAGAATGCATTCTTGTATGGTGATCTACAGGAGGAAGTCTACATGCAGCAGCCACCGGAGTTTGTTGCTGAGGGGGAGACTCAGATGGTGTGCAGACTTCATAAGGCTATCTACGGCCTTAAACAAAGCCCACGTGCATGGTTCCAGAAGCTTTCCCAGCTGATTGAACGACAGGGGTTCAAGAGATCAAATTCGGACCATTCATTGTTTATCCAGAAGACTCCTAGAGGTACGGTTGTCGTCATGGTATATGTTGATGATATTCTGGTTACAGGAGATGATGCTCAGGGAATTGAGATGACCAAGTCTCTTTTGGGTAGTCAGTTTATTACGAAGGATCTAGGCACGATACGATATTTTCTGGGGATAGAGTTTGCAAGAAATGCACAAGGAATGGTAATGACTCAAAGAAAATATGTCACAGACTTGCTAGTTGAAACAGGAATGGTTGGGTGCAGAACGTCGAGCACGCCTGTGGACCCAAGCATGAAGCTGTACGACAATGATACCGAAGAGGTAGACAAAAGAAGATACAGAGAGATGATGGGTAAGCTTCTATACATCACCATAACTCGACCGGATATTGCCTTTGCAGTAAATCGGGTGAGTCAATTTATGGAGCAGCCTAGGCAAGTTCATATGGAAGCCTTGTATATGATATTGAGATATCTGAAGTCTTCCCCAGACACAGGTTTGTTATTTAGAAAAGATACAGATCTGTCTATTTCAGCTTGTGCAGATGCAGACTATGGAGGATGTCCAAAGGATCGTAAATCTACTTCAGGATTTGCTATCTTCAGAGGAAGCTCTTTAGTTTCTTGGAAAAACAAGAAACAGACTGTTGTGGCGAGATCCAGTGCTGAATCCGAATACAGAGCCATGGCACAAGCAAGTGCAGAAATGATGTGGGTCCGAGCGGTCTTAGAAGATTTGAATGTACATGTCTCCTTGCCCATGAATCTTCAATGTGACAACCATGCATCATTGTTCATTGCCAATAATCCAGCTTTTCATGAAAGAACAAAGCACATCGAGGTAGATTGTCACTATACTAGAGACATGATCCAGAAGGGCTTGATTTCCACTTCACACGTCAGTTCAGAGGACCAGACTGCTGATATATTTACCAAGTCATTGCTCAGAGGACCTTTCCAGAGATGTTCTTCCAAGCTGAGCATGATTGATATCTATGCTCCATCTTGAGGGGGAGTGTAGAGGTTTACGTTATGTCATGATGTACTGTTACGTGTTTCTTATTTATCTCATGTACGTCTATGTAATTTACCCAAGGGTTTTCTCTCTATATAAGAGACCCGAGGGCTCTATGGAATAATACAACAGAGCATCATTGGCTATAACATATCTCATCTTGCTCAAATTAGGTCATTACTGTGTAGCAACAGTAAACTCTTCGTCCTTAAAGATGGGTTCCACATCATATATCTGCTGTGTGTGTTATAGGAAATGAAGAACTTGTTTATTCCAGAGAACCCTAGGCTCTCTTATATAGAGGAAGCCTATGGGTAAATTACATAAGAAGGAACAATAAAGATAAGCATAACACATAAGTACATAAATACTAGAAATATCTCTACACTCCCTCTCAAGATGAAGCATAGATGTCAATCATGCTCAACTTGGACGTATATTTCTGAAACGGCCCTCTGAGCAACGGCTTGGTGAAAATATCTGCAGTTTGTTCACCTGAACTCACATGAGAAATAGAAATTAACCCTTTCTGAATCATGTCCTTGGTATGGTGGCAGTCTACCTCAATATGCTTCGTCCTTTCATGAAATGCGGGATTATTAGCAATAAATAATGCGGCTTGATTGTCACACTGTAACTGCATGGGTAACGATACATCTATATGTAGATCTGTTAATACGGATAAAACCCACAACATCTCCGTGCTAGCCTGCACCATGGCCCTGTACTTAGATTCAGCACTGGATCTAGCCACCACTGTCTGTTTCTTGCTCTTCCAAGAGACTAAGGAACTGCCAATGAATACCGCAAATCCTGAGGTAGATTTCCGATCTCTAGGACATCTTGCATAGTCCGCATCAGCACATGCAGAGATAGAAAGATTTGTTTCTTTCCTAAACAACAATCCTGCACCTGGAGACGACTTTAGATATCTCAGTATCATATATACAACATCCATGTGTACTTGCCTGGGTTGCTCCATGAATTGACTCACCCGACTTACTGCAAACGCAATGTCAGGTCTGGTGATGGTAATATAGAGAAGTTTTCCCACAATTTCTCTATATCTTCTTTTATCAACTTCCTCTGTGTCATCTCCATATAGCTTCATACTAGGGTCCATGGGAGTAGTAGAGGGTCAACACCCGATCATACCAGTCTCCACAAGCATATCTGTAATATATTTCCTTTGGGTCATCACAAGACCCTGCGCATTTCTTGCAAACTCCAATCCCAGAAAGTACCGTACAGTACCAAGATCCTTAGTCACAAACTGACTGCCTAGAAATGCTTTTGCCACTTTTATCCCCTGCATGTCATCTCCCGTAACAAGTATATCATCAACATATACCATAATAACAACAGTACCTCTGGGAGTCTTCTGGACAAACAAAGAGTGATCCGCATTCGATCTTATGAAGCCTTGCATCGGGATGAGATCTGAAAGCTTCTGAAACCATGCCCACGGACTTTGTTTAAGGCCATATATGGCCTTGTGAAGTCTACACACCATATGACACTCCCCCTCAGCAGCAAACCCCGGAGGCTGCTGCATGTAGACTTCTTCCTGCAGATTTCCATACAAAAAGGCATTTTTGACATCAAGCTGAAACAAGGGCCAATCACGTACCACTGCAACTGAGAGGAGAATACGTAGCATTGAATGACGCGCCACCGGAGAGAAGGTGTCCATATAGTCGACTCCATACGTCTGAGTGAATCCACGAGCCACTAGTCTTGCTTTGTAGCGATCAAGGCTGCCATCCGCATTATACTTGACAGTAAAGACCCATTTACAACTGACCACCGAGGCGCCTGGAGGAGCAGCAACCATGCTCCATGTACCACGAGATCGCAAGGCAGCCATTTCTTTTTCCATGGCTAACCTCCAGCAGCTGTCTTTCAATGCATCCTAATAGTTCCACGGTATCTCCACGGTAGATAGAGCAATGGCAAATCTCTGGAAATCACTAGTGAGGCACTGGAAGGAGACCTGGGAAGCAAGTGGGTAAGTCGCACATGTCCTCTTGGACTTCCTTAAGGTAATAGGTACATCCAAATCATCAGCAGTGTCCACCTGTACATCAGTATCCTGCACTTGTGCATTGTCAGATCCATCAGTACTCATATCACCTGGACATACCTGGGGCATTGTAGATGAATGACGGCCTCCATGAGCAGTATTCGGACGACGAGTGTAGAATTTTGGTAAAGGTGGTACTGGTGGTTGGGGAGGAGGTGGTGGTGGTGACACTGGAGGAGTAGGTATGTGACCAGGCTGACGTATAAGAGGGGGTGGCACGTAAATATCATCAGCAGTATTTGAAGGCATCATCCTATCACCTGTAGGCGAGAAATACATGACATTTTCAAAGAAGGTGACATCAGCACTGACATAATATTTGTTATTCACAGGATCATAGCAACAATAGCCCTTTTGAGTACGGGAGTACCCCAGAAACACACACTTGACAGCTCTAGGTGAGAGCTTGTCAATCCCTGGCGCAAGTAGATGGACAAAAGCAACTGAACCAAAAACACGAGGAGTTAAAGTGAATAATTCCTTGTCGGGAAAAACAACAGACAGAGAAACTCTCTCCCACAACACAGAAGATGGCATACGATTGACTAGATAACCTGCCATAAGTACCGCATCACCCCAAAACGACAGAGGAGCACTACTATGAATGAGTAAAGTCCGAGCCACATCAAGAAGATGATGATGTTACCTTTCAGCAACACCGTTCTGTTGAGACGTATATGCACAGGTTGTTTGGTGAATAATGCCATGAGATGAGAAGAAATGGGAAAGAGCACGGTTGCAAAATTCTAATGCATTATCTATACGTACAATCTTCACATTAGAAGAGAAGACATTTGGAATTTCATTGATAAGATTCTTGATTACATCCCCCGCTTCAGATTTATTTTTCAATAAAAAGACCCAGGACACTCTAGAGAAATCATCTACGACCACTAGGTAAAATCTGTCCCTGGTGATCAGGTACACGACTCGGACCCCAAATGTCAACATGCAATAACTCAAAAGGGGAACGACTGCTCCTAGACTCACGACTAGGGAAAGTAGACCTGTCATGCTTTCCCAACTGACAAGCGTCACACTGAAAGGAAGACTTGGGTGAAATCTGGGGCAAGATATGGCGTAGCTTCTAAAGAGGGAGATGACCAAAGCGCAGATGCCAGGTAAAGGGAGAAGCAGATCCACCAGACTGAGATGAGACACCAGCATAGGATGTGGGAACCAACCGATAAAGTCCGTCCTGCTCACAGCCACAACCAATCACTTTGCCCGTAAAAATGTCCTGAACGATAAGAGAGGATGGGTCAAATATAGCTCGACAATGCAAATCCTTCGTAAGCTGGCTAATAGAAAGCAAGTTCATAGAAAAATCTGGAGCATGCAAAACATTCAACAGACGAATGGAAGGTGTCAAACTGATCTCCCCCTGCCCAATGATGGGGGAATGAGTGCCATCTGCTATCACTACCGATCTCCCTTGCGAAACTTCCCTGTAGGATGTAAACTTATCTCTGTCTCGACAGAGATGATGTGTTGCCCCAGAGTCCAATATCCATTCTGAAACATCCGGACTGTGACATGAAGTAAATGCGTAAGCGCTACCTGAAGAGCTCGCCATGGCTGATGTGCTGGCAGAGGCTGAAGCTGCGATATCCGATTGACCTCCTGACGAATCAGTAGAGGCAGAAGGCATGATATCCCGTAATCTGGCAACAAGATCGTCAAACCTCTGGTCGGAAGTTGATGGCGGTGTAGAGACAGCATGCTCGGCTACACGTGCAGAGGCAGGAAAACCATGCTTAGAATAGCACGTGTCTTCCGTATGTCCCGCGCGATGACAGAAGGAGCATGGCTGACGAAAACGACCGCGAGGTCCACGGCCACGAAAGGAGGAAGCACCTCTGCCACGTGAAGCAGCCATTGCCGAGGGAGGCGGCGTAGACGTAGAAGAAGGAACCGAGATTTGGCTTAGTCGCCGATACACTTCCTCCACTGGAGGAATAGTCGCATCTGCCAATATCTGTGAGCGAGCCGCATCATATTCCGGGTCTAGTGCCGCTAGTAAGACCCCCACCATTGTAGCATTCCGGAACGTCTTCTGCTGCTCAGGGGCCGCTGTCAGAGGAATGATGCTGTAGAGCTTCTCAAACATCCCCCGTAGAGATGTATACAACGAATGCAATGGGCGGCCATTCTGTTTGACTGTAAAGATGTCATGCTGAAGTTGAAGAATCTTTGTCTCGTTCTTCATCTGTGAGTACGTTGCTGCGAGAATATCCCACATGGCCTTAGCCGTGGGCTAGTGTAGAACATCGTTGGCTATCTCCATTGTCAGAGTGCCAGAAAGCCAGACCTTGGCATACGAGTCATCGGCCTCCCATGAGGCGTAAATCCCCGTCTTCTCCTCCGGCTCATCTTCGGTAAGAATGTGCTTCTTACCATTGGACTTCATCAGGCTCATGAACTGCATCACCCAGAGCTCGTAATTCACCCCATCCATTTTGACTATAGGCGCTGGACCCTTGAATGCACCAATGGAGGGCATATCAACCTTGTTGTCTGACATTTTGCTGGAGAAGAAGAGATAGGGTTTGTAGACTAATGAAGAATTGTCTACATAAACCTGAAGGGGTATGAGTGCATATGTAGACTTATGCACTTAAACCCATGAAAGGAAGAAGGGGTGGGGGCCGACGGCGTGGAGAGAGGTCGACGGTGGCGTGGAGGGGCGGGGGCCGAGGCCGGCGGCGTGGAGAGGGGCCGGGGCCTGTGGCGTGGAGAGGGAGGGGGGGGCGTGGAGAGGGAGGAGGGGACTGCGGCGGCGTGGAGAGGGGCTAGGGTTTAGGGTGGCTCTGATACCATGTTGTAGGAAATGAAGAACTTGTTTATTCCAGAAAACCCTAGGCTCTCTTATATAGAGAAAGCCTATGGGTAAATTACATAAGAAGGAACAATAAAGATAAGCATAGCACATAAGTACATAAATACTAGAAATATCTCTACAGTGTGCATTACTTGTTGCTTCTATACTTATCTCTTGCTCCAGCGTAAATTTGACCAGCTAATCACTTTCAAAAGCTAAATAAGCAAAATTGGATGTGATGTTTTTTGAAAATGCTTGAACAATGCAGAATATGCATCAAATTGCAGTCCTGCTACGGATATTGTGAAACAAAGAATTTTTTGCATCATTCTTGCCTCAACTAAATTTTAGGATTAGAGTCAAATTAGGATTATGATTCTAATGGGATTGGACTCCTAATCCTAATAGTTATTGAGTTGTATTCTATTTATAGTTATATTGGGAATAGGACTATGGGGTTGTATTTGGGCTATATAAAGAGGGGGGGGGTGGAGGCATTGCCTCTACACCACAGCAAGAGAAAAGAGAGAGAGATAAGAGAGCGAGGGAATGGAGAGAGTTGTACTCGTCTTCTTTTAGTGACCTTTCTTCTCCGGTGGTCGCGAGAGGTGTGACCGACCACCATTATATCTAGTTGTTCTTTTCATGTGCCTCTGTGATGGTGGTCGATTGCGCATCCGCATTCGTATCTACATCCGCTTCCGTATCTAATGGTCCGGTATCTGAGAGGAGAATATATCGACGGACCGTGTTCCCATCAATTGGTATCAGAGCAAAGTTGGTGTCGCTTCCGCTCCCAACAAGTGGTATCAGAGCTTGGTTCGACGACAGCGAAGGATAGAACGCATCGGATCAGAGCGAGATTCGACATCGAGGAGACGACGCAACACAACATGTGTGCTTTCTTCAGAAGCAGTTAAGATCTAACGACTACGGTGAACCGTTGAGATCGGGAGCATCCGGAGTCCGATTGAGGTGATCCAAGAGTCCAGATAGGGGTTTTTTTGCGCACTCCGAACGAGTTGGACGGTTCGGATCGGGAGGATTCTGCTCTAATTTTTTAGATTGTACAAAGAGGTATGACAAGAAAGCGATGGCGAAATTTACATCGAGGGTGCATCATTCTCCGTGGAACCCTTCAACGAGAAGAATGACTTCACCTTATGGTAATATGTAAAGAACATACTTACGCGAGAAGGACTTATGAAAGCTCTCCAGGATAACGAAAAGAAGCCGTAGAAGATGAAAGAGGAAGAGTGGAAGGAGACGAGAGATCTCGCGAACAGTACAATACGACTGTTCTTGGCAGACAACACTCTTCACGAAGTCATCGGCCTGGAGGATCCATCAGAGGTGCGACGAGTCGGCTATTAATGAAGAAGAAGCTCTATGGTCTAGACTCACGAGGACATCGAGTCACCATTGAAGGTGGAGTTCTAAGAACAAGCAAGGGAGCACACGTGGTGATGCGTGGGACGAGGATGCCGATCAAGGTGTATAAGCTCGAGGGAAGGGTCGTGACAAGCGATGGAGCTCCAATTATTCCCAGGACGAGCAGTACGATGAGAGAACGACAGGTTATCGTCATCTCTGCTGCAGAAGCGCGAAAAAGGGAGAAGCGGGTGCGATTCGTTTTACCAGAGGATGTCGGCACAATCTCTTGTCATGAGAGATTTGTGGTACCGCATCATGAGGCACATTGCTGAGTTGTGAGAGTGCCCGAGAGGGGGCACGTTGAGGGCGTCCATTGATGGGTGTGTCACCTAGAGTTGGTGAGATCTTACTAACGAGACCTGCATATGACGAGGATGGCCCAGTGCAGACTCAAGACGATGAAGAGATCGTGATGGAATTCAACTCAAGGGGGAGATTGTTAGGATTAGAGTCAAATTAGGATTAGGAATCCTAATGGGATTGGACTCCTAATCGTAATAGTTATTGAGTTGTATTCTATTTATAGTCCTATTGGGAATAAGACTATGGGGTTGTATTTGGGGTATATAAAGAGGAGGGTCAAGGCATTGCCTCTACACCACAGCAAGAAAGAAGAGAGAGAGAGAGAGAGAGGAGAGCGAGGGAATGGAGAGAGTTGTACCCGTCTTCTTTTAGTGATCTTTCTTCTCCGGTGGTCGCGAGAGGTGACCGACTACCGTTATATCTGGTTGTTCTTCTTTTCATGTGTCTCTGTGATGGTGGTCGATTGCGCATCCGCATCCGTATCTACATCCGCTTTCGTATCCAGTGGTCCGGTATCTGAGAGGAGACGATATCAACGAACCATATTCCCATCAACTGGTATCAGAGCAAAGTTGGCGTCGCTTCCGCTCTCAATACTAAATTCTCTCCTTTGCTCTCCATTGCAAGACTATCTGGTGGTAGTGCAGTGTGCCTACCATCCAAAAGATCAGGGTTCAAATCCCTCCTTGTAGTGCAAGACTATTTGAGCAAGAATGCATACAGCCGACCCTACTTAAAGTGAGAGAAGGCTTCACAATTTTATTTTTGCTTCGATTAAATTCTCTCCAGAAGACTATCTCGAATTCAATCAATTAGTGTGCGGATGGACAACTTAATTCTCTCTGGCGTGTTTTTTTATTCTGTTTTTAAACCTGAATATTTTTAATCTTAGTTGGTTTTTAATTGATTTCTCCGTCTAATTCATAGTTAACAGTTATATATCCAAGTTGGTGTATCTCACACCTTTTCTCTGTGATACGCAGGTCAGCAGGAGCAAGTACATCTGGTAAATGCACTTTATAGACACTTTGCAGAAATTTGTCTTTCTTGCATGCATGCCAATTTCATCTGTCAATTTATTCACAATGATCATGATTTGCTAATAACTCAGGCTCGACGCCACCTACGTGCGCTTACGACGTTTACTGCCTTGGCAAGGTATTGCTTGAGCTGGTAACAGGAAAGCTGGGGATAAGTGCATCAGATGATGCCAGGACAAACGAGTTTATAGAACATGCCATGCTGTCCATCAGCACACAAGAAAAAGAACCATTGGCGAAGATATTGGACCCATCTCTGATTGTAGACGAGGACTTGATGGAGGAGGTCTGGGCAATGGCTATCGTTGCCAAGTCCTGCCTGCATCCCAAAGCATCGAAGAGGCCACAGGCAAAAATCATCTTGAAGGCTTTGGAGAACCCTCTGATGGTGGTTCGGGATGAGAATGCACATAGCTCTGCCCGGCTGAGAACCACCTCGTCTCGAGGCTCTTGGAATGCAGCTCTTTTTGGGAGTTGGCGAAGTAGCGATAAGGATACCACCACAGGGCCACCGCGGGAGCTGGCTGGCCAGAAGAGCTCAGATACTGCTGGCTCCCAAGGGAGTGTGGGGGAGCAGTCATTCAACCGCAGGAAGCCCTCAAAGGAGATCTTCCCGGAACCATCTTCTGGATTGTATACCACCGAGAGCTAACAGGGAGCATTTTGAATCAAATCTTTTTAGACAACAGTCGATGCTTGGCTCCTTGATCCCATGCACATACTGTGAGATGCAAAGAATCAGCGTGCACCTGTATCATATGCACAGTGATTGCTTATTCGTCATAATCATTCTTTTGTATTAGGGAGGTCGATGCGGATCGATGGAAGATCACATCTTAAGAAGAGCAAGTTCTCAAGACAAAAGCAGAGATGCTGCTGAATTCTTAATTTCCCCCTTGATGGAGTTTGGTTTGATTCAAATTCTTTTCACAGATCATCAGATTTCTGTTCTTTTCTTGTGTAATTGATTCTATTTCTAGATGGTGGTTTGTGAAGTAGGGCACATATTTGATGTCTGCGGTTCTTGATTTTCATAGCAAAGTTTCTTTCCTTCCTCTCGAAGTATTATTTTGGGTAAGGGTTATACTTTGCAAAATTTATTAGTCAAATTTATTTCTTTTCTCAACAAAGAGGGGCTATAATTTCATCGTTTACTTCTCTATTTTTATGCATGTTTGGCATTAATCAGGGGGAGGGCATCTCTCTCTCTCTCTCTGTGTGTTAATGAAGCATTACATGATAGTATATTTAAGTCACTGTCCAACCATGGCCAACTCATAGGACATTCCAGTCAGTAATGATATTCATATGATCGTGAAACGACTAAACGGCACCAAATTCTTTTTGTGAGGACTTTCTTCAGAGAATATCAACGGAGCTCATTTGTCAATATCCTGCAGTAGAGGGTAAACAGATGCGTACAAATGTTGTAGTAGACTTTGGTTAGTTTTGGGCCGAGCTGTGCTGCATGTTGAGCGAATGAAGGCAAGCCGTCTGCTTGCTTGATGAGCTTGGAAAATTTATCTCGCTGAAGCTTTCTTTTATATGTATATAATCTCTCACACAAGTCGTTGAGATCTTTTGTAACATTTTTTGCGTTCTAAATCATTCTTCATCAGTCTCATTCATTTGCCCGAGTAGCTTTTCTTTCTAAAAGTAATAATATATATAGGACTGAACACTCATTTCGTTGGTGTAAAATGTGGCACTAGATGTTGGAGGTCATATGGACTTGCATCCATCAAAGTTGGGGAATTATTAGTTTTAGTCTGAGTAGATTGCATTCGAATTGTTGCTTTTCAAATCATATGTTCCAGCTCACATCTGATGACCTTTTTAATGCCCCCACCAATTAAAACCACGAGCGTACAGATGGCACACCTTGCAATAACTCCTGGATCGTGTAATATAAGAAAACAAGGTCCCACCGAGATTTGAACTTGGGTTACTGGATTCAGAGTCCGATATCCTCACCACTAGACCATGGGACCTTTTGCTACTTTTCTCAAGTTTATTATTATATAAATTAATACATAGTATGGAAAATCGACAAAAATACATAAGGATGTATATATATACATGCCAATGAAGAAAATCATAAATATATCTAATTTTAGACCATAGTTGTGACTCTATTTCATGGATAGAGTTGTACTAACTTAGCCTACACAAATAAAAGCAAGGAAAATAAGAAGATATAAAGAATGACCAAACAAGAATAAATATGTGTATATCAACCATTGTGTATATTGTATACAACATTCAAATAATTTGATTTTTTTTACCATGACATCAGAATAGCTCGATATTTTTTAAAATGCTTAATAAATATGAAACTACAAAGGAAAAAAATCTAATACTATTTCTAACATGTATAATAGAACCATAAATCTAAACCTTAGTTGATGATTTGACACCTTTATAGTAACTTTTAAAGTTCTCGAAAATAATTAGTTGTAAAAATATCGAAAAAATGCAAAACTTGAAATTAAACTGTTGGTTTTTTTATCCGCCAAATAACTAGTATTTATATAAAGAACAAACTTCAATATTTAGTATAATTTTATTTTTAATTACAATTAACTTAGTTTATTTTCTACATAGAATAAAAATGTGAGACAACTAATAAAAATGCTACAAAATTATATTAAAAATAACAGATCCATGAATTATGTACAAAATTGTTAAAAATATGTACTTCACGAGCTTATAACTAATAATAGAAAACTAAAATGGGGCCAAACACACTTTCAAATTTTATATTTAAAAATATTATAATTTAAAAACTAAAACTTAAAGTCATCCAAAGTGAAAGTCTGCATTCCAATTTGAAACACTCAAGTTTACTGGCTATATCCGTATGTATAACTCTAGATTTAGTGGACTTACTTACTTATAGAGTTTGATTTTTATAGACTTTTTACTTATAGAGTTTGATTTTTATAGACTTACTTATAGACTCTGGATCCCATAGACTGTTAATAAATCCAATTCCAATTCAAAAAATCATAACTATTTATAATTAAATATTTTTAAGTGGTTTGATTTTCTTAACTTCTTACAAAAACATTATATATATTGAAGTGATATAAAATGAATAGCCACTGTTAATAAATATAATTAGTAATTTAAAAATTTTGAGTTATATTGAAAATAAATTAATAAAAATATTCTAAAATTAATAACTCATGTTCTGGGACCTTTTAAGAACTTTTTCCAAGGAAAAGTTTGTCCAAATTCTCAAGGTGTACATCTTTTGTCTTGGCCACTTTAGTTAATTTTGTTGCATGCTGCATGTACTCGTGGCAGAGGTCCCTTTGAAGGTTATGGAAAGAACCTTCAACGCATCACGGATGCGTGAAGATTGCATCATATGTGATCGGAGCGACTAGTCGCATTAGTTGCCCGATGCTACAAATTTAAAAATTTTAAAATGATGAAATCACATAATCCAAGAATATCGGATCATTTCATATAAACCACAAAGTAGATATTGGAATACCTTTTGAAGCATGGTTGCGACCGTATCTCTAAAGTAAGAGACCTCTCGTCTCAAGTCCGATTAAACGAAGGAGACGCTTGTGAACGCGTTGATGAAACATGTGCTCCTCGCAATCCAAGCGATGAATCTCCCGATTTTGTCACACGAGATCCGACGTCTTCTCCACGAGCAAGGTGCACCGATGGAGACAGAGATCCACGAGCAGTCAAAGTGACGACACAATGGTGTGGTGACGACAGTGATTCTCTCTTGGGTTTAGGGTAGAGGGCCACTCTAAGGAGAGAGAGAGAGAGACAGAGAGAGGAGACGTGTGTGATGATGCGAAAGATAGACGAAGAGAGAGAGAGATGCTATTCAATTATTGTAAATTGAAGAGCTAGGGTTACCTCTTTTTTTATAATATTTTGGGAGTCCTTGGATATGAATCCATAGACAACACAAATCCAATGAGAGATTGATTTGTGTTTCTTTCAATGGTCATGATTTTGTTGTAAAAATACAACAATAATTACTATATTTAATTAAAAGTATACTGAATAATTATAAATATAAATTAATTCAAATCAAATCAATAAGCAAGGAAGGAATAGGAATGAGGCAAAGTCCCTTCCTAATGAGGAGTGGACGACCACACTTATAGGACTCAAGGTGGTCGTCCACCCTCCTCACATGGAAGGTGTCTTCCTTTTGCACATAATCCTTCAATATTTACAACTTTTATTTTAAATTATTTTACAAAATAATTCCAAATTAATTTGTGAAATATCAATCATGCCAATGGAGATTTGTGAATCACGTTCACAACCCAAAATAAAATGTAAATTACATTTTCAATTAAATGTCCAATATGAATCCAATTCAAGTCAACATTTAAATTATAAATGTTATTTACAAATACCTCTTTCTAATATATTATAAATCACATTTATAATATATATAATAAATATGGATAGTGCTATCCACACTATTAAAATACATAATAATTAAATTACATTTTATTATATTGGATCATCATTCTCATGCATCTAACTAATATGAATCAAATTCACATTTAATTATCCATTTTCAAGTGCTTGGATACACATTTATCAATAGAATTATTCCTGAACTCTTTCAAGAATAATGTGCTTTCTCCACGGATACTTGGAGAAAAGGATATAGCAATTGCACATTCCATGTATAGTGACTTGGATATTGAGATCACAACTCAGATCTAGATCTCGGGGACCTCTCATAGATGCTTGATTAAATCAAGGTCGTAGATCTAATCTTCTCATTGCATCTAAATCACATTTAGATCAATGTCCAACATTTGAACTAAGATCAGATCACTTCTCTAATAAGAGGGGTCACTAAGATCCAGACAGGTTTCATCATTCCTTTGGAATGGAAGCATCTTGGTTATACACTCGTTTATGATCACATCACTCTCAGGTATTCTTATTACATGTACATCCTGCATATTGGAAGACCTAGACTAAATTCGAAGTTTAAGATCTCTTTTAGACTGCCTCCTTCAGGGTTTTATCATTAAGTTTCTCAATTGGTCATTGAGAGTTGGTATCGATCATATGCTTTCCAAAAGCATATATCATACCTATAAACTCTTGTCATGCTTCCAAAGTCAGATGACCATGTATGGAATTTGACTGATCCCAATACGTCAAGAGTGAGCTCATTGAAAATTATAAAGAAAACCTTAAGCGCAACACATAAGCGTGAAGATCGCATAGTTTTCAATTTCAGGAGCCTCATTATATTCTCAAGATTCAATGAGTTCCTTTATTTTATTTTTCATCTTGATTCTCAAGAAAGTTATCCTCTTAAAATCACATTCTTAGAGATGAAATCATTTAAGAATCTCAAGGTCATAAAGTAGGTATCCAATACCATCTTAATGAAGTAGCACTCTCTGGTGCTAGATTCCGACTTACTTGCATCCATGAATGGTTATGGACCAAGTAACCCTAAATCCTCAAGTGTCCAATACTAAGCTAGGTTCTAAACCACAGCTTATGAGGGTTTTCGGATTTAGATCTGCATGGAATCTTATTAAGGATATATATTGTAGTCGCTACTACATATATACCCAGAAACTGAGGTAATTATGCTAAGATTCATCATTGATCAAATCATGTTACACCTGATCTAATCGTATCTCCCTACAACTATATTGAGTTTAGGTATATTAGTAGGAGTGAGACATGAATGATATTCCTTTCTCCATAAGGTATTCCTTGAATTCATCTAATAGGTACTTGCTACCTTAGGTACATCAAATTCGTTCCATCTTCATTCAAACTTTGGTTCTAAACCAAAAAGTGAAATATTTGAACATTTAAAAGGTTTCTAAAGTGAAGGGAAGAAATCTCATATCACAAATAATCATCAATAGGTATCACATATCATTATTTTTTATTATGATATAGATGATCCGCGTACATCAATATGTGTGAGATCTTGAGTAGCTTGACATCTTACACCATTCTCAAAGAATGATGTATTGGATATTTTGGTTTGATTACAGTATTTAAAGTATGTAAGATTTGAAATTTCAGATAGTTTAAAGTTTCATCTCTTACTGGTCTATTCATCTCATCAACAGACATATGTCCAAGGCTTGGTGCCAGATCATTGTCAAATGATCTTTATCATCCTATTAATCCTTTAAAGTTTAATCTTTTAGTATTTAGAAATGTTAATGAACCACTCATTAATTTTCTAATTTAGTAGAGTCCTCCAGATGTTAGATTACTATTTGAAATATATCCATCATAACTCTTTATGATAGGTCTTCCAAAATGCATTTTTATTTCTAACATTTAGAGATAAACAATGAATGTATTATAATATCTAGGTCATAGAGACATTATCTAAGATTAAGGGCTCTCCCATTGAAAATATGTAGTCATCTATCCAATGGAGATTGTTGCAATAATTTCATCAACATCTATGTGGATGACTATTAAACCTTAAGACCAAATTTTCTAGTCTTCTAAAACATATGCAACCAATTACAAGTGTTAATTAAAGAGTGATATACAATTATTAAACTTTATATTAATAAATAAGCAAGTCAATTCCATGGTTATATATAGATGTGCAGTATGGTAATGCACTATCCGAGTCCTTCTCTAAGCATCCTAGGTAGTCTAGCTATTCATACTATCTATACATCAACTTGTTGCAATATTGGCATTTATCCAACTCTTTGGATGTCATATTCATAGAAACTTCAGAAATACATTCAACTCTTTGAATTTCCTTCTTACTGATGAGAGGGAGGAAATCAAGGGTCGTATTAATCCACAAGGCGGATCAATAGTCGATGCGGTGACCGCTCAATAAATCCCACTCAAGTAGCAATTAACCCACAATACAGAATAATTCAATTGAGTCCCAAAAATGTGAATTAAAACTTATTAACTCTACCATAATAATGCATAGTGCGTAAGTATGTAGAGGTCGAACCACAGAGAGCAAAAACTGGTAGCCTACAATTATTCATATACAAGCTAGTCATGTATGCACACAAGTCTTCTTGTGGGTTTTAATTTTATATATTTTTTATTTGATTTTTAATAATTTTTTATTATTTTGATTTTATAGTTCCTTTTTATATTTTCGTGATTTTTTTATATTATTTTTTTAAATGATAAAGGAAAGTAGATATATAAGAAGAGACAAGAGAGATAATATATTTATAAAAATACGTAAAAATAAGCAAAATTAAGGAAATAAAATATTTTTGGTCTTTTTATAATTTTCTAATGTTTTCATGATTTTTCTAGATTTTTTTCTGATTTTTTTGGTGATTTCAAAGGCAAAAATACTGAAAATAGTGAATAAAATACAAACCCAAAATTAAAATGAGGATAAAAAAATCAAACAGAATAAAAAATTCCTCAAATTAATTTTAAATTAAAGGTAATAAAATATAGAAAATTGGTAAACAGAGAATATACTTTTGGGATTTTTAGAGGATTTTTAATCTTTTTATGAAGGATTTTGAGGTTTTATAATTTTTAAGAGTTTCCTTTTGTAATTTTTAGTGATTTTTGGTCTGGACATAAAAGACACTAAAAGACACACCATATATTTTTTAGGGGAATTTTTTGAGAAGTTTTTATAATTTTTATGGATTTTCTAATGCAAATATTAGAGAAAATGCTTGTTTTTGAATTTTTTTATAAATAGTAAAATGCAATAAATATGCACAATAAAAATATGCCGTGAAACTAGAATGTAACAGGAGCCTATGGCATTTTTTGGTGATTTTTGGAATCTTAAAGATGCCTGCAATAAATAGAGACAACCAAAAGAAAATGCATTACAGGCAGGGACGTTTTTGCAATTAAAAATAAAGACAGGGTGTTCTGTGCAAAAATTCCAACAGAATAAACATTTATTTAATATTTTAGAACCTTTCTACAATATACAAAACTACCAGTGGCATAAGTGCAAAATTCACAACACTTCACGTGGGACAACACGTGACACGGCTGGGAAGGACCTCTATATAATATCCAATAAGTACAAGGGGGTCTATGCAAAAATCCCATTTATTTATAACGTTACATTTATTTTACAGAACTAAGTAATAAATACAAAAAGGCAGGGGCTAAAGGTGTAAATTACCCCTATTAGGCGCTGGCTGACGGTGATGATGCACCCACTTACCCACGTGGCGTCCATCCAACGCTTGGTACCGGTTCGCGATTGGACGCACGAAATTAGATCTCCTGCTGAGATCTGACGGCTCCGGTGCTTGGCATCCGGCGGCTGCTGCTACGCCTGGGATCTCCCTCTTGATCGGACGATGATGGAGCAAGGTGGAAGAACATGGACGAAGCTCGCGCACAGCGAGCTTCGATCGTGAATAGCTGGCACCTCCGGCCTCCTCCGTCCACGCCGAGTGGCTCTACACGTTCCTGGAGGTATCCCACGTCGATCGACAGAAGCCGCTTAGCTTCTGGAGGTCCCAATCGGTCAGGCGAGCTTGAGGAAGGGGAATACCTCCAGGAACCGCTTCGTGGGTTAAATCAAGCCCAAAGGGCTCCATTTTAGTCCAGACCTACACATGAAGAACAAGCAGCTCGAGGGCTTCACCCTCGACCAGGGGTTTGAAGTTTTTGCGCAAAAAATGAAGGGGGGCGACGAGGTTCCGGCGAGCGGCGGAGGTGAACCTCGATTCGTGAAGCCACGTGGGCTCAAGTTGATCTGGGGCGTGCGAAGGATGAAGAATGCGATAGGGAATGGAATGGTGGTGATACGGTGGTCGGAAAGTCACTGGAAGGCTCGAGAATCATCGCCGGAGCAGAGCTCCGCCGAACTACGACTCAACCGGTTCACGGCTAATTACTGGGATAAAAACTAAACTAAATGCGGGAAATAAATACCGAAATCAAAATCTACCTAATAAAGCAAGAAAAGGGCTCTAATACCTAGTGGGAACCAGGGAGCATGGCGATCGTCGGAGTGCCACCGTGGGTGCAGCTCCCACCTCCTCCCACCGATTCAAGGTGCCAAGAGATCCCTCCTGTCACAAGGAAGCTCCTAGGACCGAATACGAGGAAGGGAGAAGGGTAGAATTGACCAAATTTGCGAAGGAGGAGGAGCTGGGTTATTTATAAACCTTTCTGGGCACCCTTATTAACCGGAGATTATCGATTAATATGGTGTATGTACAAGCGATCCAAGGTGTTGGCGTGATTGTACAATGAACATCGGACAACTCTTGTGGAGGAAGCGAGTGCAATCGATGGACGAGACGCCCACAAAAAATGCAAGAAAATCAGGGACTCAACAGGTCTGACGACTCAAAGCAGCAGATGGGACAGTTGACCAGAGGTCAACGAAGGCCGCGCGCGGAGTGGTCCACATCGGCCGCTAAAGGACAAAACAGAAGGTTTTATTCAAAAATAAATAATTTATAATAGTAAATGATTTTATTATTTTTTGAGTATAAAATAAAAAATGTTTATATTTTATGTAGTATTTTAATATGAATTTTATTTATTTTTTTGGCTTGATTTTTTAGTAGTTAATTTTTATGAGTGTATTTATAGGTACATTCATTTATGTTTTGTGCATTTCTATTTTTACTTTGTATATATTATTTTATTATTTTATTTTCTTATTTTATATATTTATATCTTATTTTTGTGAGTATAAATATATTTTTATTTGTTTTTTATGAGTTTATTTGCACCTTTAAATAAATAGGTATATGAATTGTATAGGTATAGGTATAGGTGTTTTGTCTATGTTTTATATACTTCTTTTTTATTTTAATGTATTTTAATGAGTTTTTATTTTTGTTTTGTATTTCTAATAGAATATATATGATATTGACAATATTCTAAAAATATGAAAGAATAAAATAATTAAAGAATATAATTCCCTTTTATATAGGTGTTTCGTCTATGTTTTTATATAACTTTATTTTATTTTTCATTTTCTTGTTAGGTTTAATTCTAATTTTAATGTACATCTATGTTATAAATAATGTTTACAAAATTATAAAAATCTGAATTTGTAAAAGTAATAAGTAATGAATAAATTGAATATTTTAATCGGTATTATGTACAATAGGGGTCCAAAACATATCTTTTGCACAACAACTCCAAAAAATATAAAACCACCACCACTAAATAGCTCATGAAAAGTTATATACAATTAGAGATGATTTTGCTATGTTTTCAGTTTTTATTTGCAAGATATGGGTCTGGGAAATTTGGTTTTTGGCTTTTTATTCTGGGTGTAAAATGTACATTGTATATTATTTTTGTACAAACTCAATTTTGTATTTTTATTTACATTATTATCTACAACTTTTATGTACAATATTTCTTTATTTGATGAATAAATACTTAGATACAAAATAGGTGTCAGAAATGTATAAATCAAGAATGAATAAATGAGGTTATTGTATTTTTGGCCCTTATCTCCCCCTACTTTATTCCTTGTCGACCAATTCCATTCTAGACTTGGTCTCGGGGTTAGGGTCATAAAATATTTGCAATATTCTATTCCTTTTTCTTTTCTTCTCTTATTCTATAATTTTGGCATTAAAAATCTTATTTTATGTGCAAGAAATACAATAAATTATAAATGCTATTATGGACAAATTAATGTTATTTACATGCATTAGCTAGAGTTTTCAAGACAAAATGATAGAATAAAGGTGACTAAATGGAGATTCATCACCCCCTATACTTGCCTTTGCTAGTCCCTAGCAAATACTTATGCAATAAGTACAAAAAAAAAGAACAAAGAATAAGAAGAATAGAAAAAGAAGATTGAAAAAGATAGAGTGGATAGGATTGCTTTCAGTGCAATATCTGTCCTTACAAAATCAGAATTTGGAGCTTCTGTTAGACCTTGAGTGTGGATGTGTGTAGAACCTGGTCGGGAACCAACTTTAAAACACAACAGTCTTCGAGAGTCACAGAACTCGGTTCAACCCACCTCAATAGCCTGGTCAGAACTAGCCTACATCATACGCAAACCCTTATGACTATGAAGCTGACTTGTACAATGTAAGTGATAGTGACTCTCCCCAACTGAAATGACAAAGGAACTAACTTCTCCAGAATGACAACCCAATCATTCCCCAATCCATCCCTCTGTCGTCGAGGAGCGGAGTATTCCCTTCTAAGTTCAAGTGGCATCCGACTCAAGAGGAGGAGGGGAAGAAGAGAATGGACGGTAGCCAGTGTAGTTACCTATCCTGGGATGTAAGACCAGCGTAGTCAAGTCATCCAGCTGCAGGCTCACATGGTATAACTTTGATGCTGAAGCTTGCTTATTTTCTATACAACACATATACATACTCTGGCGGGCACTTTTATTTTTATTTTCAAGCATGTCTATTTCCTTTTTGATTTCTTTAACATACTATTTACAACAGCATTTACATAAGGACTTTTTCCTCTTGAGCCAGAAGACTATCCCTCTTTTGAAGCTTTATTGCAACCCACACTCTCATGTCATTCGACTTCATTGAAACTGGAATAGGTTGGGGTGCACTTCCCTCCCTAGACGAGGACGAATGTTTCCACCCGTGTGCATCTCAGACTGACAAATCCAACCCCCTCACCACTCCAACTGAGTTGAGCCAAGTGAAAGGTGCAAGCGTCCAAATAAAGTCACGGTCGACAAGATTCATGCGTGTGTCTCGAAAAGTTCTATTTAGTCAGTTGAGATGACTTGAACCTAGCCTTGATTTGTCAAAGAATTAAGCCTGAATAGACCTGAAATACCTTAAACTTAGTTCCCACAAGGTTCCAGTGCAGTTAGGTGCAGTAAGGTCCAGCCAAGCTCCAATTTTAGACTTTATTGGATTGGTTCAATCAACAAGCTCACTCAAAAAGAATATGAATGATATGCACATGCTATGCAATGATGAAAAGAATAAAGAATTTGAAAATAAAGAGAAAAGCTTTACACATTTTTTTTGTAAAAGGAATTTGGTATTCCAAGAATAACATATGTATAGCTATTTACACGGGCGTACCTATTTATTTACAAGAATTAATAATTTTAAGGGATTTACAAGTGTTAACCTATTTGTTATAGGTACATATATGTATACAATTGATAAAGACTTTTTATTTAACGGCTTTACAGATATGTCCAGTTTTTTTATTTGAAAATATTTTCAAAACTATAGTACACAATAATTTTTGCAAGCATTTACAAACATTTGAAAGCCATTTTGCAAAGATTTGTCACACTATGTATATACATTTTCCACAATAGTTTTTACAAACATTTTCCAAACCGTTTGCACATAGGTTTTCAAATCCTTTATTTCACACAAAGAAGAAAATTTTACAAACAAAGCGATTTTACACAGGTTGAAAATATTTCACAGAAAGTTTTCCAAACGGTTCACACCATTTTTCAAATCATTTTGCAAAGATATTTAACCTGATTTATTAATCAGTATATACAAAGGAAAACTACATTTTATGTACAAAATGGTTTAGGCTCTTATAAGTTTTATTTAGAATTATTGCTTGTTTTTGCATGAGAAATTTTTGTGTATACTCCTCAGACTTATTTGAGAATCATTTTCAAAAGATTTTGAAGACTATATTCAAAAATATTTTTAAAAACATGTACACGTATTTGAAAATTATTTTGCAAGGGTTTTTCGAACAATATAGATAGTTTTTTTCAAAATAATTTTACAACCATTTTTCCAACCATTTGCAAATCGCTTTTCAAACATTTTTATTTCACTCAAAGAAAATAAATTTTGCAAACAAAAATATTTACAAAGGTTGAACACTTTTTACAAAGTATTTTTCAAACAATTTTCAAAAGATTTCTGCACAAGGAGAACATTTTGCACAAAGCGTTTTTCCTGATTCATTAATCAGTACGGACAAAAAGAGTCTGAGGAGCTCACAATCATCTTTTATTATCGTAATAGGAATACTTTTAACATTATTTTTTAGCTCCAGGTAGTATTTTTATTTATAGTACGAGTTATGGCTTATAGTATATACATAGTATATACGACCCCACTATACTTGGCTCGAGCTATGTCCTCATAGATCAAAGAGAAGAAGTAAAGACATAACTCGGACTAAGTAGAGAAAAGTCGAAAGAATGAATGAATAAGGAGATAAAGAAATCAAGAAGTTGACCATCCCCCCTATACTTAGGATCAAATAATCTTAAGTATAGCAGACTGTAGACAAGGCGGGGATGGTCAAGGATGAGAATGGACAGATTGTGCTCAGATTGTTTCCCCCCTATACTTAGGATGAAGTATCCCTGAGGATAATCAAGAAGAGGAGATAATGGAGGAGATTGATGAAGAAAGAGAATCGTGGTGCACACCCCCTATACTTAGGGTAAGGTGGATCCTAAGTATAGGCAATGGCTACAAGGGTAGCACCTATGAAAAGAAGAAAAGAAGAAAAGAAGAAATCAGATGAATAGTTTTTGAGGTACGACGTCTGAATCTTCTGATTCTGACAATGTGGTGGATATCTCATCAAAGCGTAGAAGCTGGATGGAGTCGACAACGGCCAAGAATGTATCAGGCTCGAGGTAAGTCTTCAGGAGTTGATCGTTGACGACGAATGGTTGTGCGTTAGGAGACAATTTTGATATGGCAATACTTCCATTATCACGCACTTCACGAACTCGGAATGGCCCTGTCCACTTACTCTTTAATTTGCCCGGGAAGATCCGTAACTTTGCATCAAATAACCACACCTTCTGTCCAACTTCAAAGGTCTTTCGTCTGATGTGCCGGTCATGCCAGCGTTTCACCTTTTCCTTGTACATCAATGTGTTATCGTATGCATAGTCTCGGGACTCCAAGAGTCTGTTCAGATCATCTTTTCTTTTCTGACCACTTTTCCGGGAGTCCACATTTCACATGTTAATTTCCCATAAAGACTTGTGAATTAATTCGACGGACAAATGGCACGACTTCCCATATACAAGACGATAGGGCGGCATGCCCAAGGGAGACTTGTAGGCGATTCTGTAAGCCCAGAGGACTGAGTCCAAGAGTTGAGACCAGTTCTTTCTGTCCGGCCTTACAAGTTTGTGAAGGATCATCTTGATTTCTCTGTTCGACAATTCGACCATGCCATTGGTCTAAGGATGATAAGGGGATGCGACTCGATGGTCAATGCCATACTCCATTATTTTCTTGACCTCTTTGTTAATGAAATGGCTACCCCCATATGATATGAGAATCTTCGGAATCCCGAATTGCGCGATGATGTTATCTCTCAAGAATCAGCACACTATCCGGCTGTCAGCGGCTCGAGCGAGAATAGCTTCAACCCAACGACTTACATAATCTACAGCAAGAAGGATGTGCTCAAAACCCTGAGTGTTAGAAAAAGGCACCATGAAATCAATTCCCCATGCATCAAAAACATCTGCTATCTGAATGATCTTCAGAGGCATCGAATCTTTTACAGTGAGTGTACCCTTCAATCTCTGACAGTCAATGCATCGTTTGACAAATACTGCTGCATCCTTGAATAGTGTGGGCCACCAGAAGCCACACTGAAGTACTTTAGCTGCCGTACGGTCTCCAGAGTGATGTCCACCGGATTTGAGTGAGTGACAGTGCCCGAGGACACTATAATGCTCCTCCTGAGGTATGCACCTGTGCCAAATGCAATCCGCTCCTTCCCTGAATAAGAGAGGATCCTCCCATTGGTAAAAACGGATGGTCGACATGAACTTATTCTTCTGATTTTTCGTCCAATCCGATGGTATTACCCTCGAAGTGAGGTAATTGAGTATATCAGCATACCAAGGGAGGGAATCCACTGCTAAAATTGACTCATCTGGAAAGGTTTCTGTGATAGGTGCATTGTTCAGTGGAGGCTCTTGCTGCTCAATTTTGGAGAGATGGTCTGCTACCACATTCTGGACTCCAAGCTTGTCCTTGATTTCCAAATCAAGCTCCTGGAGAAGAAGGATCCATCTAATCAGTCTTGGCTTGGCATCCTTCTTCTGTTGTAGGTACCGGATAACAGAGTGGTCTGTAAAAATGGTAACTTTTGATCCCAGCAAATAGGATCTAGACTTTTCCAGGGCGAAAACCATAGCCAGCAACTCTTTTTCTGTCACAGTGTAATTTCTTTGCGCCTCATCTAATGTTTTGCTGGCGTAGTAAATGACATAGGGCGCTTTTTCTTTTCTCTATCCCAGAACAGCCCCGACTGCAAAGTCTGATGCATCAGTCATGATCTCAAAAGGGAGAGACCAATCCAGCGGCTATAGGACTGGAGCTCAAGTGATGAGCTCCTTCAATTGATTGAAAGCAAGGAGAACCTGATGATCGACATTGGACTCAGTTTACTTGCATAAAAGCTCTGTTAAAGGTCGGGCGATGCAGCTAGAATCCTTGACAAATCATCTGTAAAATCCCACATGCCCTAGGAATGACATTACATTTTTGACTAACTGAGGTGGCTCTAGATTGGCAATAACATCCACCTTCGCCGGGTCTACTTTCATGCCACGTTTGGAAACGACATCACCCAGCACAATTCCTTCGGTGACCATGAAGTGGCTCTTTTCCCATGAAAGCACTAAATTGACTTCACGACATTTCTGAAGCACTCTGTCTAGGTGCCTAAGACAAGAATCAAAACTGTCACCATAAACTGAGAAGTCGTCCATGAACACCTCGAGAAAACTTCCTACCATCTCGGCAAAAACTGCTAGCATGAGCAACTGAAGGTAGTCTTCTCTTGATCTTCGAGAGCGATTGCCACCTGGTTGTACCCAGAATACCCATCCAAAAAGCAGAAGAACTCCTTGCCTACTAGTCTTTCCAAAACTTGATCAATGAATGACAAGGGGAAGTGGTCCTTCTTAGTTGCTGCATTAAGACGGCGGTAGTCAACACACACCCGCCAGAATGTTGGTACCCTCTGGATATTTCCTCTCCTTTGTTATTGGTAACCACGATAAGCTCTGATTTCTTTGGAACTACATGCAGTGGGCTTACCCATTTTGAATCGGAGATGGGATAGATGAAGCCTGCATCACACCATTTCGTGATCTCTTTCATGACGACATCTTGGAGGTTTGGATTCAACCTTCTTTGGAATTCGCGGGATGGCTTGGCATCTTCTTCTAGATAAATGTGGTGTGAACACAAAGCTGGATTTATCCCACGGAGATCTGATACGCACCAACCAAGTGCCTTGCAGTTCTTTTATAGAACCTTGAGAAGTCGAGATTTCTGATCCGGGTTCAGCCTGCTGCTGATGATGACCGGATACATGCGTTCTTCACCCTCAAGGAAGGCATACTTCAGTCCTGCAGGAAGTGTCTTGAGTTCTGATCCTGATCTGTCCAACTTGTTGGTCACTTCAGACACTATACTGGTGGTGGGATGTACTTCATTGATGGAACTACCGTCCTTAGTATTCTGTTGAGATCTCGATGATGTGCCGAACAGTTCTGTACTAGGCTCATTATGTTCGGGCTGGAGTGAATTCTCGAAATCACATAGTTGCGCCAGCATTTGGGAGTCTGTCTCCCAAGAATCATCGGAGCATAGGTCAACCGTGCTTTCCAAGTCCTCCTCGAGAGTGAGGATTTCTCGGGTCCATGAATCATTCAATGAAAGTGATGAGCCCCTGATCTCTGCAATAAAGTCACAGTCTGCTTCTGATGCTGCATATCTCTCATTAGTCATGGCATTCGGCTCTCTGATCATGTCTATAGTGATCTGCTTGCTGTCCGAGTAGAAAGTGATCTTGCCGAACCCGTAGTCAACCACGGCACCTGAGGTACACAAGAATGGTCGGCCAAGGATGATAGGGGTCTGGAGTAAGGGTGCGGGTGAGTCCACATCGAGGACCACAAAATCAACAGGGAATTGCATCTCCCGCACCTTCACCACAATGTCTTCCACCAGACCTCTAGGTCACTTGGTGGATCGGTCAGCGAACTGAAGAATCATATGTGTTAGCTTGAGCGGACCTAGCCCAAATTCTTGCATTAGGGACGAGGGCAAAAGGTTGATAGAAGATCCACTGTCAAGGAGAGTACGATCGAATACTTGATCAAATATCTCACAACTGATAAGAGGCGCTCCTTTGTCTTGTTTCTTCTGAGGGAGATTGCTGATAGCCACGACAGTGGCCATGGAAAGCACGTGCCTCTCGAACTGATTGCGTTTGTCCTTGTGTGCTGGTCAACGCTTGCTGGTACATACTTCTTTCAAACCTTTCTTCACAGCTGGCATATATTCCATGGCCTTCAGTAAGGGAATCTCAACGATTAAGTTATCTATTATTTCCACAACTCCAAGATCAGACAATGCACTTTTTCTTTTTGCATTTTTTTGGATTTTTCTATTGCATTAGGAAAAGGAATATTTACATCACTGATAGGCAGAGTAGAGTTCTTATTTACATCAGAACTATCTCCCACAAATTATTGTACATCCGGACTACAAAAAGGAGTATAAGCTGGGTCTTGAGATAATGGTGCTGATGGGTGAGCAAAAAGTAGGGCGTCTGCTCCGTCGGCTGGCGAGGGATCGACTGCAGCTGGATGCTCCTCCGAGGCTGGCGCGGCTTTGCTTCGGCTGCAAAATTCTTTTTGTTCTTTTTGGTTTTGCTGATTTTTTTGTTGTTTTCGCTGAGGGTGTTGGTGTTGCATGACTGCTGGAATGGCTTCTCCTTCTTCTTCCTCCTCACCCGTCCCTGTAGCTGGCACGGTTGATGCAGAAGATGACGATTCACTTGGTTCTTTATTCTTCCCATTCTTGGTAGCAGGCGGAGGTGATGACACAAAAAACCCTGAGCAGCTAAGGATGAAGAAATAACAAAGGTCGTTGCGACCTTAGTCGCTCAAGAGATCAATCGGTCAATCAAGAAAATTAGGTGCAGACCACCAAAATTAGATAAAAATCAAAGAAAATACGATAGCGGTCCTGGCTATTGGATTAGCCTGGTATAGCGACCAGGGTCGGACTAAGGGAGCACGTGATGGCCTTGCGGCCTACGAAGTAGTCTAAAAAAAGAATAAAATAAAATCAAAGTGTTTTGATCGATTTTTAATTTTTATATTTTTTTTGGATTTTTTAATTAATAAAGAAAATAGAAAAGCAATCAAATAAGCCAACACAAACAATTATTAAAGCACTCAAAAATCACTCAAAAATTCAAATATTATATTTTTTCCAGTTTTTTGTTAATTTTTGGTATTTTTCTGATGTTTATTGGATTTTATAAAAATCAAACAAGGCAAGAAAAGAAGGGTACTGTCCAGCCAGGTGTCAAGGGCTTTAAAATGCAAAATGACCCTATTAACACCTAGAGGTAATTTTCGTGTATAGTAGAAAACACAAGGAAAATTTAGGCACCAGAATTATTATTTTTGGGGTTTTCAATTAAATATTAGAATTTTTGTAGGGTTTTTAGTGTTTTTCAATTTTTATGAGTTTTATATATCCAAAAATGACCAAAATTGGTCAGAAAATCAAACAAGGTAAAACAAACACTACCTAATTTTTTGGTAACTTTTAGAGTGTTTTAATATTTTTTTGTGAATTTTAAAGTTAGACAGTAAAGAAAAAGCTTGTTTTTGAATTTTTAAAAATATCAAAAAGTTTCAAAAATGTCTCCAAAAATTGGAGAAAATTTTACACTATGGCAGGAGCCATGTGTCCAACTTTCATCGCATTTGAAGTTGATTTGCTAATTAATTAAAAATCAAAACTAAGGTACAGTGCACAGGGACCTATCTGCAAATACCACAAAGTTTTGGACCCCCTGGAGAACAAGGCAAGAAAGTATGAGGCTAAAAGTGCAAAATGTCCCCCGGCCACGCATGATACACGTGACTCAGGCCTGGGGGGACCTATCTGTCATTCCTATTTCAAAATATGCAATCAGTAACACCCGAAAAACATAGGATGAAAACTACAAATATACCACAAACCACGTGGCGAAGCACGTGACCACTATACACAGGGGTATACAAGCAAATAGCAGAAACAAAAGGGTCCTACATGCAAATGTACCAAACTAAAATAACGTTCTAAAATATTTACAGGACTAAAGACAAATAACTAAAAAGCAAAGGGCCTAAGAAGCAAATTACCCTTTATTAAATGTTGAGGGCTGGATGTGCGCCACGTGCTAGATCTGACGGTAGGGAGGGCACAACGCACAACATAGGGAACCCTCGACACGATCGAGTGGCTGAGAAGCTCCCACATGGACGATCGAACGACTGTGCTGCGACGTGGGTCTGCGAAGGGTCCTGGCTCGGATCGAACGGAGGAGGTGTAGACACGTGCTAGATCTGACGGCTGCAAAATGTCGTGGCTAAACCTCGCGGAATCGACGGTCGCGATCAAACCTCCAAGGATTTAATGGTGTCTGCAGCTCCTCGTATGGACGGATCAGATCTAATCTGGAGCGTCGAGGCCGATCAGACGTCTGGAGAGGATGGTGAAAGAACAGTTGGCCGGCTAGCTTCGCCGGCCCGATGCATGCACTATGGTCCTCCCCTGCTGCTCCTGAAGTGCGGAAGAGCGCCGCCGTGAGGCCCCGCAGCTGAAGATGGTCACCGATGAGGCTGATGACCACCAGAACGGCCCCGCGATGGCGGTGGCCTGGAGCTCCTGTGCCTGAGCTGTTGGCCTCCAGATGAGGCTCTCCTGACGATGTAACCTGCACAAGAAGAAAGATGGGTCAAGGGAAAACTGCCTCGACTCGTCAGCGTACGTGAACGATGAAGAATGAGGCGGTATGGCGGTCCTCCGACGAGCGGCGGAGGTGGAGGGCCGAAGTCCCTGCTCCGGGGCGAGCCAAGGGGAATGGGTAGGTGGAGAAGATGCGGAGGAGGCTCGTGAAGGTGGTGGCGGTGTCGGATGGGCAAATGGATGGACGGAGACGACGGGAGGAGGCGGCAGAGCTACGGCTACTAAAATCGAAAGATGCAAATCTACGCTAAACTAAGGGCTAAAGAGGCTACCTGGCGGAGGCATTCGACTGGGCTGGAGCTCGGGGAGCTCCGGGGTCATTGCCTGCAAGGGACCGTCGTCTTCTCGAGGTTGGGTGCGCTCGCGGCGACGCACGGCGGCAAAGCCACCGGATCAGAGGCTTCCCGAAGCCCTCGAGCCTCGCTTCCACTCCGAAGAGCATCGCTGTCACTCAGGCTCACCGGAGGAGTTCCTTGGCTGTGAGTGGGAGGTCCAAAGATGAAGAACAGAGCTGCCGGAGACGATGCTTTATATGTCCAGGGGTCCGAGAAGGAATGGATCGGGCGAGTAGCTCGCAACTCGGATCCCTCAGACCCACCCCGGGCGTGGATCTAGGATGAACAAGGATCAATAGGGGCCCGAGGTTAGGGTATTTGGCTGTCGGATCGAGCGGGAAGAAAAGGTAGAAATCGGGTCGGGCACTCAAATCCGAGACGCAGTGGTCCGGGGGGGAGTTGACCGGGGGGTCAACATCCCCCGTGGACCAATCAGAGAAGGCCACGTCAAAAAGATTTGAAAAATCGATTTAAAATAGGAAATGGCTGAATTATTAAAAACTTAAAACATGAAAAATGTTTATTTTATTTTTTTTCTATTTTTTTGTGATTTTTAATTAATTTTTCAAAATAAAAATAAGGTATTTACACTTTAGAGCTATATATAGGTATATATACAATATAGCTTTTTAATTTTTGATTTTTAATTTGTTATTTTTGTACATTTTTATTCCCATTTTATATTTTATTTATTTATAGCATAAAATTAGGAATAAAAGGGTATTTTTATTTTATTTTTATTATTTATATACAAGGGTTAAATAAATAGCTATATACATCTATCTACATGGTATATGTACAATGTTATTTTTGGTTTTTAATTTTGTTCTTTTTATTTTGGTTTTTGTTTTTGTGGTTTTTATTTTATTTATTTACAACATAAAAGATAGAATATATACAAATTTTTAGGGATTTTGATTTATTTATTTATAAGGCTAAATAAATATAAGAGTGGGTGTATGTACATGGTGAATATGCACAAGTGAATATTTTTGTTTTCTTTTTAATTTTTCAATTTTTGTTTTGAATTTGTATTTAAAAATATATACAAATATATACAAGAACATTTTATTCTATTTTTAGAGGAAAATATTTTTGTGATATTTACACACATGAGCTCCCTATCTCTCTCTACTCTGGCTTTTATGCGGTCAGACCCATACTGAGCCCTCCCTTGGGATTAGGTTGCTCAATATTTATTCTAAATATTTCCTCTTTTTCTTTTTAATCTTTATTCTTTTATTTTTGCACAAAAACATGCTAATTATTACTTTTTACACCATGCATGCTTTTGGTAATTATTTGTATTTACAAATATATACATGCATTTGCAAAGGTTTTCGTAGCTAAAATATAAGAATAAAGAGTGATGAATGAGTATTCATCACCCCCCTATACTTAACTTTGCTAGTCCCTTAGCAAACACTTATTTGAAAAAGAAGTGCAAAAGATAAAGAGAAAGAAAAAGAGGAGAATGCACATGGATCAAGGTTGAATATTAAACTTGCCTTCATTAAATTGAATTATGGAGCTCGATCAGATCTTTGGATTATTAATGTGTCGGAACCTTATTTGGACTTAAGCTTAAAACTCAACAGCCTCTAAGTTCCACTAATCTATAATCAAGACTCCTCAACAATCCAGGTCAGAACAAGTCATCAAACACAAACCCTGAAGACCATGAATCTTTCCTTGTCCTGTGAATGTGAAGTATAAGCTCTCCACCTCAGAAATGGCAACTTGACAACCCTCCCCAACAAGGTAACTCTATGACCCCAATCTGGCCACTCTTTCCTCGAGGAGCGGGGTATTCCCTTCTAAGTTCAAGTTCAACCGGCTCAAGAAGAGGGGGAAGAAGAGAATGGGTCACGACTAGTGTAGCCATGTCCCCTTGGGAGCTCAACTAGTGTAGCCAAGTCTCCCTGCTGCAAACTACATAAGGTGGGACATGAATCTCAAGCTTTGCTTATTGCACTATATACATACTCCGGTGGGATTATCATTTTCTATCTGACCCACTACTTTTTTGGAGTTATTTTCTTTTTGCATATTTTTTTTCAAGTGCATCTATACAACATATACATGTGCAACATATATACAAGGAGTTTTTCCTCTTGAGCCAGTAGACTATCCCTCTTTTGAAGCTTTATTGCAACCCACAACTCCTGTTGTTAGACCTCATGGCAACCAGACCAAGTTGAGATGCACTTCCTTCACTAAAAGAAGAAGAGAGGTTCCGCCTAGAAGTAATACCCTCATATGCTACCCCAAGTCAAGGAAGACTGCCTCCTCACCATCTCATCCGTAGAGAGCTCGGTGCTAAGTGCTGGTGTCCAAGTAAAGCCATTGTCCCTATGAGTCATGTGTTGTTGTTAAGTGCTCTACTTAGGCTCATTGAGATGACATGTGATCATAGCCTAGTGGACTTAAAGAATTAAGTCACCATGGACCTGAAAAGCCTTAAACCTAAGCCCTATAAGGTTCCTCTTAGGAATTAGGTGGATTAAGATCTTAATCAAGCTCCATTTCCCAATTTAATTCCAGGCTAGTTTAAATGTCAACTATGATCCGGAAAAACTATATACATATATACAAAGATGCTATTTACACAGTTTTCACAAACATGCAAAATTTTTGAAAAATGTTTTGAAATCATGAATGGATGAATGCATGAAATGCAAGTTTCGCAAAAGTATTTACACACATTTACACAAGATTTTTGCAAACTTTTGATTTTCAAAACGTTTTGGAAAAATTTTGTACTATATACATAATTTTGATAAGCAAATATTTGCACAAACTTTACACAAAAGATTTTTGAAAACATTTTTACAAAAATAATTTATACACTAGCTATGTATGTGCAATAAAAGAATGATTATTTACAGGAAAAAATTTTAATTTTTGTGGTTTTTTTTCGGTTTTTAGCCAATTTATTTATTAACACACTCACACAAAGTATGAGTTATGGCTAAAGTATATATGAAATACATACACCCCCCTATACTTAGCTCGAACGATGTCCTCAGAGTCAAGAGCGATGAAGAAGACATAACTCGTGCTTAGTATAGGGAAGTGAAAAGGAAGGTTATATACAAAGACGAATGAATGAATATAATATCAAGAGAGTCTCGGCTTTTCCCCCTATACTTAGGATCAAGTAATCCTAGGTATAGCAGGCTGTACACAAAGGGAAAACCGAGTGGAGAATGTACATGGTCTACCCCCTATACTTAGGGTAAAATATCCCTAAGTATAGGCAGCAAAACAGGGGTAGAAAGACACAAAGAAAGTGGACAAATATATACAAGGTGGAGGGGTATCACTCTCCCTATACTTAAGGTGAAGAACCTTAAGTATAGGCAACACAACCGAAGTGATGAAACAGAACGAAGAACAACCCGGTGTTTCCACCCCCCTATACTTAGGATGAGCAATATCCTAAGTATAGCAAAGATAATCCTAGGCGAGACCTGGGGTGAAAACAAAAACGGAAGAAAGAAAGATCAAACTAAGACAAAACACGTATATACAAAAGAGTACAATGTTGAGGTGCCTCTCAACAAGCGCTAGATTTTACGCCCCTAGCTGGGCGCAAAGGCTAGGACAATGCGGTATCAAGGTTCAGTACGACATCGGTAAGTCGAATGCCGTACTGTCGTCGCAGTCTCGATATGAGAACATCGACGAACTCAAAAATGTAAAGTAAGACACCCAGGTATGCAATCAAGCGGGTGTCTGCTACCGGCCAAGGATATGGAAATAAGTGATCGGGATCCGGTAGCACAAAAGAAATCGTCGGCTCTGGATCAGACTAGAGTGAAAGTGTGGAGCCGAAGAAATCGAACATGGAGAAGGATGGATCAGTAATAGAATCCTCCACGTCAATCAGTGTCTCAAAAAGATATGTGTAGTCATGATCAGGAGACTCTCTAAGAAGAGTGATATCCGATGCATGAAATACAAGCAGATCAGACAGATCATCGAATATCTCCAGGATGGGCTCATCCTCGCGAGGGTCGTCGAGGTGAGAAGACTCAGAATCAGAAGGATTTAAAGACTCGGTTTCGTGTTCCGCCAAATCGGAAACACTCTCAGCAGGTGAAACCGAGTACTCATCGAGTGCGGCATTCTTTCGCAGATAACCCTCGGGGAGAAATGCAAGATCAGAGGTGAAAAGTAGAGGATCATGATCTAGATGGGCATCGGCGCTGCTATCAAGTATCCACTCGGTGCACCAGGCTGCATCGTCATCGGAAGTGTAGCTCTCGACAATCTGGAAGCAGGAGAAGGTACTGGTCAACATCGCGGAGGCTGGCAAAGTGTCTGTGGCTGATCCTCGCTCTGCGGCTGTGATGGCTGCCAACTGGTCCTCAGCAAAAGGTGTCTGTCTCGTCAGAGTGGAGGACAAAAGGCTCGAATATGGGACTCTCTATGTCTGTACTCTCAAAGTGGTGTTCCATATCAAGCTGAAGCTGCTGGGCTGAATCCTGGTGATTGTCAGAATCCGAGAAGTATCTCTGCAGAAAAACGGCTGACTCCTCCGGGCCTGGAAACTGTAGCGGTTGAATCAATGGCTGTAGTAGCGGGGGCTCCTCCGGTTCCTGGAGTATCAGACGGACTGATATCCAAGACTCATCAACTGGAAACTCTGGGGCTGACTCGAACTCCGGCTGGAAAACCAACGGGAACTCGAGAAGACTCTAGGTCCGAACCTCTGCTATCGCAGTCATCTCCTCTGTACTCTGTGGTGCTGCATGCTCCAAGTCCTCTGGCTGGTGTGTAGAAACTGTCTCATCATGTAAAGCGACACACCGCACTGGTACTGCATCGTCCGCATGTGTTGTCCCGACTACGGTATCTTGTGAAGAAGATCTCTGTGAAAGTAAACTCGAGATGGTGTCCAGTAAGTGAATGTTGGAACTGCGATGTGAACCGCCACATGTGGTAATCACCAGCGCTATCTGATCTGCGGTCATCCCCTGCATGGAGATCTCAATCAAGTCTGCCAGTGGAAGATCGTGGTCTGGAAATCTCTGCAAGAGGTCAAGAAACCTCGGCCATGCCTCCTGCAATGGCTCCTGGGGGTCAACGGAAAACTCGATGATCAAAGACCGCACAAACTCAGCTCTACTCGAGGGGAAGTATCTCTGTAAGAACTCTCGGCGTAGCTCTCCCCACGTATCGAATGTCCTTCCAAATCGTCTGTGCCATCGCTTGACTCTCTCGTGAAGTGTGAATGGGAAGGTCCTCCTCATCAGCTCCTCTATAGTGATATCTGAAAATATCTGTGCTCTACAAAACTCCTCGAATGCAGACAGGTGAAGATACGACTCCTCGTGCGCCTCTCCTGAAAATGTCGGTAGTCGCTGAATGTAATCCAAATCCAAAACGAATGGACCTAGTGTAGAAGCTGACTCAACTCCCTGTGCTATATGCTCCTCCATCCATCTGGAATAGGATTTATCTGTTGATCTCCACTACTCTCTCTGACCACCAACGGAGTGTGCTCTTAACTTAACAACAACATCGTCCAGGTCTCGCATCTGCTCTATCTGGTATCCTCGGACGTCAAGCACAGCATGCCCAGAGTAGTGAGATGAAAGGGAGGGAGGGAGCGAGAGGTAGGTCGGAGATCCATCCTCCCTAGAAGGTGGACTGGAGTGATAGTCAGATAGTGAAGAAAAAGCTGCAAGAGTCGGCTCAAAGTGAGGGGGATCCATCATCCAGGGTAGAGAAGAAGACTTGAAGGGAGGGGGGGTGGGAAACAGATGGATAGAGAGGAGGATGGGGCAGGAACGAAGGGATCTGGAAATCACACAAGATGAACAAGCAAACCCCCGATTCACCTATGCACACAGAGCTGAAGACCGAAAGGGATCGGTCAATTATCTTGTCGCTTTTATTTTAGGTGATCATTCAATCTATAAGAGCGATTACGTGAGGTAATAAGAATCCGATATCTCTCAACCGACTGTCCCGTACCAAAGAGCCGGTAATCAGTCGAGAAAAATCGGATGGCTCTATCCTAAGGTGCGGGTCACTCTCTCGCTCGTCCAAACCAAACAAGGAGGGGGTTACTCTCCCCAAAACAGATTTTCAGCGAAGTGTCTTTTAGGTCAAGTGTGATTAGCAGTCCCGATTTTATTGTTTTTGTTTTTAGATATTTTTCAATAAAAAGAAACGCCTAACGAATATTTCGGTTCTCCTGGTTATTAAGTCGAAAACAGGGGGAGAAGACGAAAAATCCGATGTGCGATGAAATCAATGATGCATGCAAAGTAAGAAAGGCGTACCTGACTCCAACACTCTACATGCAATATGATCCGCGTAGAATTGAAAGACAGGAAAGAAACTACCTATATGGTGCAGCGGGAAAAGCCGAGTCCTAAGCAGGCAACTTCTACACAACAGAACCGTCTAGCTGGTCACCAACCTTCGATCCGGAGAGTCCGGTCTCGGTCTACCCCTCCTCCTCCCGACAAATTGGGTTCAGGAGCAGCGCTTGGCAGGGCAGGCTGCGACACGTAGGCTCGAAGGAAAATGAATCAGCTATTTTTATTAATGTTTTATTAGTAGGTCCAATTAACGATCTATAGGAGCAAGCAATCTATTAGGTGTATGGATCCTACTCAGTACGACACAGTCAAGCAGAAAGTCTTATGGCTAGGGGCTCGAGAAAAACCGCGTAAAACTGCAGCAAAAAACTGAAAGCCGCGAAAAACCTTGAAAAAGCTAAGGGTCCCCCGAGCACACCGATGCTCGGCGAAACAGACCCGAGAAAAGTGTCAGTCCAAGTCATGCTGCTGTCCCTATATTATTACAATTCAAATCAAATGTGCTAAAAGTAAAGTCTACTCCCCGCCCACTCAGCTACTCTCTCGCTCTCTCCTGCGGCTCCGTACAGAAGGGAGCCACCTCCGAATCCCGCGGTTGCGCCGGCTTCTCGAAAGTCGCCGCCTCGGTCCTCGGGCCCTCACAAGAAAGAAGACAAGTGTCACAGACCAAATAATTAAATATAGAAAGAAAAAGCCAACAAGAGTATATGTGCAAAAATGACAGATAAAAATAGACAAGCAAAATCAAACAAAAACAAAAATAAAAGAAAAGAAAAGAAAAGAAAATAAAATAAAATAAAAATAAAGGAAAAAACAAAAAACCGCGGACTCAGAAAGAGCTGCTTAAAGCCGCGAAAAAGAAAATGAAATAAAAAGAAAACTAAAACGACTACTAAGCCGTGCTCCCCGGTAACGACGCCATTCTGATGACACGAAAAACCCTGAGCAGCTAAGGATGAAGAAATAACAAAGGTCATTGCGACCTTAGTCGCTCAAGAGATCAATCGGTCAATCAAGAAAACTAGGTGCAGACCACCAAAATTAGATAAAAATCAAAGAAAATACGATAGCGGTCCTGGCTATTAGATTAGCCTGGTATAGCGACCGGGGTCAGACTCAGGGAGCACGTGATGGCCTTGCGGCCTACGAAGTAGTCTAAAAAAAGAATAATATAAAATCAAAGTGTTTTTGGTGGATTTTTAATTTTTATATTTTTTTGGATTTTTTAATTAAAAAAGAAAATAGAAAAGCAATCAAATAAGCCAACACAAACAATTATTAAAGCACTCAAAAACCACTCAAAAATTCAAATAAAAATATTTTTATGTTTTTTTATATTTTTTACTGTTGTTGGTTAATTTTTGGTATTTTTATGATGTTTATTGGATTTTATAAAAATCAAACAAGGCAAAAAAAAGAAGGGTACTGTCCAGCCAGGTGTCAAGGGCCAATTTAAAATGCAAAATGGCCCTATTAACACCTGGAGGTAATTTTCCTGTAGAGTAGAAAATACAAGGAAAATTTAGGCACCAGAATTATTATTTTTGGTTTTTCAATTAATTATTAGAATTTTTGTAGGGTTTTTAGTTTTTTTTCAATTTTTATGAGTTTTATATATCCAAAAATGACCAAAATTGGTCAGAAAATCAAACAAGGTAAAACAAACACTACCTAATTTTTTTGGTAATTTTTAGAGATGTTTTAATATTTATTTATGAATTTTAAAGTTAGATAGTAAAGAAAAAGCTTGTTTTTAAATTTTTAAAAATATCAAAAAGTGTCCAAAATGTCTCCAAAAATTGGAGAAAACTTTACACTATGGCAGGAGCCATGTATCCAATTTTCATCGCATTTGGTGTTGATTTGCTATTTTATTAAAAATCAAAACTAAGGTACAGTGCATAGGGACCTATCTGCAAATACCACAAAGTTCTGGGCCCCCTGGAGAACAAGGCAAGAAAGTATGGGGCTAAAAGTGCAAAATGTCCCCTGGCCACGCACGATACACGTGACTCAGGCCTGAAGGAACCTATCTGTCATTCCTATTTCAAAATATGCAATCAGTAACACCCGAAAAACATAGGATGAAAACTGCAAATATACCACAAAACACGTGGCGAAGCACGTGGCCACTATACACAGGGGTATACAAGTAAATAGCAGAAATAGAAGGGTCCTACATGCAAATGTACCAAACTAAAATAACGTTCTAAAATATTTACAGAACTAAAGACAAATAACTAAAAAGCTAAGGGCCTAAGAAGCAAATTACCCTTTATTAAATGTCGAGGGCTGGATGTGCGCCACGTGCTAGATCTGACGGTAGGGAGGGCGCAACGCACAACGCAGGGAACCCTCGACATGATCAAGCGCCTGAGAAGCTCCCACGTGGACGATCGAATGACTGTGCTGCGACGTGGGTCTGCGAAGGGTCCTGGCTCGGATCGAACGGAGGAGGTGTAGCCACGTGCTAGATCTGACGGCTGCAAAATGTCGTGGCTAAACCTCGCGGAATCGACGGTCGCGATCAAACCTCCAAGGATCTAACGGTGTCTGCGGCTCCTCGTATGGACGGATCAGATCTAATCTGGAGCGTCGAGGCTGATCGGATGTCTGGAGAGGATGGTGAAAGAACAGTTGGCCGGCTAGCTTCGTCGGCCCGATACACGCACTATGGTCCTCCCCTGCTGCTCCTGAAGTGCGGAAGAGCTCCGCCGTGAGGCCCCGCAGCTGAAGATGGTCACCGATGAGGTTGATGACCACCAGAACGGCCCCGCGACGGCGGTGGCCTGGAGCTCCTATGCCTGAGCTGTTGGCCTCCAGATGAGGCTCTCCTGACGATGTAACCTGCACAGGAAGAAATATGGGTCGAGGGCAAACTGCCTCGACATGTCAGCGCACGTGAACAATGAAGAATGAGGCAGTATGGCGGTTCTCCGGCGAGCGGCGGAGGTGGAGGGCCGAAGTCCCTGCTCCGGGGCAAGCCAGGGGGAATGGGTAGGTGGAGAAGATGCGGAGGAGGCTTGTGAAGGTGGTGGCAGTGTCGGATGGGCAAATGGATGGACGGAGACGACGGGAGGAGGCGGCAGAGCTACGGCTACTGAAATCAAAAGATGCAAATCTACGCTAAACTAAGGGCTAAAGAGGCTACCTGGCGGAGGCATTCGACTGGGCTGGAGCTCGGGGAGCTCCGGGGTCATTGCCTGCAAGGGACCGTCGTCTTCCCGAGGCTGGGCGCGCTCGCGGCGGCGTACGGCGGTGAAGCCACCGGATCAGAGGCTTTCCGAAGCCCTCGAGCCTCACTTCCACTCCGAAGAGCACCGCTGTCACTCAGGCTCACCGGCGGAGTTCCTTGGCTGCGAGTGGGAGGTCCAAAGATGAAGAACAGAGCTGCCGGAGACGATGCTTTATATGTCCAGGGGTCCGAGAAGGAATGGATCGGGCGAGTAGCTCGCAACTCGGATCCCTCAGACCCACCCCGGGCGTGGATCTAGGATGAACATGGATCAATCGGGGCCCGGGGTTAGGGTATTTGGCTATCGGATCGAGTGGGAAGAAAAGGTAGAAATCGGGTCGGGCACTCAGGTCCGAGACGCAGTGGTCCTGGGGGGGGAGTTGATCGGGGGGTCAACATCCCCCGTGGACCAATCAGAGAAGGCCACGTCAAAAAGATTTGAAAAATCGATTTAAAATAGGAAATGGCCTAATTATTAAAAACTTAAAACATGAAAAATGTTTATTTTATTTTTTTTCTATTTTTTTGTGATTTTTAATTAATTTTTCAAAATAAAAATAAGGTATTTACACTTTAGAGCTATATATAGGTATATATACAATATAGCTTTTTAATTTTTGATTTTTAATTTGTTATTTTTGTATATTTTTATTCCCATTTTATATTTTATTTATTTATAGCATAAAATTAGGAATAAAATAGTATTTTTATTTTATTTTTATTATTTATATACAAGGGTTAAATAAATAGCTATATACATCTATTTACATGGTATATGTACAATGTTATTTTTGGTTTTTAATTTTGTTCTTTTTATTTTGGTTTTTGTTTTTGTGGTTTTTATTTTATTTATTTACAACATAAAAGATATAATATATACAAATTTTTAGGGATTTTGATTTATTTATTTATAAGGCTAAATAAATATAAGAGTGGGTGTATGTACATGGTGAATATGCACAAGAGAATATTTTTGTTTTCTTTTTAATTTTTCAATTTTTGTTTTGAATTTGTATTTAAAAATATATACAAATATATACAAGCACATTTTATTCTATTTTTAGAGGAAAATATTTTTGTGATATTTACACAAATGAGCTCCCTATCTCTCTCTACTCTGGCTTTTATGCGGTCAGGCCCATACTGAGCCCTCCCTTGGGATTAGGTTGCTCAATATTTATTCTAAATATTTCCTCTTTTTCTTTTTAATCTTTATTCTTTTATTTTTACACAAAAACATGCTAATTATTACTTTTTACACCATGCATGCTTTTGGTAATTATTTGTATTTACAGACATATACATGCATTTGCAAAGGTTTTGTAGCTAAATATAATAATAAAGAGTGATGAATGAGTATTCATCATGAGGCAAGGCCCTACCGTTCTTGAGAGTGACAGCATTATAACAAACAATATTATCATTTTCTGACTCTACAGACGTAGACATGACATCTCATTCTACCTGCTCTTTCTTTTTAAAGCTATTAGGGTTGGCCTCAACCTGAGCTGGGATAGTGGTCTTGATGGTGGTCATATCGTCGAGCCTCTTGGTCATATCTGCTAGCCCTTTGACGAGTTGGGCCAAGAAATCCATGGTCGGGTTCACAGGATTTGCCTCAGTAAATTCAACATGCAGACCACGTTGTTGCTGCATGTGTTGGTGCTGAGACTGTTGGTGGTGGTGTTGGGGTGGTGCAGGAAGCTGAAATTGCTGGTAAGAGGAAGGGGGATACAGTTGTTACTGCTGAGGTGGAGCAGCCACATACTGATGGAAAGGCTGTGTCTGGCGGTACTGCGGCTGCTGATAAAGCTGATTCTGCCTCCATTGATTTGCATATGAGGGAGGCTGATGATACTATGGCGGTGGCTGTGAGGACTGCCCAAATCGACCACCCTGAGGTTGGTGGTATTGCCGGTTGGCTGGTAGCTGACCCTGAGGTTGTCCCATGGGACGGGTCAGCTGTGCTTCATTGCTCCAAACCTCGTTGACTTCTTGAATCGGGGGTGGTGGTGGGAAGATTGGATCGGATCCTGTTACAAAATCTGGTTGGTACACAACCATCTGCTGCTGTGGCTGGCCCTGGTCGGGCGTCTGCACGTAGTATACGTACTGGACTGCCGGTGACTGCTGGCTCGGTTGAGGCTGATGCGGCGGTGGTAGATCGTCCTTCTTCTCTGCTGGAACTTCTAATGATGCTGCCGACTGGACAGAGTTGATGGTGCCCACCAACAGTTCTAACTATTTGGTGATCTGATCTAGTTTGTCAAGGTTTTGAGTCCTCTTCTCGATCACATCAAGTTTTTCTAAGTCCTATGATCGTTTTTCGATGATATCAACCTTCGAGAGATGGCCCCCGATGATGCCGAGGTTGGAGCTCTCATCTCTCTCCGCCTCGCGGGATGCTGCCATGTGCACTTGTTTTTGGAGGATCTGGGGCTGCTTTTGGTATGCTTTTGATGAAGAGAGGGCGGCCTCTCCTTCGACCATTTCTTCAAAGATTTGCCAGACTACATCTTCATCCTTGTTGAAATGTGAGCCCCCACACGCTGCGTCGACGAGCCTTTGACTCTCAACGTTTAGGCCCCCAAAAAAATGTTGGACCAAGCTGGTCTTTGGGATCTCATGATGGGGGCATTTCTCTTGCAGATCGGTGAATCTCTCCCAGGCTTCATGTATGGATTCGTGCACTCCTTGATAGAAATTGCTGATACGTGCTTGCATCTGGTTGAGTCGACCGAGAGGGTACAATTTGTGAAAGAATGCTGACTTCAGTTCCTCCCAGGTGGTTACAACCTTCCCCAAATGGTTGACCCAGTAGAGGGCCTTGTATTGCAGGCTGAAGGGAAATGCCATCATTTTGACAATGTCCAGAGGAACATTCGGATAGTGGGTAGTTCGGCAAATGCGGGAGAACTGCTGCAGGTGGATATACGGCTCTTCACTGGTGTTTCCATGGAAAGATGGAATAAGAGCGAGGAACTGGGGCTTTAGCTCAAAGTGAACATGCACCGGTGAAATGAGGATCCACTCGGTCATCTGGCTGTCTCCAGGGTTGTATGTCTCTTTCAGTGTAGGTTTCGGTCTTGCCATGTCCGGGTCTTCTTCATCATCATACGGAGGGTTACCACCTCCTCGTCATCCTCCTCCTCTCTCAGGCATGTTCATTACATCATTCAACATCTCCTGGAAAGCAGTCTGTGCTAGGGCCTGCTCTGTCAACTGTTGTTGGATAGCTTGGATGGATGCCAATAGTTGTGCATTAACCTGATTCTGATCATGCATCTATCCTTGCTCTGGCTGGGGTGGCTGCTGACCCTTGCCCTTTCCTTGAGGAGCCATGTCAGGGTCTGAGTCTGACGAAATGAATTCTGTATTAGGATCTAGGGCTTGGTCTGTCTTCTATTTGCAGAATGAGAGAATCCTAATCAGACCACTTGCAATCTTATTCAACTGTCATGATGGATCTGGAATCAAGGTCAACCCAGAATGTTATGAACAGAAAAGGACATGGACTGTGATCGACTTCCATTCACAACGACGAAAGTGGGACAAAAGTGATCCCAGTTTATTGGATGGTCAAAAGAAAGGTAGAATATGAGGTGTCTGGAGATCGATCCGCAAAGTCCGGGTCGGGTTCTCGGGAATCGCCTCGAATTTATTGGCAAAGTTGAGTCTATGGAATCGATGTGGGTTTCGGCGGGATCCCGACGGAAACCATCCATGGATCGACTTCGTGAAGCAAAAGGAGGATTGTATGTTGGAAGAAGGATACGATGGTCAACGAGGAATAGAAAGGAGTGCAAAACAGTAGAAAAGGCTCGACTGAGCGGGGGTCAAAGGAGAATGATACAACAAAATTTGCGCAAAGGCGCGGGACTTGATCTTTGAACCTTAATCTTGATCCATACAAATGCAATACAAAATTGGGTTTACCAACTCGCGCCATGTGGAGCCGTGAAGGTTCGGCTACTTATTATCTTTTCAGTTTTAAAGTTGTTATTTCAGGCATATCTTTTAACAAGTCCTTAGCACGCTAACTCTATAGGAGAGAGAGTGCTGGCAGAAAAGAATCTCGTACTTGTCCTCCTCCTTTGTAACCTGTATTATGTACTTTTTGAGATCCATGTAATCCTTCCTGGATCCCTACTCAGCCAAAGAAATAGAGATAGGAAGCCGATGGGCGAAACCAATACTTCGGTTCTCGCTCGGAACGGAGTCACCCGTGAGCGTGCAAGAACCTACTCGGACGTAAACAGATGAGACAGACACCCCTCGTGAAGGCGTGGCCTATGCTCAGTACTTCAGACCATGTCGATGTTCCACACAAGGCGGGAACACCATCACTGACAAGGCCCTACTCGGTCACGTACGATAGAAGCGCCAATACTTCAGAAATCCAGGCGATACACAAGGCAGTTGCAGACTGGGATTTTGGCTTTATTCCTTATGGGATGTGCCTCGCTCATGGGAGTGGGGTTTTGGTCCCCCTCTGAAGGTACCTGAAAATAATGAGGGCTTTATGAACCCGGTACAATGATAATCTATTACAAATTTTAATTAAGGTCAAAGTTTATTTAGCAGTCCCCTTGTTTTAGTTTTTTGGTTTTTCATTTTTTTAATCTGTTTTCATACTAGCGCCTAACATTTTTGTAGATTTTCATTTATGTCCTAGGTGCTCAAAATCAGAGGGAGATAGTGAAAAAGCCGTGCAAGTTGGTTCAATGATGGAAATCTCACCATTGAACCGAATGATGCATGCTGAGTTAGAAGACTTGCAGTGCATCCCAGCTCTCTCCATGTGGTATGCAAAACAGAATTTTTAAACCTAACTACATGCTGGTGTGCAAGCGACAAAATCGCCCTAAACATTAGCTGCTATTAATCGTGAAGAACCAATTAAGTTTGACTAAATCCATACGTAAGAGACTATAGGAACAAGCATTCTTATTAATGTGTGGACCTAGCTACCGAGTCAAGCAACCTAAGTCTTGGGTCTCCATGCACACAAAACAAAATAAAGAAAAGGCGGAAAGCTCAAAACTGCGGGAAACAAAGAAAAGAAAGTGGGAAAACACGAAAAAGCCGCGACGAGGCCTCCAGGTGAACAGACACCCAAGCACTGGACCTCGTTGTGAAGAGTAGAGTCCTTATTATTACATGCCAAAATTGCCTCTCTCTCTCTCTCATAAAATTACATTTTTTTAAACTAGCTAAGCCTTCTTCTTGCTTCCTTGGTGCTTGCTCCAGCTGGTCAAACATGCGTGACCCTCCTTCATGCATGGCTGCACCAACCTCCTAGAAGACCATCCTCGCATGGCAGACCCTCACATCAAAGTTGCAAGAAAAAGGGTATTAGCACAAATAATCACATAATATAAACAAAGGCAATAAATATTTACAAGCAATTCATGAATATTAGGAAAAGATCATGCAAGTACTTACAACATGACAAACTAAAGTAAGCTACACTCATTGCTCCCCGGCAACGACGCCATCTGATGAGAGGGAGGAAATCAAGGGTCGTATTAATCCACAAGGCAGATCAATAGTCGATGCGGTGACCGCTCAATAAATCCCACTCAAGCAGCAATTAACCCGCAATAAAGAATAATTCAATTGAGTCCCAAAAATGTGAATTAAAACTTATTAACTCTACCATAATGATGCATAGTGCGTAAGCATGTAGAGGTCTAACCACAGAGAGCAAAAACTGGTAGCCTATAATTATTCATATACAAGCTAGTCATGTATGCACACAAGTCTTCTTGTGGGTTTTTAATTTTATATATTTTTTATTTGATTTTTAATAATTTTTTTATTTTTTGATTTTATATTTCCTTTTTATGTTTTCGTTATTTTTTATATTATTTTGTTTAAATGATAAAGAAAAGTAGATATATAATAAGAGACAGGAGAGATAATATATTTATAAAAATATGTCAAAATAAGCAAAATTCAGGAAATAAAATATTTTTGGTCTTTTTTATAATTTTCTAATGTTTTCGTGATTTTTCTAGATTTTTTCTAATTTTTTTTGCATTTTCAAAGGTAAAAATATTGAAAACAATGAATAAAATACAAACCTGAAATTAAAATGAGGATAAAAAAATCAAATAGAATAAAAAATTCCTCAAATTAATTTTAAATTAAAGTTAATAAAATATAGAAAATTGTAAAGAGAGATTATACTTTTGGGATTTTTAGGGAATTTTTAATCTTTTTGAAGGATTTTGGGGTTTTATATTTTTAGGAGTTTCCTTTTGTAATTTTTAGTGATTTTTGGTCTGGACATAAAAGACATTAAAAGACACACCATATATTTTTTTGGAATTTTTCGAGAAGTTTTTATAATTTTTATGGATTTTCTAATGCAAACAATAGAGAAAATGCTTGTTTTTGAATTTTTATAAATAGTAAAATGCAATAAATATGCAAATAAAAATATATCGTGAAACTAGAATGTAATAGGAGCTTATGGAATTTTTTTGGTGATTTTTGGAATTTAAAGATGCCTACAATAAATAGAGACAACCAAGAGAAAATGCACTACAGGTAGGGACGTTTTTGTAATTAAAAATAAAGATAGGGTGTGCAAAAATCCCAACAGAATAATCATTTATTTAATATTTTAGAACCTTTCTACAATATGCAAAACTGCTAGGGGCATAAGTGCAAAATTCACAACACTTCACGTGGGACAACATGTGACATGGCTGGGAAGGACATCTATGTAATACCCAATTGATACAGGGGGTCTATGCAAAAATCCCATTTTTTATAACATTACATTTATTTTACAGAACTAAGTAATAAATACAAAAAGGTAGGGGCTAAAGGTGTAAACTACCCCTATTAGGTGTTGGCGGATGGTGATGATGCAGGCACTTATCCACATGGCGTCCATCCAACGCTTGGTACCGATTCGCGATCGGACGCACGAGATTAGATCTCCAGCTAAAATCTGATGGCTCTGGTGCTTGGCATCCGACGGCTGCTGCTACGCCTGGGATCTCCCTCTTGATCAGATGGTGATGGAGCAAGGTGGAAGAACATGGACGAAGCTCACACGCGGCGAGCTTCGATCGTGAATAGCTGGCGCCTCCGGCCTCCTCCGTCCACGTCGAGTGGCTCTACACGTTCCTGGAGGTATCCCGTGTCGATCGACAGTAGCCACTTGGCTTCTGGAGGTCCCAATCGGTTAGGCGAGCTTGAGGAAGGGGAAGACCTCCAAGAACCGCTTCGCGGGTTAAATCAAGCCCAAAAGGGGTCCGTTTGAGTCCAGACCTGCACAGGAAGAACAAGCAGCTTGAGGGCTTCACCCTCGACTAGGGGTTTGAAGCTTTTGCGCAAAAAATGAAGGGGACAACGAGGTTCCGATGAGTGGCGGAGGTGAACCTCGATTCGCGAAGCTACGTGGGCTCCGGTTGATCTGGGGCGTGCGAAGGATGAAGAACACGATAGGGAACTGAATGGTGGCGATATGGTGGTCAGAAAGTCACTGGAAGGCTCGGGAATCATCGCTAGAGCGGAGCTTCGGCGAACTACGACTCAATCGGTTCACGACTAATTACTGGGATAAAAACTAAACTAAATGCGATAAATAAATTCTGGAATCGAAATCTACCTAATAAAAAAAGAAAAGGGCTCTCATACCTGGTGAGAACCAGGGAGCGTGGCGTTCGCCTGAGCGCCGCCGTGGGTGCAGCTCCCACCTCCTCCGACCGATTCATGGCGCCAAGAGATCCCTCCTGTCACAAGGAAGCTCCTAGGACCGAATACGAGGAAGGGAGAAGGGTAGAATTGACCAAATTTGTGAAGGAGGAGGAGCTGGGTTATTTATAAACCTTTCTAGGCACCCTTATTAACCAGAGATTATCGATTGATCTGGTGTATGTACAAACGATCCAAGGTGTTGGTGTGATTGTACAATGAACATCGAACAACTCTTGTGGAGGAAGCGAGTGCAACCGATGGACGAGATGCCCACGAAAAATGCAAGAAGAACAGGGATTCAACAGGTCTGACGACTCAGAGCAGCAGATGGGACAGTTGACCAGAGGTCAACGAAGGCCGCGCGCGGATTGGTCCACGTTGGCTGCTAAAGGACAAAACAAAAGGTTTTATTTGAAAATAATTAATTTAAAATAGTAAATGATTTTATTATTTTTTGAGTATAAAATAAAAAATGTTTATTATTTTATGTAGTATTTTAATATGATTTTTATTTATTTTTTGGCTTGATTTTTTAGTAGTTAATTTTTATGAGTGTATTTATAGGTACATTCATCTATGTTTTGTGCATTTCTATTTTTACTCTGTATATATTATTTTATTATTTTATTTTCTTATTTTATATATTAACTTATTTTTATAAGTATAAATATATTTTTATTTGATTTTTATGAGTTTATTTGCACCTTTAAATAAATAGGTATATGAATTGTATCAGTATAGGTATAGGTGTTTTGCCTATGTTTTATATACTTTCTTTTTTATTTTAATGTATTTTAATGAGTTTTTATTTTTGTTTTGTATTTTTAATGGAATATATATGATATTGATAATATTCTAAAAATATGAATAATAAAATAATTAAAGAATACAATTCCCTTTTATATAGGTGTTTCATCTATGTTTTTATATAACTTTATTTTATTTTTCATTTTCTTGTTAGGTTTAATTCTAATTTTAATGTACACCTATGTTATAAATAATGTTTACAAAATTATAAAAATCTGAATTTGTAAAAGTAATAAGTAATGAATAAATTGAATATTTTAATCGGTATTATGTACAATAGGGGTCCAAAACCTATCTTTTGCACAACAACTCCAAAAAATATAAAACCACCACCATTAAATAGCTCATGAAAAGTTATATACAATTAGGGGTGATTTTGCTATGTTTTCAGTTTTTATTTGCAAGATATGGATCTGGGAAATTTGGGTTTTGGCTTTTTATTCTGGGTATAAAATGTACACTGTATATTATTTTTGTACAAACTCAATTTTGTATTTTTATTTACATTATTATCTACAACTTTTATGCACAGTGTTTCTTTATTTAATGAATAAATACTTAGATACAAAATAGGTGTCAGAAATGCATAAATCAAGAATGAATAAATGAGGTATTTATTGTATTTTTGGCCCTTATCTGCCCCTACTTTATTCCTTGTCGACCAATTCCATTCTGGACTTGGTCTCGGGGTTAGGGTCATAAAATATTTGCAATATTCTATTCCTTTTTCTTTTCTTCTCTTTATTCTATAATTTTGGCATTAAAAACCTTATTTTATGTGCAAGAAATACAATAAATTATAAATGCTATTATGGACAAATTAACGTTATTTACATGCATTAGCTAGGGTTTTCAAGGCCAAAATGATAGAATAAAGGTGATTAAATGGAGATTCGTCACTTATTTAGGTCCGACACATGCTTCCATTGTGCTCCCTCAATTCATAAACAACATTTGTTTAAGATAAAGGATCTCTTAAATTGATCATGTCCTCAATGGACTTGAATATAAGAGTATTTCAACATTTACATATGCTTCATTTAATTCATACAATATGAATATTGTGAAGCTTTATGAATGACTAGAGTATAGATAGTAGAATGATGTCACTCATCATATCTACATCCATCTTAACTCTTAAAGACTTTGGTCCAGGGAGGTACTCAAACATTTCCGTACATCATCTCTTATCGAGACACTATTCTACATAATGCATATAACCATGTCATTCATGATTAAATGTTGAGAGCACATATTTTTGCAAAAACATCTTCTTAGATTTTATAAGGATTTTCGATAATTACGATCATCATCGATAAAATACTTCCAAAGCACATTCGATGAGAGATTAAGACTATAGAGACATATTGTCATGACCCCAATTCCTGGTCGTCGGATCCTCCCATATCCGGATCTGAGTACTCAGTAATAATTTATTCTATAATCACAACTATCATTCAGAAATAGACTGCAAATAAAATAATCAAAAGGAAGTATTTAAACACTTTTCCATTCACAAAATAAAGTTTACATGATACATTGTCCCACTATAACCATTTATATGTACATCTGCTAGAAAGGAAATACGCAAAAAGATTACTAATTACCTTACAGAGTAATGCTACTGTGGCTGGATAGATGACTATTATATTAGCTGGATGGATTATTAAAGTCCTTGTGATGGCTCACCGATACCTGTTGTGTTTTTCCATAAATCATAGGAAAATACATAGAGAACGCTAAGTAACGAAGAAGAGAAAAGAAAACAAATGTGTAATTTTTCAAAACTTGTTATAACAAAAAGTTTCATTCCTTCTCATTAGTTTAAGTCATATTCCTTTCTATTCCACGTCAGGGATTAGTCCAGGGGAACCCCACCATTCATGGACTCCGAAGTTGTGGACACTTCGAGATTGGAGATTGCGTTGATCTGGTGAGCTTATGCCACCGCTCGTCACCTCAACCAATCCTCCAATACTACCCTGACAATTTTCCTTTTCTTTTATTACTCAGGATTTCAAACTCTTAGCATGGCAAACAAAGGGGCACACCGTCCTCGGGGATCCAGTTGCTTAAAACCTCAGGCTAACCTTTAATCACATAACCTAGCAGCTTTAATATATATTATCGTGACCCAGCCGCTATTGAACCACCCGTACCTCCACATGGCACGACCCCATCTTCCATCGTTCAACCCAAATATATTGACATCCGGTACCACGCATTGCAAATCATTCATTTCGTGTGCACTTATCATAACAGGGCAATCATAAACCACCTAGGTAGGACAACGCCAATACGAGTTCCTTCTGACAAACCTAGAGGTTGCATGCTCGACCTGTAGTTCTACCCCCAGTCATTCTTAACGTAATTCTTTCGTTAAGTCTTCGATTTGCATAATCATCAACATTAAGTATGGCCTCACATATATTAATATATTAATTCATATATTTATATACTCATATTTATGGTCATTTTAACTTCCAAACCCTAACTTTCCATGCTACTGTATCAATTCGATGCTTAGACCTTATTTTAGTTGAAATCACAAAGCAACTTTTCATATTTTCTTAAAAGTAGCCAAATTAGGATTCTTCGTAGCAAGGAGCATCAAATCAGAAATCTCAACGATCTCATATGAAAACTCAACAACAAAAGGAAGGATTTCGTTACCTAATCGAGCTCTCTCTCTCTCTCTCGCCTATATAGTGCTTTATCGTGATTCTTTTTCAGAAAGGATAATTTATAACTCCTAAACTGATCGAATTCCATTTTCGTATCAAAAATGCTAAGAACATGCCAAAAATATGAAGAAAGAATGAAGAACATGAATAACACACGAAGAATATGAAGAACATATTTTCTCTTGAAATTTCAACAGAGTTTCCCCTTATATTGGGACATATTTCTGTGAAAATTTCAGCAGAGTTTCCCCTTATATCGGGACATATTTTAAAAGAAAAATGGAAAGAGTTTCTCAATAAAATCACGAGAGAAAAACAACAACGATTGAAAGAATATAATCAAACTACAAGAGATGGAGAATCAGCAGACACCACACATCTTATGTGTGTAAAGGTGTAACGAATCACAGGGTTCACTGACGTTCATAGCCGCCCGTACCTAGGTAGGGTATTACACAGATTTATCCATCAAAACAACTATAAAAGCGGAATCAAAAGAATAGAATTATAAGCGATGGAGAATCGGTAGACACCACGTATCTTAGATGAGTGAAAATGTCACGAATCACAGGGTTCACTTACGTGCATAGCTGGCCGCACTTAAGTAGGGTACTACACAGATTTCTCCTCGAACCACAACAGAAAAAGAATCGAAAAAGGAAGATGAATTGAAAACTAAGCTAGAAGAAGATGAATTGAAAACCTAGCTTAAGTTAGAGTTTACTTACAAAGCCAGGTAGGAGAGGATCGTACCTTCCTCCTCCTCGTCCTCCCGGTATTGCTTTTCTAGCACTCCTTCCTCGCCTCCCTCTCCTCCTCTAAACCTCTGGACCCTATCCCTCGGGGTAGTGGTGGTAGTGGAAATCGTAGAGAATGAATGGGTAGGGGGCTATTTACAGGCTCCAGAAAACCACTAACCATGGTTAGTAAACCATGGTTTAGACCTTAACTGTGGTTAGCAGCCCATGATTTTGGTCAAGTCTTATCCGTAACTTAGGGCTTAAGTTAGTAACTTCCAGAGGATTCTAGATTCACTAATGATGCTTAATTAATGCTAATCATGATTAACATTCACTAATTGCGATTTAACTTTCGTGGATACTTATCTTTTGCTAACTATTGATTAGTATTTGCTAATAGTCATTAGCGGTTTTCATTCCATTAGTTGTTTCTTTAATCATGTTTAATTAGTCTTAATGACGATCATTACGGGTTAATGACATCTTAAACCTCCTTCTCTTTCTTCCGAAAATCATAACAATTTGAAATAAAGTACGATTCACATGAAACAAATTTTGTTGGTTCCCTCTTAATGAGACAGATCTTACAATTTAGGACCTGATAGACGAGCAATTTCGAGGCTTTACAATTATTACAATCTTAAATGAAGTCTCGTCCTCGAGACTTACAATGTAGCCATAACAACCGTAAAGAGGATTGAAACCATAACAAACTTAAAGAGAATGCACACTATTTCATTTATAATAAAGGTACACACAATGCATAGTGTTATCACTCAAATAAATAGGGGTATTTTTCTCTCATATCTAGCTCAGGTTCCCATCTGGCTTCTTCAAACTCTTGAATCTACCACAATACTTTAACTAGAGGTACCTCTTTATTTCTCAACTTCTTGATATCCCTGTCTAGTATTTGCACAAGTATTTCTAGGTATGTCAAGTCTGGCTCAACCTGTAGATCATCATAGCTTATCTTATCCTCATGATCCTTAATATACTTTCTCGTATTTGATACATGAAAAACATCATGTATTGCCTAAATATATGCGGAGGAAGTGCAAGTCTATATGCAACTTTCCCAATCTGTTGAATAATTTCAAAGGGAACCATGAACTTGGGTGCCAACTTCCCATGCAAGCCAAATCTCTAAACTCCCTTCATAGGCGATACTTTTCGGAATACAAAGTCACCTACCTCAAACTCAAGTTTTCTTTCCCTTGTATCACTATAGCTTTTCTGGCGACTCTGAGCAATTATTAGTCTTTTTGAGCAAGATCTATTGCTTCCCGTATGTCCTGGAGTCTATCTGAATCATAAAGGTTCTTTATCCCGACCTCTTGCCAACACAAAGGAGTAGTACACCTTCGTCCATATAGTGCTTAAAACTGTGACATGCCAATACTTGCATGGTAATTATTGTTGTAGGTTAATTCTGCAAGAGGCAAATGTTTAATCCATGATCCCTTCCATTCTAAGGCACATGCTCGTAGCATATCCTCTAGTGTCTGAATCGTACGTTCTGATTGACCATTTGTTTGTGGATGATATGCAATGCTCAAGTATAAATGTGTGCCTAAAGATTTCATAAAGTTCTCCCAGTAGTGTGAGGCGAATCGTGAATCTCAATTGGAAACTACATCCTTTGGGATACCATGGAGACAGATCACATGCATACTATATAACTCAGCAAGCTGGTCTGGAGTTGAAGATAAGCTTATTGGAGTAAAGTGTGCTACCTTGGTTAGACAATCTATTATAACCCATATACTACCTTTACCACCAGTCGTCTGAAGTTAGCTAGTAACGAAGTCCATGGAAATGCTCTCCCATTTCCATTCAGGTATAGGTAGGGGTTGCAACAATCTTGGTGGCTTTTAGTGTGAAGCCTTTACCTGCCGGTAGGTAAAACCTGAATTCACAAACTCAGCAACATCTTTCTTCATTCATGGCCACAAAAAGTTTGAATGAAGATTTTTATACATCTTCATAATTCCTGGATGAATGGATAATCGAGAACAATGCACCTCATGTAAGATTTCCTTCCGCAATTTGGGAGTGTTTGGTACACAAACTCTGTGATGGCTATGTAGCAACTCATTTCGTATATGGAATCCCTCTATCTCATTCTTCTCAAGTTGTTGTCTCAAGTGTTTAAGTACTGGATCATCCTCCTGTCCTTTCTTTATTCTATCACAAATCTCTGGTTTGTATCGGTGAGGAATAGTTATAGTATCGGCACTACTATCGAATGGTTTCCATTCACTCAACGTTAATAGTAAACCCCACAAGTGGATAGCACTCACTAACCCATGTGAATAAGTTCTTATGCTAATGCCATCTTCTACAACGTTCCTCCTGCCAAGGTGGTAGGAGATGGTGCAATCATAGTACTTCAATAGCTCTAACCGCCGTCTCTATCTCATATTGAGCTCCTTCTGATTAAACAGATAGTTCAAGATTTTATGATCGGTGAAGATTTCAAAAGTAATACCATAGAGGTAGTGTCTTTATGAATCTCCATTTCATCACCTTTATTCTATCATTTTGGCCTTAAAAACCCTAACTAATACATGTAAATAGCATTATTTTGTACATATTAGCATTCATCATTTATTGCATTTATTGTGTAAATAATATTATTTTTAATACTAAAACTATAGAATAAATAGAAGAAAAGAAAAGAATAAAATATCGAAGATATTTTATGACCCTAAACCCCGAGACCAAGTCAAGAATTGAATTGGCCGACAAGGAATAAAGTAGGCGGAGATAAGGGCCAAAAATACAATAAAATCCAAATTCTTTTATTCATCCAATAATTCATTTTTGACCCCCATTTTATTTTGTATTATTTGTACATCAAATCAAGAAACGTTATACATGAAACTTGTAGATAATAATGTAAATAAAATTACAAAATTACGTTTGTACAAAAATAACATATAGTGTACTTTTATACACAGAATAAAAAGCCAAAATCCCAACTTCACAAACCCATATATCCCAAATAAAAACTAAAAATCTATCAAAATTGCCTTTAATTGTATATAACTTTTCGTAAGCTATTTAATGGAGGTGGTTTCATATTTTTTGGAGTTAAGATGTGAAAGTTAGGGGTTGGACCTTGTATATTATACCAAATAAAATATTTAATTTATTCCTTCCTTATTATTTCTATAATTTTGTATTTTTTTGTACAGATTATTTATAACTTATACACATTTTAAAACCAAAATAAAACCAAAAGAGAAAACACAAGATAAAATAAGTTTATATTAATATATAGGTAAAATACCTTAGTTAATACCTATAAATAAATAAATAAAAGGGGATTTTATTCTTTCATTCTTTATTCTCTCATATTTTTATACTACCGTAAATATAATTTATATTTTACTAAAAAGAAGAATTAAAACCCAAGAAAACACATCAAATAAAATAATATATATAATACACAGATAAAATACCCGTAAGTATACCTATATAATTTACATACCTATTTATTTAAGTGTACAAATATCATAAAAATAAAATAAAAATATATTTATGTACATAAAAATAAGTTATAAATATATAAAATAAAATAATAAAATAGTAAAAATAAAATATATAAAATAAAAATAAAATAGTCAAAATATAGGTAAATATACCTATAATTATACCCTTAAAAATTAACTACTAATTAATAACACCAAAAAATAAATAAAAATCATATTAAAATACTACATAAAATAATAAACATTTTTTATTTAATACACAAAAATTAATAAAATCAAATGCTATTTTTATTTTTTTTTATTTTTTTGAATAAAATTGTTGTTTTGTCATTTAGTGTCGGGTCTGGACTAATCACATCGCGTCGTTGGTTGACTTCCAGTCAACTGTCCCCTCCACCTCTGACTCTCGTTAGAACCATCAACTCCCCTCTTTTTGCCATTTCTTCCGCTGATTCATCCATCAAATGCCTCCTATCCCTTCATGAGATTTGATCTCTGATCTTCCTAGATTCACACCGAGCTTGTAGATCCTGTGTACATAGCTACAAATTCTTGCATTGAGCCGGTCTATAAGGGTGCCCTGTAATGTGCATAAATAAAACCTTCACCTCCATTTTGCTTTTTGGTCTTCTTCTACCCCCTAAAACCCCATGGATCGGCCAAAGCGAGCATCCCTGTGACAGAGAGAGATCCCCTGAGCTCAACATCAATCGAAGGAGGGCGGAGGTGCACCCACGACCGTCGCCAGCGGCCCTGCTCCCTTCCTTCCTAGGAAGGTATGAGCTACGACTTTTTTTTATATATTTTAGGTAGCTTTCAGTTCATCCATTTTAATTCTATCGTTCGTTTAGTGATTAGCATAGTGTTTCAACATAAAATAATCAATTCGTAGTTCGTCAGAGCTCCGCTCCAGGAACATTTCCACCGTGTCTTTGCCCGTTGACCGACCCGCTGACCATCCCACTTTGTTTCCCCTTCGCTTCCATTCACCCGACCACCTTCCATTCACCTCGAACTCCCTGGGATCGAGATATTGAGGTCCCTCCTCTTCCACCTCATCGTACCTCCTCCGTCGCACCCCACTTCCGCTCCTCGCCACCCAATAAGGTCCACAAACCCTCGTTTTGCTTGTGCGTATGTTCTCTGCAGGTCTGGAGGGCCAAAGGACTCCATCTGGGCTCGAATCTACTCAAGACTGAGGTATCTGGAGCTCTATCTTTTCCAAAGCCCGCTCGCCATCATCCGAGCTCCAACAAACCTCTTGAAGGACGCATCCGACGTGGAGGAGCCCCATCTCCTTTTGCCTCACCTCCAAGCCTTCCAGACGATCGAAGCAGCCCAGGAAGTCGGATTGAAACTCACCCTAGGAGAGTTCTTGACCTATTCTTCTAGGATGTTTCCCCATCCTTAAATCTTCTAGCCGCACTTGATGCAGTAGCAACCGTTGGATGAGCCGCATCACGGCCGCTAGATCGTCCCGCACGATCTAATCTCAACCGTCCAATGCCGAACCATCATCTGTCACCCTGATGAAGACACATATTCAAGTGAAAGAATCTGGACCATTCGATGGCGTGCGTATATGGGGAAATTGCAATCCATACACCGCCTTTTTGTAAATCTAATGTTTAGTCCTATAAATAAAATACAACATTTAATATAAATTGGAAAATTTGCATGTAGGCCCATGTACTTCTGTAATTGCATTTGGGTCCATTCCACGTCACCTCACGTGCCGTCCCACATGAGGTGGCGAATTTGCATGTATGCCCTAGCATTTTTGTAATTGATGATCAGTCCAATAAAATTTAAATTACATTGTATATTTTCGGTGAAATTGCATCCGAGCTCATGGACTTTATTTTATTTGCAATTGTACCCCTACTAGGACACATAATTATGTATTTTTTATCTATTTATTAAAAATAGATAATGTGCTTCTAAAAATCTGGGAAAATAGGGATAAATGCCTTATGCCATGTACTTCCACGCCATGTATTCATTTTGCATTTTTAAGCATTTAATCCATTTATTAAAAATGAAATGAGCACCATTTTTGCCCTATTTAAATTAGAAAATAACCAAAAAATATAAAAACATTCTGGAAAATGTTTTCGTATAGTTTATATTTTAGTATTTATTAAGTCCAGAAACCAAAAACCCTAAAAATAGAAAAATAAAAGGACTAAAAATTGAAAAAAACCCTAAAAACCTTCATAAAAAATCCAAAATATCATTAAAAAAATCTAAAAATCTATTTTTTGTTTTATAATCTTCTTTATATAAATATTTATATAATAAAATTGATTTGAGTAATTTTGGACCTTATTTACTATTTTTATTATTCAAATAAATTTCACCCTATTTATTTAATCCCTTTTTCGGGATATCTTTGAATTTAAAAATACAAAAATTAGCGAAAATTCCAGAAAAATTATAAAAACATTAGAAAATTTTATAAAACACAAAAACAATTTTTTTGTATTTTATTTATATTTTTTAGTAATTATAAATATATTATTCTATATTGTATATATAGCTTTTTATATACTATATATATGTATTTAAAAAGAAAAGGAAATATAAAAAATCTGAAAATACAAAAAAATACAAAAATATAAAATAAATATAAAATAAATATATAAAAAATTAAAAAACAACAAAAATAATAAAATGGGAAAGAAACAAAAAACAATTTTTTATGCGCATTCATTTGCCCCCTTTCTACCGTTTGCTCCTTGAGTTCGACCTCTACACATGCTTACGCTTATATACATTTGTTGTAGAGTTATAATAAATTTTAACTCCACATTTTTATATTTATTGCTTAATTCGTATTGTGGGTTAATTGTTGATTAATTAGGATTTTCGTCTAAGGTCGCTTTGATGACTGTCGGTATGCCTTGTGGATCGACAAGACCTTTGCAAAATCCTAGTTATCATTTCTCAATATCTTTAAAGCGAAGACTACGCCAACTAATTCAAGGTCATGTATCAGGTAGTTCCTCTCATGTGTCCTGAGATGTCATTATTCATAAGCAACTACCTTACCATGTTGCATAAGAACTACTCCAAGTGCTTCTTTAGATGTGCCAGTGTACATTGTAACCCCTTCATTCCCAGAGGGTAGAGTAAGGATATGTGTAGATGTCAGGCATTCTTTCAGTGTCTGAAAACTATTTCGCATGCATCGGACCATATGAATGAGACTTCCTTCTCAGTCAACCTAGTCATTGGCAATGCTATTTGCAAAAAGTCCTTCACAAATCTTCTATAATACCCAGCTAAACCCAGAAAAGATCGTACTTCTATGATAGTCTTCGGGTGTTCCCAACTCATAACCACATACCACATTAACCTTTGTAGGACCAATTGATATACCTTCCCCAGAAATAACATGGCCTTAGAAGGATACTTCGGATAACCAGAAATCATATTTATTATATTTAGCATACAATTTGTTCTTCCTTAGTGTTTCAAGTGCCTGTCGGGGATTGTGTACATGCTGGTATTTATCCTTGGAGTAAATAAGCATGCCATCAATAAAGACTACTATAAAGTGATCTAAGAACTCACTGAATACTCTATTCATGAGATCCATGAAAGTTGCTGGGCATTTGCTAGTCCAAAAGGCATAACTAAAAATTCATAATGTCCATATCTAGTTCGAAAGGCTGTCATAGGAATATCCGCATCTTTAATCTTCAACTGATGGTATAGAAATCTTAAGTCAATCTTGGAATATACAGTTGAACCTAGTAACTGATCAAAGAGATCATCTATTCTTGGCAGGGGATACTTGTTCTTTATTGTCCTCTTGTTTAGTTATATATAGCCAATGTACAATCGCATTGACCCATCCTTCTTCCTCACAAACATGACAGGTGCACCCCGTGGTGAAGTACTAGGACGAATGAATCCTTTATCTAACAGTTCTTGTAATTGTACCTTTAACTCTCGTAACTCAGTTGGTGCCATCCTATATGGAGGGATAGAGATAGGATGAGTATCAGGTGTGAGAGATATTTCAAATTCAATCTCTCTCTCTCATGTGGTAATGCAGGTAGTTCATCTGGAAATATATCAGGATACTCACATACTATAGGTACATCTTATATCATTCTGTCTGACCCTGATGTAATGGATACATAAGCTAAATAGCCTTGACACCCTTGCTTTAACAACTGTTGTGCTTTCAAAGTAGAGATGTATTTGACATTATCATTGGATGTCTTTCAAATGAACAGGAACTCTATCGAGTTAGGAAGGTGAAAAGTTACTATCTTCTGAAAATAGTCAGGTATGTATGATGCCTTTCTAGACAGTCCATCCCAAGGATGAGATCAAAGTTATTCATATTCAATAAGTAGTAGAGAAGCTGGTAAATGATGTCCTACAATCTATATCACATAGTCATCTAAGATCTCTTGGATTATAAATACTTTACCTTTTGTCCTTTAACCAAATAATGGTTTTGTACTTCTATTGAAATCTTATGTTTATGGTAGGATTCAAGCAATTTTTTTTCTGCCTAAGGAGGGCCTCCTACATGTCTCCTCCGACAGGAGTAGGGGTCTACTCCATGGAGTTACGTAACTAGATTCTTCTTAAGAAGGATGAACATAACCCTTATCTCTAGCATTCACAGGTCTAGATGATTTTGATCTCTCATTGTGGCATTGATCTCCTCTCTAATGCAAGCTACCTTTGCCCCATCTCATGGGGCATCACCATCGTAGATGCTAATTGCCTAGACACATCTTTGTCTACCATTGGGATCAATCAAGGCCAAAGGTTTGCATCCTACACAACTTAGCATGATGCACATAAGGGACAATGACTTGTGAATGATACTACAATCACTTATTAATATCAAATGATCTTAAGACAACCTTAGTTTCTTAATACTGCTCATAGTTATCAATTACTGAGTAAATTATTGGAGTAACCAGGCTCTGATACCAATCTATCTTGACCCCTATTCCGGTTCGTCGGATTCTCTCATATCTGGATTTGGTTACTCAACAATAATTTATTCAGCAATCACAACTATCATTCAGAAACAAACTGCAAATAAAATACTCAAAAGGAAGTAGTTCAACACTTTTTCATTCACAAAATAAAGTTTGCATGATATATTGTCCCGCTATAACCATTTACATGTACATCAGCTAGAAAGGAAATAAACAAAATGATTACTAATTACCTTACAGAGTAAAGTTACTATGGCTGGCTAGATGACTATTATATTAGCTGGCTGGATTATTGTAGTCCTTATGATAGCTCACCGACACCTGTTGGATTTTCCATAAATCATAGGATAACAATTAGCGAATGCTAAGTAACAAAGAAGAGAAAAGCAAACAAATGTGTAATTTTTCAAAACATGTTATCACAAAAAGTTTCATTCCTTCTCATTAGTTTAGGTCATATTCCTTTCTATTCCATGTCAGGGATTAGTGTAGGGGAACCCCACCATTCATGGACTCCGAAGCTATGGACACTTTGGGAATGGAGATTGCATTGATCTAGTGAGCTTATGCCACTGCACGTTGCCTCAACCAATCCTCCAATACTACACTGATAATTTTCCTTTTCTTTTATTACTCAGGGTTTTAAACACTCAGCCTCGCAAACAAAGGATCACATCATCCTTGAGGATCTGGTTGCTTAAAACCTCAGGCTAACCTTTAATCACATAACCTAGCATCTTTAAATACATGTTATCGTGACCCAACCTCTATTGAACCATTAGTGCCTCCACATGGCACGACTCCATCTTCTATCGTTCAACCCGAATATATTGTCACCCGGTACCACGTGTTACAAATCATTCATTTCGTACACACTTATCATAACAGGGAAACTGTGTACCACCTAGTTAGGGAAACGATAATACGGGTTCCTTTCGACAAACATACATGTTGCATGCTCGACCTGTAGTTCTACTCCAAGTTATTCTTAACAAAAGACACGATCCTTTTCAAGATCCAACTCAATACACATCAATTCTCATGATGTAATTCTTTCATTGTCTTCGATTTGTATAATCATCAGCATTAAGTATAGACTCACATATATATTATTTCATATATTTATATACTCATATTTATGCTCATTTTAACTTCCAAACCCTAACTTTCCAAGCCACTACATCAATTCGATGCGTACACCTTATTTTAGTTAAAATCTTAAAGCAACTTTTCATATTTTCTCAAAAATAACCAAACTAGGATTCTTCGTTTCAAGGAGCATAAAATCAGAAATCTCAACGATCTCATATGAAAATCCAATAGCAAAAGGAAAGATTTTGTTACCTAATCGAGATCTCTCTCTCTCTCTTACGTTTGTAGTGCTTTATCGTGATTCTTTTTCAGAAAGGATAATTTATGGCTCCTGAAACTATCAAATTCCATTTTCGTATCAAAAACGTTAAGAATGTACCAAGAACATGAAGAACGAATGAAGAATGCGAAGAACAAATGAAGAACATGAAGAACGTGAAAACATATTTTCTCTTTAAATTTCGGACATATTTTTATGAACAATTTGGCAGAGTTTCCCCTTATATCGGGACATATTTTAAAAGAAAAATGGAAATAGTTTTCTCTATAAAATCACGAGAGGAAAACAACAATGGAACTGAAAGAATATAATCAAACTACAAGAGATGGAGAATCGGTAGACACCACACGTCTTAGGTGAGTGAAGGTGTTAGAATCACACTGACGTGCATAGATGCCCGCACCTAAGTAGGGTATTATACAGATTTCTCCATCAAAACAACTATAAAATAGAATCAAAAGAATAGAACCATAAGCGATGGAGAATCGGTGGACACCACATGTCTTAGGAGAGTGAAAGTGTGACGAATCACAAGGTTCACTGATGTGCATAAACGCCCGCACCTAAGTAAGGTTTTACACAGATTTCTCCTCAAACCGCAGCAGAAAAAGAATCAGAAAAGGAAGATGAATCGAAAACTAAGCTAGAAGAAGATGAATCGAAAACTTAGCTAAAGTTAGAGTTTACTTACGAAGCCAAGTAGGAGAGGATCGTACCTTCCTCCTCCTCGTCCTCCCGGTAGCACTTCGATAGCGCTCCTTCCCCACATCCCTCTCCTCCTCCAAACCTCTCGGCCCTAGCCCTTGGGGTGGTGGTGGTAGTGGAAATCGTAGAGAATGAATGGGTAGGGAGGCTATTTATATGCTCTAGAAAGCCACTAACCATGGTTAATAAACAACGGTTTAGACCTTAACCGCAGTTAGTGGCCCATAGTTTTGGCCAAGTTTTATCCATAACTCAAGACTTAAGTTAGAACTTTCTAAAGGATTCTAGATTCACTAGTGATGCTTAATTAATGCTAATTATGATTAACTTTCACTAATCATGATTTAACTTTTCTGTCTCATGCTTATCTTTTTCCAACTATTGATTAGTGTTCGTTAATGGTCATTAGTAGTTTTCATTCCGTTATTAGTTTCTTTGATCATGTTTAATTAGTCTTAATGATAGTCATTACGGGTTAATGACATCTTAAGCCTCTCTACTTCTCTTTCTTTTGAAAATCATAACAATTTGAAATGAAGTCCGAGTCACACGAAACAAATTCTGTTAGTTTCCTCTTGATGAGATGGGTCTTATGATTTAGGATCCTATAGATGAACAAGTTCGAGGATTTACATATACAAACTCAAGGTTGTTATCATATTGTCTATTTAATTATCATTCCTTATTATTATGAGGAAACTTACATATTTCAGCCAGATACATTATGTGTCCAACTGCAAGTACAATATCTTGATCATGGATATATTCACGATATTTTACCGATTATTATTGAGTATAGTTTTGAGTGGGTTTAATGTAGGTTATCCGAAATAAGAAAAATTTGCATAAATACATATTTTACGTTGATTAAGTATTTTATATCATAGTTTTCTTGCCTTGTCAACTCTTAAAGTTCATTCCCTTATTCACTTTCAATGTAAGAGACATACTAACCATTATATCTCAAGGAAGATCTGGAATCTCCTTTCTTACCTTTGTTACATCCCAATAATATGAGAAATTGTAACTCAGATAAAAAGAAGCGAGAACTCATTCCGCCTTGCAAATCCAACTTGCATTTCCTAATCCAATCTTTAACACCCGGGCCCACCACCCCTAAGGCGATATTGACCTGTCGTTAATTGAACCAACCATCAATAGGATAGAACTCGATATGCGCAATCCAATATTGTCATAATAATATAGGGAACCAATACTGGAGTCACTAAGCATAAACCCTTACTCTTTTGAAAAGCAAAGAGCCTGATCCATATGCGCTTGTATGTAGGAGCTATCACTTCAAACATGCATATCCTACATACAATTCATAATGACGGAACCCTTCGCCTTGATGGGAGACCATGGATGTCACTTAGGTGATCCTCTATATCATGTTCAAATTTTAATTAATCAATATGAATCATATTCACATAATTAATTTTTCTAAGGGAAATACTACTCTATTCATAATAGAGTGTCTTTAATTAGATATAATTAATTTAATCATATCAAATTAATTATCAATCTAATTCAATCAACCAACAAACAGTCTTGATTCTTACTTGAAGGATGGTATAATCTCAAAATATACATTATTCAAATTTTAATAATTAGAAAAATACATCATGGACATTTCAAGCATTATCTTTTCATTACCTGATGTCATGTCCAGTACGTACAGGATGTGGGACAGGCTGCCCCTGGAGTAACCTGGTACCCCAACAATCCCCGACTAGACACCCTATCTGCCTCATGTCAGGATAATATAATCTGATCATCTTGTATTTGAGATGATATTTGACCTTTCAACAAAAGTTATACCATATAATATTTATCGAATTCATTTTGATTAATATTGTAAGAAGATTTTCTAAACAAATCCCCAATCCTATTCAAGTAACAATGTTTTGCATGTAAAGATAGTCCTACAACTTTTGTAGGATAAACAAGGGTCTTCACAAAACATACATTCAATGGCCTATGATGATTAATCAAATATTTTCATAATTATTAGGCATCATAATTAATTAAGGAAAATTCATAATTTCCATGATTTCTATTGAATTATAAACATATTAAGCAAGGAGATCTGATGATCTAATCATCTTCCGACCCATCTCCAATAAATATGGAATATCTAGGGCAAACAGAGTCGGAATCACGTGAAATAAATTTAAGAGGTCTATTGATTTTATTCTCTAGTTAATGCAAGTAATTATTTCATGTTTCATGGTGGGAAAATAGTAAGAAAAAATTAATTTCTTAAAGATCTGTGAATACATGCAAAAACAATGTCACGACGGGAACTCTTCGAATTATATTCATGAGCTTTTGGTACCAATAATAGGCAGATATTTCTGTGATATATTTAGACATTATAAATGTATTTTAATAACAAAAATATGCCCCAAATAGTGCACAAATAATAGGTTTTTATTTTAGCAAAAAACCAATTCGAATCTTGCATCCAGTGCAAAAATAACGAGTCTCGCGCATCTGTAAAATAAACCTTGTTCACCTAGGATTTTGGATCATATCCAAGATATGACCAAGGCTCTGATACCACATAAAGGTTGTGGAGAAAACGTTAAGTGCATAACGAAAGCGTGAAGATCGCATCATATGTGATTGGGAGCGACTAGTCATACTAGTGGCTCGGGGCAGCGATATTTTTAAAAAAAAATATGTGATGGTTTCACATGATCCAAGAACACTTATTAAATCATTCGATCAAAACAATAAACAAGTATTAGTTTACCTCTTGAATTGTGCATGTGATCGTGTCTCTAAACGAAGAGATCGTCTGTCTCAAGTCTGACCTGACGTAGGTCGCACTTGCGGGCGCGATGATGAATAGAGTGCTTCCCGCAATCCATGTATATGATCGGAGAAATGAATCTTCTGATTTCATCTCACGAAATTCAACATATTCTTCACAAGCGAGAGACACTGAATAAAGTGGGGATCCATGAGCAGTCGATCCGGCAGCACAACTGTGTCGTGATGACTGCGAGATCCTCTAGAATATGGACGGTCATATTATTGAGAGAGAGATGGTGGAAGGCCATGACAAAATGATCTTTCATGTTCTAAAAATAAAATTCTACGGCTATCCTTCTATTTATACTAATTGGATGTCCATGGATCTCAATCCATGTGCACACACAAATCTAATGGTTGATGTTGATTTGTGCTTTCAATCAATGACCAAGATTTTGTTATATTTTAATTACCAACAATAAATGTGTTGGCTTTAAAATATATTAAATATATTTAAATCAATCAACATATTTTAATTTTATCAAACCAACAAAGATCGAATGGATTGGAAGAAGAGAGTACCTCCTTCCTTACACTAAGTGGACGGTCACAACTTGACAAATCAAGTGTGGTTGTCCACCCTCTATATTAGGAAGATGTACTCCTCATTCCAAAATTATGTGATGTTATATCTCACATAATTGTCCACATATGCAACAACTTTTATCGCATACATATTCCCCAAAATAATTCCAAAACATTTTGTAATGATTTCAATCATGCCATTGATGAATTGTGGATCATATTCACACATCCAAAACAAAAATTTAATTGCATTTTAAATTAATTATTCAATGTGAATCCAATTCACATCAACTATTGATTTGTAAATACAAATTACAATTATCTCTCTCTCTAATATATTATAAATCACATTTATAATATCCAAGAATAATATGGATAGTGATATCCACATTATTCATATCCTTGACAATTAAATCACATATAATCATCTTGGATGTCCATTCTCCTGTTTCCAAATAACATGAATCAAATTCATATTATTCATAATAATTAAATCACATTTAATTATTCATTTTTTCCCAATACTCAGATACATTATCAATAATGAAATTATTCTTAAACTCTTTCATGAATAATACGCTTGCTCCATGGTTACTTGGAGATAAGGACATGGCGATTGTATGTTCTATGTATAGTGACTTGGATATTGAGATCATATCTCAAATCCAGATCAAGGGGACCTCCCAAAGATGTTTGATTGAATAAAAAATGTGAATCTAATCTTCTTATTGTAAATGAATGGTATTCAGATTAATGGCCAACATTTGGACTAAGATCAGATTACTTCTCTATTGAGAGGAGTCACTAAAATCCAAACATGTTTCATCACTCCTTCGGAATGGAAGTGTCACAGTTATACAATCATTTACTATCACATCACCCTCAACTATTCCTAATACATGTACATCCTACATACAGAAAGAACTAGAATAAAACTGAAGATTTATATCAATGTAACATTGTCTTCTTCAGGGTTTTGTCATTAAGTTTCTCATTTGATCATTGGGAGTTGGTATCGATCATATAATTTCCAAAGCATATATTAAACCTAGGTATTGATCATATACATTCCAAAAGTATATATCAAACTCACAAATTCAGTCAACCTTCCAAAACTAGACGACCGTGCACAGAATTTGATTCAAATATTTCATGAGTGAGCTCATGTCTTCCGGTTCAGTAATGAATCTATATGATCTCTTTGAGAGATTGTATTACTCATATGGCCTTGTATGTACACCATCTCGATGGAGTATAGACCTTTATTAGATCATCAACCTATCAGACTACCAAATGTACATACTCAAACATATAGTAACACATCTGTCTCCGGTCAGAGGATGCGTGCCTATATCGTGACAGTATATGACATAGATCTTGGTTATCTCGATCTCGTTAAGTCAACTCTTTGACCTAACTTACCTAACATCTCCGAATCTCTATTCCTATGCAGAGGACCTACATCAAGAGGTCGGTTAGATATTAGACTTTAGAGAAAATATTAACATCTCCTTCTCAAGCTAGAGATCCTCTCTTAACAATCATTTGACTGTACTTGATGAGTCCTCAATCTAACACTTTAGGTATCATCCAAGCATTAACCTTTATGATTCAACATTTGAATCAATAGCTCTATGATTATTAAGATGGTCATGGTACAAAACCCTATTTGTACTAAGGGACCTATTATGCAAATTAATTATTCTTCATTTCTGACCAGAGAATGAATTGCAATAACATTTATTGAATAATGGATCATCGTGGGCTCGCTTGTCCAAAACTCATGTCTTCCGATTAACAAGTGAACCTTTATGATCCCTTTGAGAGATCGTATTACTCGCATGCCCTTGTATGCACACCAGCTCAACGATGTATATACCTTGATTAGGTAATCGACCTATCGGTCTGCCAAATATACATTCTTAGACATATAACAATACATTTATCTTTGGTCAGAGGATGCATGCCTATATCGTGATAGTATACGACATAGGACTTGGTAATCTCAATCTCATTAACTCTTTGACCTAACTAATCTGGCACCTCTGAATCTTTATTCCTATGCAAAGGACATGCATCAAGATGTCGGTCAGATATCAGGAAATAGAGAAAGTATCATCATCTCCTTCTCAAGATGGAGATCATCTCTTAATAATCATTTGATGGCGCTTGAATAATCCTCAATCTAACTCTTTAGATATTCATCCATGCACCAACCTCTATGATTCAACAATTGAATCAACAATTGTATGATCATTAAGATGGCCATGGTACATAACCCTAATTGTACTAATTGACCTTATATTGCATTCATTCATTTAATCTCATATTGGGAGTGAACTAAACCGATAAATTTTAATTATATATCAAACATTACAATAAAATTTATTGTAGGAATGATTCACCTCCAGCTCACACGGCTAACAATCTCCCACTAGCCCTCAGAACTATTCAGGTACAATCCTTAAACCCATACTCATTACATGTTGGTCGGAAACCTTCTGTGTCAAAGGTTTGGTAAGCAGATCAACAACAATGTCAGTAGAGGCCACCTTGCTGATGACGATGTCACCAAGCTTTTGTTTCTACGTGCTTTCTCTTTTGATGCCATCTAGGTTCCATCGCTTGAGCTATGGCTCTCGTGTTATCGCAGAGTAGTGGGATGGGAGTATTAGAGGAAACTACGCTAAGCTCCAGGATGAACTCGCGCAACCACATTGCCTCCTTTGCTGCATCCGATGCAGCAATGTAACTGGCTTCTGTTGTTGAATCGGTTTAGTGTCATGCTTCTTGCTTCTCCAGCTCACAACACCATAGTTAAACATGAACAAAAACCCTGATGTCGACTTTCAATCATCAATATTAGAATAGAAGTCAGAATTTGTGTATCCTAAGATTTGGAGATCACCATCTCCATAGATCAAGATGTAATCTTGCTCCATCTTAGATATTTGAATATGTTCTTCACTACATTCCAGTGTTGCTCTCCATAGCAGGATTGTTAATGGCTTACCCTCCCATTGCATGGTAGATATCTGGCCTTGTGTACATCATGGTATACATTAAGCTTCCTACAACTGATGCAAAAGGGCATCCAGCCATGGCTTTATTATCCTCAAAACTTTTAGGAGCCATTCCTTTAGACAGGTGGATACCATGTCTCAAGGGAAGGAAGCCTTTCTTGGATCTCTCCATATGGAAACGCTCCAGATCTTCTTAATGTACCCATGCGGTGACAATCCAAAAATCCTATATTCTCGATTTCTGAACAGCTTCAGACCCAAGATATAAGAGGCTTATACAAGATCTTTTATCTTGAAGGTATGGGACAACCAAATCTTAACACCGATCATCATTCATATATCATTCCCAATGATAAGAATATCATCTTCATTAAGCATGATGAACACAATGGCGCTCCCATTAAGCTTCTTGTACACATACAGTTCATTAGGATTCTGCACAAAATCACAACTTTTTATGGTTTTCTCGAATCTGATGTTCCAGCTACGAGAAGCTTGTTTGAGCCCATAGTTGGATTTCTTTAGCTTTCATACTTTGCCTTCCCAGGTTATGAATCCCTATGCCTGCTCCATATAGATATCATCCTTGAGGTATCCTTTAAGGAAAGCCATCTTGGCATCCATCTACCTGATGTTGTAGTCAAGATATGCAGTTATAGCTAACAGTTTTCTGATGGAATTAAGCATAGCCACATGAGAGAATGTCTCATCATAGCTGATGCCTTCTCTTTGTGTGTAGACCTTAGCTACAAGTCGTGCCTTGAAGGTCTCTATCTTCCCGTCATATCCCCTTTTTCTCTTGAAGATCCATTTACACCCAATGGGCGTTACCCCTCTAGGTGGATCCTCTAGGGTTCATACACCATTCTTATGCATGGAGTCAATTTTTGACTTCATTTCTAGCATCAATCTATCCATATCATGATCCGCGAGTGCTTCATCAAATGAAGCTGGATCATTGTCAGTTTTACCTAACACATAGAATCCGTACCTTTCTGGTGATGAAACCACCCTTGCACTCTATCGAAATGGTACGTGTGTTACATCTTCATTTACTACTTTAGTTGTTGTTTCAAACTCAGTATCCTTAGGGGATTCAATGATTTCCTTCACTTCATTTTTGTCTTGACTCCTAAGGAAGTCATCCTACATAAATTTGACATCTCTAGAGACGAATACCTTCTATGTCTCAGGGTCATAAAGTTGGTTACCAATACCATCCTTAACATATCCAATGAAGTAGCACTCTCGATTGAGACATTCTAGCTTACTTGCATCCACATTATTGACATGGACCAAGCAACCCCAAATCCATAATGTCTGACACTAGGTTTGGTTCCATATCAAAGCTCATGCGGAGTTTTAGGTACAGACTTGCTAGGAATCTTATTCAAGATATATATTGTAGTCTCTACTGCATATCCCCAGAAACTAAGTGGTAATGTGCTTTACTTATCATTGATTAGACCATGTCCGTGATGGTTCGATTGCATCTTTCAGCAACACCATTAAGTTGGAGAGTTCCAGGAGGAGTGAGATTGGAGATAATTCCTCTTTCTTTAAGGTATTTCTTGAATTCTTCTTAGAGGTACTCACCACCTCGGTCAGATCGAATATGTTTAATCTTCCTATTGGTTTGGTTCTCAACCAAAGCCAAGAAAACTTTGAACTTTTCAAAGGTTTCAAATTTATAAAAGCAAGATAAACCAACATCGTGAATGGTCAACAATAAATGTCAAATAATATCAATATCCATTTCGGGTCACCGTACTGAAGGAACCACATACATCAGTATGTATTAGGTCAAGAATACCTTGTCATCGTGTAACCTTGTTACGGAAAAGCGTCGTAGTCATTTTACCTCGAATACAATTTTCAAAGATAGGCAAAGATTGGACCTATAGAAAATCTAGGGGTCCATCCTTTATCAATCTATTGATCCTATCAACAACTAAATGACCAGGGCTTTAATGCAAAATCATATTAGAATGATTTCCATCCTTCTTGGTTCTTTTAGAGTTTTTATTAGTGGCAGTAACATTTATGACATTTTTATCAATGCACAATTCATAGAGTCTACCAGAAGTCAGAACACCATTTGCACTATATTTATCATAATACTTTATGACAAGTTTATTACATAAGAAAAACGAATATCCATTTCTAACTAACTTAGATACATATATAAGGTTCCTTCTGACATCTGTAACATTAAGACATTTTTTAAGTACTAAGACACTTCCACTAGATAATGATAGTTTGCAGGTCCTGACAGTGACTGTTGCAACAGTTGCATCAGATCCCATCTGGATGACTATCTTCCCTTCATCGAGATTCCTAGTTTTCTGAAATAGATGTTGAAATAGATGCAACAAATTGCATACATTAACAAAAGCACCAGAATCAATGATTCAACTATCTTCTCGTCCAACGAGAAAATTGGTTTTAATGATGAGAGTAGAATCAATACTTGTTGGGGCTTTACCTTCATCTACAGATTTCCGGTAATCTGGGCAATTACGCTTCCATTGTCCCACCTTCTTGTAGTGGTGATAGACATCGGTCTTTTTTGATGCCACAAGAGCGGAAGCATTAGAAGAAGAGCCAACACCTTGACTCTTCTTCTTTTTCTTCTGGGTTGGACCCTTCAGAGATCATTGCTTTCACCGTGCTTCTCTTTGACCTGTGCAACCATTGCATTGCCAGAGGGATTCTCTTTCTTCATTATATATTTTGCAGACTTTAATGAAGCCATCAGATCAGCATTAAACAAGGTCAACTTGTTCATGTGAAAAGATACCACAAAGTTATTGAAAGACTTGGGTAGAGACAATAGAATGAAGCTAGACTGCATATCGGTGTCCATCTCAACCCTGAGAGTTTCTAGTTTAGACAGGCACCCGAATATTTTGAGTACATGATCTCTAACTAAAGTCCCTTCCTGCATTTTGCAGTGAATAAGCTCTTTTATAATGTTATAACACTGAGTGCGGTTGACATCATCGAACATTTCCATGAGATTTAGAATTATATCCTGACAATTTTCCATCTCCACATGTTGCTTCTGAAGCACATTGGATTGAGATCCCAGAATATAACACCTGGCCAATGAATGATCTTCATCATATTTTTGATTGTACTTGATTTCTTCCAGTGTCTTGGAGAAAACATAATATATGTTTTCTGCAGAAAGGACAAGATCCAAATTATGAATCCAATCCAAGTAATTTGGTCCGGTCAATTGGTAGACCTCCAGGAGTCCACTGAGTGGGTTCAAGGACTTCATTTCGAAAATTAATAATGTACTATATTAGAACATATAAATAACTATATATTCAGTATTAAATTCTTTGATAAAGGATTTTTAATCAAATCAGTCTTGCCTTTTCAAATATGAAAGTCCATTCACTTAATCACTTTCAAAGCAAGAGAGATACTTATCGTTATATCTCTAGCAAGAACTGGGATCTCCTTTTCTATTACATCCTAATAATATGAGAATCTGTAACTCAGGTAAAAAGAAGAAAGAACACATTTCACCTTGCAAGTTCAACTTGCATTGGTCTTTAACACCCATGCCGACCACCCCTATGGCAATGTTGACCCGTCCTTAATTGAACGAACCGTCAACATGAATAGAACTCTATACGTGCAATCCAATATCACCCCAATAATATGAGAAACTGATATTTGGGTCACTATATATATGACCTACTCTTTCGATAAGCAAAGAGCTCGATACATGTGCACTTGTATGCAAGAGCTGTCACTTTGGACATGCATCTCCTACATACAATCCATGGCGATGGAACCCTCACCTTGACAGGAGACCATGGATGTCACTTATGTGATCCTCCATATCAAGTTAAAAATTTTAATTAATCAATATGAATCATATTAACATAATTAATTCTTTTAAGGAAAATATGGCTCTATTCATAGTTGAGTATTTTAATTTGATATAATTAATTTAATCATATTAAATCAATTATTAACCCAATTTAATCTACGAACAAACAATCTTGATTGTTACTTGAAGGATGGTATAATCTCAAAATACATATTATTCAAATGTTAATAATTAGAAAATTCATCATGATTATTTTAAGCATTATCATTTCCTTAAACGTTGTCATGGCTAGTACGCACAGGATGTGGGACGGACCGCTCACGGAGCAATCTGCTACCCCAACAATCTATGACTAGATACCATATCCGTCTCAGGTCAAGATAATGTGATTTGATCATTTTGTATTTGAGATGATATTCAGTCTTTCAACTGAAGTCATACCATATAATATTTATGAAAAACATTTTGATCAATATTATAAAGATATTTTCTAAACAAATCCCTAATCCTATTCAAGTAATAGTGTTTTGCATGTAGAGATTGCCCTACAACTATTGTAGGATAAACTAGGATTTTCATGAAACATTCATTCAATGGACTATTTTGTTTAATCAATTGTTTTCATAATTATTAGGCATCATAACTAATCAAGTCAAAATTCATAATTTCCATTATCTCCATTGAATTACAAACACATTAAGTAAAGAGATTTGATGATCTAATCATCTTCCAACCCATCTCTTAAATATGGAATATCTAGGGCAAACGGAGTTGGAATCACACGAAATAAATTCAAGCAGTTTGCTGGTTTGATTCTCTACTTATTCTGAATGCCTATTTCATGTTTCATGATGGGAAAACATTAAGCAAAATTATTTTTCTTACAGATCCGTGATACATGCAAAACAACTTCAATAGCGGGAACTCTTCGAATTATTTTCATGCACATTTGATACCAATATTTGGTTACTATTTTTTAGACATATTTAGACATTCTAAATGCATTTTAATGATAAAAAAACACATCCAAACAATGCACAAATAGTATATTTTTATTTTAGCAAAAAACGATTCAAATCTTGCATCCAATTCAAAAACAATGATTCTCACGCATCTGAAACATGAACCTTGATTGCCCACGGTTTCAAATCATATCCAATACATCGACCAAGAATTTGATACTGCTTGAATGTTATGTAAAGAAGCTTAAGATCATCATGGAAGCGTGAAGATTGCATCATATGCTATTGAGAGTGACTATAAAAGTGATGAAATCACATGATCCAAGAACACTTCTCAGATCGTGTCATCTAAACCACAAAGTAGATATCAAAATACCTCTTGAAGCATGGTCACAATCATAACTCTAAATTAAGAGACCTCTAGTCTGATCCAACAGAGGAGACGCTTGCGGACGCGTTGATGAAACATGTGCTCCTCGCAATCCAAGTTGATAATCCAAGCAACGAATCTCCTAATCTCATCACACAAGATATGTTGTCTTCTTCACGAGTAAGGTGCACTGAAAGAGATAGAGTCACGAATGGTTGAAGCGGTGACACAATGGCATGGTGACGACGATGATTCTCTCTAGGGTTTAGGTGGATGGCCACTCTAAGGAGAGAGAGAGGAGACATGTGTAATGATGAGAAGCGAGAGATGCTATTCAATTATTGTAAAATGAAGAGCTATGGTTGCCTTTTCTTTTATAATATTTTGAGAGTCCATGGATCTCAATCCATGGGCAACACAAATCCAATGGTGGAGATTGATTTGCATTTCTTTCAATGACCGTGATTTTGTTGTAAAAACATAACAACAATTAATTTAATTCAATTAAAAATATATTGAATAATTATCAATATAAATTATTTCAATCAAATCAATAACCAAGGAAGGAATAGAAAAGAGGTAAATCCCCTTCCAAATGAGGAGTGGACAACCACACTTGAATTAGGACTCAAGTTTGCCATCCACCCTCCTCACAAGGAAGGTGTCTTCCTTTTGCAATTATGTGAGATATGGTATCTTACATAATCCTTCAATATTTACAATAATTTTTGTTGTAAATTATTTCACAGAAATAATTCCAAATTAATTTGTGAAATATCAATCATGCCATTGGAGATTTGTGAATCACATTTACAACCCAAAATAAAATGTCGATTACATTTTCAATTAAATGTCCAATGTGAATCCAATTCACAACATCATTTAAATTATAGATGTTATCTACAAATAGCTCTCCCTAATATATTATAAATCAAATATATAATATATATAATAAATATGAATAGTACTATTCACATTGTTCATATCCATAATAATTAAATCACATTTAATTATATTGGATCATCATTCTCACATCTAAATAATATAAATCAAATCACACTTAATTATCCATTTTTCAATACTTGGATATGCATTTGTTAATGGAATTACTCTTGAACTCTTTCAAGAATAATGCGCTTTCTCTGCAGATACTCTGGAGATAAGGACAGGGAGATTGTACATTCCACGTATAATGACTTGGATATTGAGATCATATCTCAAATCTAGATATCAAAGAACTCTCATAGATGCTTGATTAAATCAAGGTTGTAGATGTAATCTTCTCATTACATCTGAATCACATTCAAATCAATGTTTAACATTTGGACTAAGATCAGATCACTTCTCTAATAAAAGGAGTCACTAAAATCCAGACATGTTTCAGAACTCCCTCTGAATGGAAGCATCATGGTTATACAATCGTTTATGATCACATCACCCTACATCCTGCAAACTGGAGGACCTAAAACAAACTCGATGTTTAATATCTCTTTTTGAATGTCTTCTTCAGGGTTTTATCGTTAAGTTTCTCAATTGGTCATTGGGAGTTGGTATCGATCATATGCTTTCCAAAAGCATATATCATACCAACAAATTCTTGTCATGCTAGGACTCAAGCGACTCCAACTCAGACTCAAGCGAATATGAATCAACATGCCTTGGATTCATGGCTCTGGAAGATGAGGTAACTCAAAAAACTTATGTTGAACTTTTAAATGCTTTTCATGAAGTACTTACAGAATTAAAAAGTCTAAGCTAGATAATCATATATTAGTAAAGAAGATAAATAAATTAGTTCTTGAAAAAGAAACCATTAGTGAAGAATCATCTTGCTTAAAAGAAAATATCACTTTTCTTGAAAAAGAAAGTAGTAGTCTTAAATTAAACAGTGATAATATTGTAAATGATCTTGCTGGGTTTACTAAGGGAAAAGAGAATTTAGATATTTACTAGTAACTCACTATCTCATAGCAAGTTTCTTAGTCAAATTGGAGAGAGAAAGTCTAACCCTTGTGGACCCAAAAGATGTGTACCAAAATATCTTCCAAAAGTTGTTTTGTAGGTGGAGAGAATGCAAATCATAAGAAGTGGTGTACACACTATCTCAAACTAGATTAAAAACCACAAAGCCAATTGGATCAAGAACAATGTCAACCTCAACTATTGTAGGAAAAAGTTGGAGGAAGTGGATGGGTCATTGATTCAGGATGTTCCAAGCATATGACAGAAGAAAAGAAGCTATTTACCATCCTGGAATGCAAATGAAGAATGTTCAATCACATTTGAGAACAACCACAAGGGTCATATCATAAGTATTGGTCAAGTTTTTAAGGGTAAAGATACTTTTGATATAGTATCTTTAGTTAATGGTTTAAATCATAACCTACTTAGTATAAGTCATGTTTGTGATAAAGATTTTAATGTTTTGTTTTCATCAAAATACTTAAAATTCTTGATGAATCTAGTAATGAACCATTGTTGATTGGAAAACAATTTAACGATATTTATATTGTTGAATTTAACAAAGATAATGCTTATGATTGCTTAGTTGGTAGTAATAATGAAACTAATCTTTGGCATAGATGACTGGGTCACTTACACACTAAGTACTTAAAAAGTTGATTAAGAATAACTTAGTAAGTGGACTGCCTAACACTAGGATAAAGCCTAAAACACATGGTGATGCTTTCTCTTCAGGAAAACTTCTCAAAAGCTCATTCAATAGCAAAAACTTAATTTCAACATCTAGAACCCTAGAACTACTCACGTAGATATGTTTGGATCGACAAGATTTGAAAGCCTTAGTGGTTGTAGATACTATCTTGTAATAGTAGATGACTAATCTAGGTTCTCTTGGACCGTCTTTTAAAAACAAATGATCAATCAATAAAATCTTTTATAAAATTTTCAAAATTAGCTTGAAAAGAAAATAATGAATAAATCCTTAAAATTCGTACAGATCATGGAGGAGAGCTTGAAAATGAATGATTTACCAAGTGTTGTGAAAAACATTGAATAAAACATGAATATTCTTTTCCAAAAGCACCTCAACAAAATGGAGTTGTAGAAAAAAGAACAAAACTTTACAAGAATGTGCTGGAACTTTATTAATAGAATTTAGTCTACATAGATACTTATGGGCATAAGCTACTAATACTTCATGTTATTTTCTAAAGAGAGTATTAATATGATCAATCCTTAAAAAGACAAGCTATGAACTTTCAAAGGTAAAATTCCCAAGATAAGCCACTTTAAAGTATTTGGAATTAAATGTTTTGCACTAAACGTAAAGATAACTTAGATAAGTTTGATGCTCAATCGAAGAATGTGTATTCATTGATTACTTAAACTATAGTAAAGCTTATAGAATTTTTAATAAAAATACACTAGTTGTAAAATAATCAATGCACATAAAATTCAATGAAAATCCACAAGAAGTAAACAATGAAGAAAATGGTATTGAAGACAAAGAATATGAAGAATAAAATTTGGTTGATATAACTTGGATTAAAGCTAATAATACACATAATCTACCTAAATAATGGATTTTAACAAGGAAAACCCTAAAACACAAGTAATTGGAGAAATATCATATAAAGTTAAGACTAGATCTCAATTTAACATTAACTTTGTACTCGATGCTTATGTATCACAAACTGAACCTAATAAGATAGAAGATGCACTAAAAGATGAATATGGATAATAGCAATGCAAGAAGAACTTGATCAATTCACGAGAAATGAAGTTTGGGAACTTGTACCTAAATCAGAAAATACCTCAATAATTGCAACTATGGGTATAAAAATAAATCAAATGAGGAAGGTCAAGTGATTAGGAACAAAGCTAGACTAGTTGCACAAGGTTACAAACAATAAGAAGTTATAGACCTTGATGAAACTATGAACCTGTAGCCAAACTAGAATCAATTAAGATGCTACTTGCTTATGTTGTACACTTAGATATAAAAGTGTATCAAATGGTTGTAAAAAGTGCTTTTCTTAATGGTTATCTGAAAGAAGTTTTCATTAAACAACCTCCTAGTTGATAAAGATAAACTTGAGTTTGTTTAAAAATTGAACAAAGCTTTACATGGACTAGAACAAGCACCGAGAGCATGGTATGATTGATTAAAATCTTTTTTGATATCTATTAACTTTGAAATTGGAAAAGTAGACTCAAGTTTATTTATTAGAATTTCAAATGATTTCTTAACAGTTCAAATATATATTGATGATGATATTTTTGGAGCTACTAATGAAGATTTGTACAGAGATTTTGCTATGTTTATGCGGGGGCGGGGGGGGGGGGGAGGGGTTTGAAATGGGTCTCATGGGAAAACTCAGTTTCTTTCTAGGCGTGCACATTCAACAACTATCGCAAGGGATCTTCATAAGTAAAAATAAGTACACTCAGCATATTCTCAAAAGATTTGAGATGAAGAATATAAAAGGAAAGATGACATTAATGAGATCTGAAGCTTTGTTTAATGCATATTGAAAGGGTAAGGATATTGGTGCAACTCAAGGTATGATTGGTCCATTGTTATATCTTACTGCTAGTAGACCAGACATACTTTTTAGTACTTGTTCCACTAAACCCATAAAGAAAATAACTTAAAAGCTAAAAAAAGTATTATTAAATACATGAAAGATGTCTATAATTATGGCTTGTTTTATCACCACACCTCGATTTAAAATATTATAGTGATGTTGATTATGCTGGAAGTAGAACTAATAGGAAGAGTACTAGTAGGACGTGACATTTCCTTGGAAATGTGCTAGTCTCTTGGTTCTCTAAGAAGCAAAACTATGTAGCCTTATCAACAACAACAACTGAAGACATATTTCCCTCTCTTGCATGCTCACAAGTATTGTGGATGAAGCAAACCTTAAATGACTTTGGTTTAAATTTTGAAAAAGTTAAAATCATGTGTGATAATACAAGTGCAATAAATCTCTATAAAATTCTTGTATTATACTCTAGGACTAAACACATTGACATTAGACATTACTCCCGAAGAGACGGTGTTGTAAAAGGAGACATTATCTTAGACTTTACAAACACAGAAGATCAACTTACTAATAAATTTACCAAACACTTAAATCTTGACAGATTTACCTATCTCGTAAGACACTTAGGTTTATGCCAACCTCGTGACATTTCCTAAACTTTCTTTAAAATAAAAAGATGGAGCTAAGTAAAACTTTGGTTTCAGGCAAAAAGGGTAGAGAAAAGGAGTAACAAGAACTCTTTAAGATAGGAAATAAGTTTACTTATAATATCTTTTTGATAACGACAAAAAGGGTAGAAGAACTGTTAATGTTTTACTGGGGAAGGTATTAAAATTAAGTCGAGAGAAGTGACAATGCAACAAGAGAAGTGGACTATTTGAAAAGAAACTAAAAGCAAAAATGAAGGGGATTTAAAACTTGAATTCATATAAAAACTTTTATAACTGAAAGCATTGAAAAATAAATATAAATTTTGTCAGTAACGAAAGGGGGAAGATTGCTAATGAATTATATTTTGTTAATGACTCTGTTGTATATTTGTTTTGTAGCTTCGTTAATAAAAAGTGGGAGAAGCTCTTCGATAAAATGTGCAAAAAATCTAGAAGTTGATTCAAAGTCTAAAGTGACTCTGGAAGACTCTGTTTGAAGTCTCAAGATTCAGAATCAGATTGATGAAAGAATCAAAAAAAGACTTAATTCTAAAAGCTCAAGTTTTATAAACTTCGGATGCTTATGTGACATATTACATGATTTTTATTTTATGCTAAACATAGTCTTATAGTTTTTGCATATTCTTGACCAGCAAGTAAATTAACCCAGAACCATTAATTTGACAAAATCAATTTTAGACTTATGATCGATCTGAAGGATATGGTTAGATCCTCAAGCGCATCACGGAAGCGTGAGCGTCGTATCGAATACGACGAGGAGCGACTAGTCGGACTAGTTGCTCGATGCAGCGGAATTTAAAATTTTTTATACGACGAAACCACATGATCCAAGAACACTTCTCGAATCGTTTCGTCTAAACCACAAACAAGTAATAGGATTACCTCTTGAAGCGTGGTTGCGATCGAGTCTCTAAACGAAGAGACCTCCTGTCTCAAGTCCAATCCGACGGAGGAGACGCTTGCGAGCGCGGGGATGAACCGCGTGCTTCTCGCAATCCATGTTGATGATCCAAGCGGCGGATCTCCTGATCTCGACACACGAGATCTGACGTCTTCTTCACGAGCGAGGCGTACCGAAGGAGACGGAGATCCACGAGCAGAAGAACGGGCAGCATAACGACGATGCCGCGGCGATGGAGAACCTCTCCATGGCATCCATGGTGGACGGCCATGAGAGGGAGAGAGAGGGCCGACCTCTAGAGAGAAAGAGAGAGAGAGAGAAATGCTTCTCAAGCATTGTGTGTAAAATAGAGAGCATGGTATGCCTCTCTATTTATAGGGTTTTGGGATCCATAGATCTCAATCCATGGGACATATAAAATCAATGGATGAGATTGATTTATGTCAATCCAATGGTCAAGATTGTTGTTGGTAAAAACCAACAACTTGTGATTTAATTTGATAAAAATATATTTAATAAATCAAATAAATATTAATACCATATTTAATCAATCAAATAAGGAGAGAGGAATCAAGAGAGATCAACCTTCCTTTTTGGAAGGGGGGGACGACCACCAATTTCACAAGGAAATTGGTGCCGCCCCCCTCTTTCCAAAAGGGAGGGCAATCTCATGGCAATCCATGAGATTGCACATCTCCTTGAATTTCTCTCTATTTATTTTCCAACAACAATTTGTTGGTATTTTAATTCACCAAAATAATTCTCAATTAATTTTGGGAATATTGCAATCTTGACATTGGAATATTGTGAATCATATACACAACCCAAAACAAAATGTAATTTACATTTTCAATTAATTAGACAATGTGTATCCAATACACATTAATAATTAATCTTCTAATATAAATTATATTTAACTCTCTCTAATACATTATAAATCACATTTATAATATGTTATGAATAATTGGATATTACTATCCACATTATTCTTATCCATAAAAATTAAATCACATTTAATTATATTGGATAACTTATTCTCAAGTGCTCAAATCACATTCATATTATTTACATCTTTGATAATCAAATCACATTTAATTATCTAAGATAACTCTCCTTATAATATGAATCAAATTCATATTATTCATGATAATTAAATCACATTTAATTATCCATTTTCTCAATGCTCGGATACATATATCAACAATAGAATTATCCATGAACTCTTTCAAGGATAATGCGCTTTCTCCGCGAATATTTGGAGATAAGGACATGGCGATTGTATTGTTCCACGTATAGTGACATGGATATTGAGATCACATCTCAAATCCAGATCTCGGGCCTCCCATAGATGCTTGATTAAATCAAGACCGCAAATCTAGTCTTCTCATTGAATCTGAATGACATTCAGATCAATGTCCAACATTTGGACTAAGATCAGATTACTTCTCTACTGAAAGGAGTCACTAAAATCCATACCCGTTTCATCACTCCCTAGGAATGGAAGCGTCATGGTTATACCATCGTTTATGATCACATCACCCTCAGGTATTCCTAATACCTGTACATCCTGCATACTGGAAGACTTAGATTAAACCCGAAGTATTGGATCAACTTTATATTGTCTACTTCATGGTTTTATCAGTAAGTTTCTCATTCGATCATTGGGAGCCGGTATTGATCATATACTTTCCAAAAACATATATCATACCTAGGTCTTGATCATATACTTTCCAAAAGTATATATCAAACCTACAAATTCAGTCAAGCTTCCAAAGAGAGACGACCATGCGCATGGAATTTGATTCTTCCCAATATCTCATGAGTGAGCTCATGTCTTCCGGTTCAGTAAATGAACCTGTATGATCCCTTTGAGAGATCGTATTACTCATATGCCCTTATATGCACACCAGCACGCCGGTGTATAGACCTTGATTAGGTCATCAACCTATTGGTCTGCCAAATGTACATACTTAGACATATAGTAACACATATGTCTCCGGTCAGAGGATGTGTGCCTGTATCGTGACAGCATACGACATAGGACTTTGGTTATCTCGATCTCGTTAAGTGATAAGCCTCGTTTCGCGGGCTTTCACTTCTTATTAAAGAAGAGAGTCGGTTGTAGCAGAAGCAAAACCGCGAAACGAGAAGAGAAGAGGAAAACTTATCAAACAAATTTACGGTTTCTTGTTGGAAACCGTTCACTATTTATTTTACCAGGCAAGTGTTCCTGGGTCGAACTCAAGGAGGCAGAATATATTCCCTAATTTTTCTTCTTCGTAATCTTATTTTAATTCTTCTCTAAGTCAGAATGCCTTTTTTAGTGGTTTTTATTTTTGTAATTTTTATTTGATTTTATTCTTTTCAAATTTTTATTTAATTTTCAAAAAGGGATATTTTTTCAAAAGATTTATGTATTATATAGTAGTTGAATAGTCTATAAGTGATACAATATAATAGAGGTGAATGATGTTCGAGCCGCGTACTCGAACTGCACAAGAAAACAAATCAAAACGAGGCGGTTTTCGAGAAAATCAAAACACGTCGGAAACTCGTCGAAAAGCCGCGAAAACTTTATACTATATAGCTACGGTAGTTGTGTAACGACCCCTCAAGAATCGTCGGAATCCAAGGTCAAACGGACAAGATATGGCCCCTACAGCCCAGGGGCATAAGCGTAAAAAATTACTAATTAAAATGTTCTCAAAAAGGTCCAAAAAGGACTGTTCTGCAAGAAAAATAACAAACTCTTACACTTAGGTCCCTGCGGAGGGACCTAAATGTAATTATACAAAACTTGAGCGGCGGGATGAAGTTCTGGAATTTCAGCTGGGTTTATGTTGCAATTATTCCACCGGTTCGCTCTCAACGGCAGCGATTAGATCAATCGCGCACGATCTGACGGCTCTGGCTTTGACACGTGTCAACAGCCTGTGCTCTGGCTGTTCTTGAGCAGTTGGAGATCCTGGTGGCGGCGCCTCCTTCTCCGATTTATTGCGGCCAGCCTCCGACGCTTCTGGTACTCCGGCGGGGCCAGAGGGGTGGCTCCTCCACCCCTTGAGCTCGCCCGCGGGTGAAATGGCGGTGGCGATGCTCCGATAGGCGGCGGAGGCTCGATGAAGATGAGGTCGCAGCACGGTTGTGGCTCTGTTCAGTTCTGGAGCTCGATCTTGAAGATGAATTTCAGTGAAACTTAGAGCTTCTTCATGGTGAATATCCTTCACGCGAGGAACCTGAACCTACAAGGAAGATCTGCATATGCTCGATTCTTGATGAATCGGCCGAAATGTTAAGAAATCGAAATCCAAAGTTTGAAGAAAAATCACATAATCTCCCAGCCAAATATCCAAAATACGATGAAGATGAAGATTGGAGATCGATTTGAGACGGATTTGAATCGATTCGAAGTGGAGTTTGAATGTGGCGTTAAAGATGGGTAATTAACCTATCTAAAACAATGAGTAGCCACGCTAATCGTGGCACAAATATCGAGAAACAAAATCACAAAGTGGAGGAAGTGGTCTATGGGGATCCGGGTGTATGACCTGGAATATGGTTGCTCGACGGACGACCTCGCCGGAGCTCTACGCAGCACTTGGTGGCGATGCAAGGCGAAGCTCCGCCTTGGATCTCTTCTCCGACGTATCCTCTTCCTCGCGGACCCTTCCAGTGGAGCTGTCACCTCCGGAGTTGATTGGATTCGAAGGGGAAAGTTAGGTAGTCGGTTAGCCTGGAGCTGAGAAGCTGAAGGTGGAAGATGATAATGGTGATGGGCGACCTTGGGGAGCTTATATAGGGAAGCTACTTGGGCTCCAAGCCAAGATCTAAGGGCTGGCGGGTGAGAGGGTTGTTAGGAGTAGGGAATGGAGGGTTTAGATGGGTCGGAGAAGTTAGAGGTTAGGCGGGAAAAATGGTGGAAGTCGGGTGGTTGGAACAGAAGTCGGCAGGCCTCGTTCTTGGGGAAGAAGGCTCCAGGTGCTGACACGTGTCAGCACCTGGTTGGCCCAGATGCTATAAATACTTATAAATTAAATATAAATTAGTAAATTACGTTATTTTAAAAAGGTATAAATACAAGAAAGTTAAATATATTTATTTTCTAAATTATGGTATAATTACTTTCAATAAATAATAAATATTATTTAAAATATAAATATTTTATTAATAAATATGTATTAATAAATAGGTTTTGAATTTTTAATTTAATAAATAATTAAGTAGAAATTAATTTTATATTTTATTAATTATTAAGGCATTAAATAAGACTTATACAAATTTTTATAGATTTTTTATGAATTAATTTACATATTTTAATAAATAGAGGAAGTGTCTCTATAGGTCAAATATACCTATATTTTAGGGTATTTGATTTTATAAAAATAATAAATAGTCTCCAAAAATTATGAAATAATTTATGGTGAAACTAGAAGATCATGAAATAATTTAGAAATTATAAAATTAAGAAAATAATAAATAAGGTGTGTTACATAAAATAAATAGCCCAGAAACCCCTTTGTCTTTTGGTCCCAAAACCGACTTTTTGCAAACGGACTCCGAATTCAGTGAAACCACCTTTATTAGTTAGATAATATTATTTTATGAACTTTAAAGGTGAGTAGAGTGAAATTGGAGTTCGTATGAGGAAGTTATGATGTTCGGAAGTTGAGATTTTGACAATTTGTAATCGGAATTTCTTGGCATATTTACAGGGTGATATTTTTAACTTATTTTTATATTTTTATTTTCATTTTTGTGAATAATTAGGAAAAAGATTTGGTGAAGAATAAGTTAAGATGAAATAATTAAAATTCTTTGAAGTTTTGTATTTATTTATAAATAGTGAAGAGTGTATCTTTATGATATAAATTATTTTTATTTTGTTTTCTTTCCTTATCTCCCCCTACTTTTTGGTTTGTCGACCAATCCATGCTGACTTGGTCTCGGGGGTTAGGCTATAAATATATCTTTCAGTTATATTTATAGTTTAAGTAATATTACATATATATATACATATATTCCATATTCCTTTTTCTTTCTTTTTCTGGTTCTTTAGTTATTTACATGAATTTAGTGGTTAAAAGTGAATATTTACACATGAATGGGGTTTTGTTAAAGTATGAGAATTAGTGAGTATTTACATGTATTTGTTAAGGGTTTTAAGACAAAATGCGACAGAAAAGTTAATGAATCATGGATTCATCATTAAGTCAACTCTTTGACCTAACTAATCTGACACCTCTGAATCTCTATTCCTATGCAGAGGACCTGCATCAAGAGGTCGGTCAGATATCAGCCTAAATGAGATAGGATTGCCATTTCCTACTCAGGCTGGAGATCATCTCTTAACAATCATTTGACGATGCTTGATGAGTCCTCAATCTAACTCATTAGATATTCATCAAAGCACCAGCCTCTATGATTCAAAAATTGAATCAACAGCTGTATGAATCATTAAGATGGCCATGGTACATAACCCTAATTGTACTAAGGGACCTATTATGCAAATTATGTACTCTTTATTTCAGATTAAGGAGTGAATTGCAATAACATTTATTGCATAAAGGCTCGCCATGGGCTCGCATGTCCAACAATCTCCCACTAGCCCAAAGAGCCATTAATGGGCTAATCATTTAAACTCACACTCATGGGACAATCATAGGCTATTTAGAAAATAGCTAGGTAAGCTGATTAGTCACTCCGTTCCCAAGAGACTACGCCAAGTCCTTTTACGGCACTTGCATATCTCCTAGTAACAGTGCTCGCATCCAATGCGAATGTTGCATCTCATGCAACCGATACTCAATTTTGTTGGTTATAGTGTCCTTGACACTACATTTTATTAATTATCATAACCAGTATTCCCATAATCCTTATTAGAATACCTTCATTCCTGGAGATCTCTATCTCCTAAGGTATCTACAGTTAAGACCCTTATAGATCACTATCTACAAGGTCTTAAACCTTTGAAGATAAGACTTTGAGATCACTATATCTAAGTTTCATCATCTTTGAAGATATTGTTATTACTGCAACTAAGTGTTTTATTTCCAGAGTAGGATTAGTAATAGTTTACTACTCCCACTGCATGGCAGACATCTGGCTCTTGTACACATCTAGCATATACCCAGCTTCTCATAACTGATGCATAAATGCAAGCAGTTCTAGCATTCACTTCCTCAACTCTTTGAGGTGCTATCCCTTCAGACAGGTCACTACCACATCTTAAGGGAAGGAAGCTTTTCTTGGAATTTTTCCAGAAAATGGAATAAGTCCAAGGTGTACTACTAATGTGACGGTCTCAATAATCTCTTCTCTTTATTTCTGAACGACTTCAGAATTAAGATCTAAGAGGTATCCTTGAGATCGTATCTCAAGGTATGGAACAACCAAATTATAAAACACTTATTATTTATTCTTATATCATTCCAAATGATTAGGATAATATCTACATTTAGGACGATGAATACAATGGCACTCCCACTAAGCTTCACATGGTTCATCAAGATTTTATCTGAAATCATAACATTTACAATTTCATCAAATCTTATGTTCCAAATACAAGAATCTTATTTGAGTCCAAAGATGGAGTTCTTTGGCTTGCACACCTTGCTTTCCTCAACCATGAAGCCCTGGGGCTACTTCATATGAATATCCTCAGAGAGGTATTCATAGAGGAATGCAATCTTGACTCACATCATGAAGATGTCATAGTCAAGTTGTGTAGCTATAGTTAGCAATATTCTGATGGATTAAAGCAAGGTCACTGGAGAGCAAGTCTTATCGCAAGTGATGCCTTCTTTTCGGTGTGTAGCTCATGGCTACGAACCATGCTTTGAAGGTCTATACCTTCTCATCAGGTTCCCTCTTTCTCTTGAAGATCCATTTACACCTTAATGGGTCTGACCCATATAGGTGGATCCTCGAGGGTCCATATACAACACTTGTATATGTAGTCTACATTAGACTTTTATTGCTAACATCCATCTTTCCATGTCATGATCCTCAGGAGCTTCATCACATGAAGTCCGATCATTTTCAGATTTAACTGACACATGGAATCCATCCTAAAACTTATTTGAAGAGGTATTAATGTTTCATCTTTAATTATTCTTTTAGTTTTTGATTTCAGGAGCCTCATTATCTTCTCAAGATTAAATGAGTTCCTTTACTTCATTTTCATCTTGATTCTCAAGAGAGTCATCCTATAAGAATCATATTCTCAAAGTTTAGATCTTTTAAGAATCTCAAGGTCATAAAGTAGGTATCCAATACCATCCTTTATTTTCCTAATGAAGTAGCACTCTCTAATGCTAGATTCCAGCTTACATGCATGGAACCTTATTAAGTATATAATGTAGTCTCTACTACATATACACCTTTGGAAACTAAGAGATAATTATGCTAGGATTAATCATTGATTAAATCATGTCACACATGATCAATTGTATCTCCCTACATCTCCATTGAGTTCAGGTTCATTAGGAGGATTGAGATAGGAATGATATTCATATCTCCATAAGGTATTTCTTGAATTCATCTAATAGGTACAGGCTACCTTGGTTAGATCAAATTCATTTCATCTTCCTTCAAACTTTGGTTCTAAACCAAAATTGTGAAATCTTTGAACATTTCAAAGTTCTCTAAGTGAAGAGAAGAAATCTCATATCATACATAATCATTAACAGATATCACATATCCATAATGTTTACTATGATATAGATGATCTGCATACATCAATATGTATGAGATCCTTAATACCTTGATATCTTACACCTTTCCCAAGGAAGGGTGTATTGGACATTCTACTTTGAATACAATATTCACAAGTATGTGGGATTTGAATCTTTAGACAATCTAAAGTTTCATGTCTTACCAGTCCATTGATTTCATAAACAGACATATGTCCAAAATTTGATGCCAGATCATTGTCAAATGATCTTTATCCTCCTATTGATCTTTTAAAGGTTTAATTTTCAGTATTAGAAATCTTAATGAACCATTCAATAATTTTCTAATTTAATAGAGTCCACTAGATTTTAGATTACCATCTGAAATATTTCCATCATAACTCTTTATGATAGATTTATTACAGAATTCATGTTTATATCCAACAATTTAGAAATAAACAATGAGTGTATTCTAATATCTAGGTCATAGAGACATTCTCTAAGACTAAGGACTCCCACTGAAAATATGAAGTCTATTGATCTCATGGAAACTGTTGCAACACTTGCATCACTTTCAACATGGATGATCAATAAACCTTAAGATCAAATTTCTAATATTCTAATACATATGCAACCAATTGCAAGTGTTATTAGAAGATTGAGATACAATTATTAGACTTTACTTTATCAAATAAGTAAGTCCATATCAATGATTATATGTAGATTAATCTGATGCACTATCTGATTCCTTCTCTAAGGATTCTAGATAGATTTGATAGTCATACTATCAACACATCAACTTATTGCAGTATTGGCATTCATTCAACTCTTTGAATGTCATATGGAAGTTACAGAAATACAGTCAACCTTTTGACTATATTTCTTACTTGGGTCCAACCCATGCTTCCACTGCGCTCTCTTTATCTATAAGCAACCATTACTCAAGACTAAGGATCTCTTTTGTTAAAATCAAAAATTTCAATATAAGAGTATTTCAACATTTATACAAGCTTCATTTAAGTTCATATAATATGAATATTATGAAGCTTCATGAATGACTAGAGTATAGACAGTAGAATGATGACACTCATCATCTACATCCATCTAAACTCTTTGAAGCATCGGTTCAAGTAGGTATTCAAACAATTTGAATACATTATCTCTAATAGAGCTACCATTCTACATGATGTAGAGAACCATGTCATTCATGATTAAATGTCAAGAGCACATATGTATGCCAGAATATCTTTATTTATTTTATAAGGATTAATTTGATAATTACGATCATCATCGACATGTCACTTCAAAAGTACATAAGATCAAGACTTATAGAGACATACAAACCCTAGGGTTTTAGTCCTATTGTCTTATTTAATTATCACTTCTCATTATTATGAGGAAACTTGCATATTGCAACCACATACATTATGTGTCCAACTGCAAGTACAATATCTGGATCAAGGGTCCAATCCATGATATTCTACTGGTTATTAATGAGTATAACATTGAGTGGATTTAATGAAGGATTATCTGAAATAAGAAGAGTGTATATATTTATATATATACATATTATACTTTGATTTAGGAGTTTTTATATCAAAGTTGTCTTGCCATGTCAACAATGAAAGTTCATTCCCTTAATCACTTTCAATGTAAGAGATATACTTACCATTATATCTCAAGCAAGATCTGGGATCTCCTTCCTTATCTTTGTTGCATCCCAATAATATGAGAACCTACAACTCGGATAAAAAGAAGCGGGAACACATTCCGCCTTGCAAGTCCAACTTGCATCTTCCAATTCAGTCTTTAACACCCGGGCCCACCACCCCTAAGGTGATGTTGACCCGTCATTATTTGAACCAACCGTCAACAGGAATACAACTCGCTATGCGCAATCCAATATCGCCCCAATAATATGAGGACCCGATATTGGGGTCACTACGCATACGTCCTTACTCTTTCGAGAAGCGACGAGCCCGATCCAAATGGATCATATGCAGGAGCTGTCACTTCGGACAGGCGTCTCCTACATATAATATCTGGCGACGAAACTCTTCGCCTTGACGGGAGACCATGGATGTCACTTATGTGATCCTCCATATCATATTCAAATTCTAATTAATTATCATGAATCATATTCACATAATTAATTCTTCCAAGGGAAATAATAACTCTATTCATAATAGAGTGGTTTAATTGGATGTAATTAATTCAATCATATTAAATTAATTATCAATCCAATTTAATCAATCAAACTTGATTGCTATACTTGAATATATATGGTATTATTCTCAAAGTACGTATTAATTCATATTTTAATAATTAGAAAAATACATCATAATCCCTCGGACATTATCCCGGCCCTACCCGCTGTCATGGCCAGTACCGACGGGAGTGGGGCGGACCACATACGTTGCAACCCGCTGACCCAGCGATCCCCGACTAGACACCATATCCGCCTCGGGAAAGGATAATGCCAAATTGATTATTTTGTACTTGAGATGGTCATCGGTTCTTCAACTGAAATTATACCATATAGTAATCAAAACAATTTTGATTTTAAGGAAATTTGCTAGGCAAATTCCCAAGTCCTATTCAAGCAAGAAGTTTGATGATTGTAATTCCAATTATGGTTTAGATCAAATCTAATCAACTAATTGGTTGGGGCCAAGTCAATTAAGGAAATAATCATTCTCTAATATTTCACAAATATTTTTCATAATTATTTCTCGAAATTAACAATTAATTTCATTAATTGACAATCACATGGTTCTTGATTAGGAAAGCAATTTCAGCAGTGACCCCTACTTACTAAAATTGGCATATCTCAATCATATTAAATCTAAATTAAGCAAAGTCAATTTCTAAAGTTTGCTAATTTGATTTAGGACAGAACCTAAGTGATGTTTCACGCATTTCGAGGCAAGTCTAAACAGTAATTAACATTTTAATCACGTTCAGATTCACAGTTCCCGCAACAGTGCATACATGTTCATTAAAACGACCATATCTCGAGCATACGAAATCCGATTTACGCAAACTCAGATCCTATGGTTTCCTTATTTAATGGGGAACATAATCCAAGTATAAAATTAGTGTTTAAACAATTTAAACAGTGCCGAATTTATTTACTAAACAGATCTGCGAAATCAAATGCGATGAAAACTTTCGCGACCTTAGCGAACCCAAGTCGTCCTCGGTTTACGAATCATATTCGAAACCGTCGACCTAAGGCTCTGATACCACTTGAAGGATATGGTTAGATCCTCAAGCGCATCACGGAAGCATGAGCGTCGTATCGAATACGACGAGGAGCGACTAGTCGGACTAGTTGCTCGATGCAGCGGAATTTAAAATTTTTTATACGACGAAACCACATGATCTAAGAACACTTCTCGAATCGTTTCGTCTAAACCACAAACAAGTAATAGGATAACCTCTTGAAGCGTGGTTGCGATCGAGTCTCTAAACGAAGAGACCTCCTGTCTCAAGTCCGATCTGACGGAGGAGACGCTTGCGAGCGCGGGGATGAACCGCGTGCTTCTCGCAATCCATGTTGATGATCCAAGCGGCGGATCTCCTGATCTCGACACACGAGATCTGACGTCTTCTTCACGAGCGAGGCGTACCGAAGGAGACGGAGATCCACGAGCAGAAGAACGGGCAGCATAACGACGATGCCGCGGCGATGGAGAACCTCTCCATGGCATCCATGGTGGACGGCCATGAGAGGGAGAGAGAGGGCTGACCTCTAGAGAGAAAGAGAGAGAGAGAGAGAAATGCTTCTCAAGCATTGTGTGTAAAATAGAGAGCATGGTATGCCTCTCTATTTATAGGATTTTGGGATCCATGGATCTCAATCCATGGGACATATAAAATCAATGGATGAGATTGATTTATGTCAATCCAATGGTCAAGATTGTTGTTGGTAAAAACCAACAACTTGTGATTTAATTTGATAAAAATATATTTGATAAATCAAATAAATATTAATACCATATTAAATCAATCAAATAAGGAGAGAGGAATCAAGAGAGATCAACCTTCCTCTTTGGAAGGGGGGACGGCCACCAATTTCACAAGGAAATTGGTGCCGCCCCCCTCTTTCCAAAAGGGAGGGCAATCTCATGGCAATCCATGAGATTGCACATCTCCTTGAATTTCTCTCTACTTATTTTCCAACAACAATTTGTTGGTATTTTAATTCGCCAAAATAATTTTTAATTAATTTTGGGAATATTGCAATCTTGACATTGGAATATTGTGAATCATATTCACAACCCAAAACAAAATGTAATTTACATTTTCAATTAATTAGACAATGTGTATCCAATACACATTAATAATTAATCTTCTAATATAAATTATATTTAACTCTCTCTAATACATTATAAATCACATTTATAATATATTATGAATAATTGGATATTACTATCCACATTATTCTTATCCATAATAATTAAATCACATTTAATTATATTGGATAATTATTCTCAATGCTCAAATCACATTCATATTATTTACATCTTTGATAATCAAATCACATTTAATTATCTAAGATAACTCTCCTTATAATATGAATCAAATTCATATTATTCATGATAATTAAATCACATTTAATTATCCATTTTCTCAATGCTCGGATACATATATCAACAATAGAATTATCCATGAACACTTTCAAGGATAATGCGCTTTCTCCGCGAATACTTGGAGATAAGGACAGGGCGATTGTATTATTCCACGTATAGTGACATGGATATTGAGATCACATCTCAAATCCAGTTCTCGGGCCTCCCATAGATGCTTGATTAAATCAAGACCACAAATCTAATCTTCTCATTGAATCTGAATCACATTCAGATTAATGTCCAACATTTGGACTAAGATCAGATTACTTCTCTACTGAGAGGAGTCACTAAAATCCAGACCCGTTTCATCACTCCCTAGGAATGGAAGCGTCATGGTTATACAATCGTTTATGATCACATCACCCTCAGGTATTCCTAATACCTGTACATCATGCATACTGGAAGACTCAGATTAAACCCGAAGTATTGGATCAACTTTATAGTGTCTACTTCATGGTTTTATCAGTAAGTTTCTCATTCGATCATTGGGAGTTGGTATTGATCATATACTTTCCAAAAACATATATCATACCTAGGTCTTGATCATATACTTTCCAAAAGTATATATCAAACCTACAAATTCAGTCAAGCTTCCAAAGCGAGACGACCATGCGCATGGAATTTGATTCTTCCCAATATCTCATGAGTGAGCTCATGTCTTCCGGTTCAGTAACTGAACCTGTATGATCCCTTTGAGAGATCGTATTACTCATATGCCCTTATATGCACACCAGCGCACCGGTGTATAGACCTTGATTAGGCCATCAACCTATTGGTCTGCCAAATGTACATACTTAGACATATAGTAACACATCTGTCTCCGGTCAGAGGATGTGTGCCTGTATCCTGACAGCATACGATATAGGACTTTGGTTATCTCGATCTCGTTAAGTCAACTCTTTGACCTAACTAATCTGACACCTCCGAATCTCTATTCCTATGCAGAGGACCTGCATCAAGAGGCCGGTCAGATATCAGCCTAAATGAGATAGGATTGCCATTTCCTACTTAGGCTGGAGATCATCTCTTAACAATCATTTGACGATGCTTGATGAGTCCTCAATCTAACTCATTAGATATTCATCAAAGCACCAGCCTCTATGATTCAAAAATTGAATCAACAGCTGTATGATCATTAAGATGGCCATGGTACATAACCCTAATTGTACCAAGGGACCTATTATGCAAATTATGTACTCTTTATTTCAGATTAAGGAGTGAATTGCAATAACATTTATTGCATAATGGCTCGCCGTGGGCTTGCATGTCCAACACGATCACCTTAACACACATGATTGATCACCCTTGATCGACCATTTTATTTGTCATGATCAATCAACCCTATTCTACCATCGTCTTGACCATGGTCGATAAATTTTCAAATTTCAGACCAACAGTCAACCCTAATAGATCACTTTTGTGACATGATTGATCACCCATGTTCGATCATCTTGTTACTACGATCAATCATTTCATGGATTTTGGAGATTAAAATATAGGACTTTCCTTTTTTAAACACCAATAGCTATTTTGAGGTCAACCCTATATAAGGGACCCTATGGCTCATGTTTGAGACACAACCAAGAGAAACATCTTTTACTCTTAGAATAAAAGAAAGAGTGGTCATTATATGTGATATTCGAGTTCTTACAATGTTTATGCGCTCTCGAGCTCTCTTCAATCCAAAGATTTTTTACTACTAAGTTGTTTGTGCTCTCTGTGGTCTATTTCGATCATCTTCATCATCCTCAAACATATTATGCACTAAAAGTCTATAGGCTTGCAAATTCAAGTTTCATTACTTAACTGTATTCTATTTAACATTTTTGTATAGGTATCCAAGTTGTTGATTCCTTTCTCTAATATATATAACTTTGGGAGTTGTCCAAGAAAGGGTGCAGGTTGTACAAGAGGTTGTGCTACCCTCGGTTTAAAGTACTGCTAGAAAAGTTAAAACAAGCTTCATCGAGAGAGTGAAAGGGTAATCCAAGAACCAAGTTCAGGATCATGGTTTTCACCCACTTGTGTTTCCACATAAAAATCATGTGCACCATGATTTGTTATTCTTATATTTTCTATGGTTTGTGAATTGTTTTTTTTAATTTGGATATTGTTATTAGAAAATTATATATTGTACAAATCACCCCCTCTTGTGCTGGACTCACATGATGGACTTTTAGATTTTCTAGAAGTTCATGAGATACTACCTGTGAGCATTGTGTTTGAGGTAAAATGTCCAGGGCACCCTTCACCAAGAAAGGTGAAAGATGCAAAGGTATAGTTGACCTAATACATACATATATATGCGGTCTCTTTAGCACTACAACTCGTAACAAACATCAATACTATGTAACATATATCGATGACCATTCGCAATATGGTTTTGTCTTACTACAATGTCAGAAATTGGAAACCTTAAAGTTCAAAGAATTCATGACTTTGATTGAGAACCAAATAGGAAGAAAAAATGAATTTAATCTAACTAAGATGGTGAATATCTCTCAAATGAATTCAAAGAATGATGTAAATAGAAAGAAATAATTTGCAATATCAATCCTCTAGGTATTCCTCAACGCAATGGAGTTGGAAAGAGACCCAACAGAACCATGTTGTGCATGGTTAGATCAATGATGAGTAAATTCAATTTATCTCGTCGTTTCTCGGGACATGCAGTAGAGACTACAGCTTATGTATGTCTTTAATAAGATTCCAACTAAATAGGTACCCAAAAATCCCTCAGTATCACACTTAAGAATTGGGAGTTATCTGGTCCACGCTAAAAAGTGGATGCAAGCAAGTTGGAATCCCACACTAGAGAATGATACTTCATTATATATGTAAAGAATGGTATAGGATACAGTTGAATCCAAGATTCATTAACATTTTTGTTGTATCTTATCCCTTAACAAATACATATAAATATATACTAATATTCATCTTTTATCAAAATGATGTTCATGAATAAAAATGCATTTTTGCATTAAAAATACTAAAATAAATAAAACAAAGAAAAATAAAAAAATAAAGAAGTAAGATAGACTGTAAATATGTATATATTGTACATAAAGACTTAAGAAATATAAATATAGATGTAAGATAAATTTATATAACCTAACCCCCAAGACCAAGTCAGCATGGCTTAGTTGACAAATAATAAAGTAGGGGAGATAAGGAAGAAAATACCAAAAATAACTAACCTTGTACATAATGCATTAACTCCAATTATTTATTGTATATATACAATCTTCACCTAATTTTAATTAATTCATATGTATTTTTTCACTAAAATTTTCACCAATGAGTAGATAAAATGTATATAAAAATATAAAAAAATAAAAAATACCAACCTCTAAATATGGTAAATACACAAATTTTAAATAGTCAATTTCCCAACTTCTGGACCTCATAACATCGTCAAACGAACTCCAATTTCACTCTACTCATCTTTAAAGTCCATGAAATAAAATTCTCTATTAATGAAGGTGGCTCATTGAAAATGGAGTCTATTTGCAAAAAGTCTTTATTTGTCCTAATGATAATTGAGTTTTTGGGTTATTTAATTTATTCTGTACATACTATTTATAGTGCAATTGATTTAGCAATTTTTAATTATTACCTTGATCTTGTAGTTTATTTATAAAATAAAATTCAAAAATAAAATTCTTATTTAATATTTTAAATAAATAAAAAACCTAAAATAGGTAAATTTGAAATGTATTATGTATACATGTATTTATTAATATATGTAAATTAACTTGTTAAAATCCAAAAAAACCTCCTATAACTCCTATTTATTATTATATAAATTAATAAAATATAAAAATGGTATCTTATCTATTAAAACATTGAATTAAAATGTAAATACTATTTATAAAGTATATTATACACATATTATATATATATCCTAAAATATATATTATCTATGTGTGTATAGTATATCATAATTTATATAATTTAATTATCTTGTTTTCATCTTTCATATTTTCAAAATAATGTTATTTGATATTTATTATATAATTTATAAAATATTTATACCACTGGAACTATTTGGTGTTGACACTTGTCAGCACCACAAGTCGTCTTTCTCAAGAACTGTGGTTGTTGCACCTATTTGAATGGCATGATTTCACCATTTATTTCAACCCCAGATCCACTATCTAACACAAATCCAAACCTTCAATTTTCTAGTCTAATCTAACCACATTCATGCCAGCCTTCAATCCTCTTCAACAACCCTTCCATCCAATCTATTTAAGCCACTCATTGTGGGAGGATTCAACAACTTCTCTAGAACTTCTCCAACTATCAGTTCCAACTGACTGAACCTCCATTTTCCATATCCTCAAGCTCTTTCCTTGGTGGTGATAGGACCGAGGGAGATTGCTCGCGAGGAAGAAGGTGGAATGGGGAAGAAGTTCCAAGGTTGTCTTCAACCATGAATCGTGTCTAGTAGAGCATTCAAGTGCCTACCTATCGAGCAATTACCAAAGGTTCTTACAACCTCTACCTCCTAGGTACATTTCCTCCACCAAATCTCATATTTTTAATGATTTTTTAGCCCAATTAATCCCTCTATGAGACACTTTAATCCGATATCTTGAGATTCCATCCAAAAGCCTCATCCAATTCGATTCAATTCCTTTTTCCAATTTTTATTTGAAAATCCATTTTTGTTGAACATTCCATTATGCAAGAGTAATCGTTATATTCCAGGTCGATTCTTTATGAATAAAGCCACTATTAAACCTTGTAGGTTGCCCCATCATTTGGAGCTCACTCATAGGAACATCAGGAGCTCCTTCGAGTTGATCGGAGGAGGTTTCCATCTTTACTACAGAAGAACTGGAGCTTCAGAACTGGAACTCTAGAATGGCATCGATTCTTCTTTCTTCCATCTTCTTCAACCTTCGCCTCACAACATGTGATCTTGAAGGGGGAGGAGCCCCCTTCTGGCCCTACCAAAGCCCAACAGCCTTTGCAAGTCGTCACCAACCGCCACAATCGAAGCCCGGAGATGGTCGAGAGTCACCACCACTACTATTCTTCCCAATTTGGGGAAGAGCATTCTTCACTCCAAATCGTACAACCGGATAACATGTTGCGATGATAAACGGCTACGATCGCATATCAACGTTTAATCCTGACCACACACTTCCAACTGGTGTAACATTTGCTCAGTAAGCCCAACAGAGTTTCAGAATTTCATCGCGCATCAAGACTTCTCAAAAATTACATTTAGGTCCCTCCATAGGGACCTAAATGCAAATTCCCATATGTTTCCAAAACTTTTTCTTACAATTCTACCCATGTATTGAAGTTGATATGTAGACATCATAGAGACATTCTTTTTGCTTGATTTTTCTAGGGTATTTAATAACTACCGTAGTATGATTTTGAGACATTTATCGGGGATTTTCATCATTTGTTTCTTCATTTTGATTTTATGAAATTCATCTTGTTCTGAGTTCATTTTGTTTGTCTTTCGAGCCTATTGTTTGGTTTTCTTCGTGCCACCTACTTATATAGTACCCCATATACTATACCACCTATATACTCTATAGTGTATAATTTTGCCAAGTATATTTTTGCTTTCTTTTTTGAAAAAAATTAAAAAAAATATTTTTATTTTCTTATTCTTCATTTTGATCAATATAGTACAATACTATAATACACTATATTCTACCTACTATATTGTATCATAGTTTTGCCAAATTAATCATTTTTTTAAAATAAAATAAAAATTATAGAATAAAAATAAAAAAAATATTTTGCAAAACAGAAAATTAAATAAAAACCATAATAGTTAAAAATCATAGAAAGAACTTTCGAAGAAGAAAATTAATCACAAATTTGACCTCAAAATCCGAGTATACTCTCTAACTCTTGTGTTCGACCAAAGGACACTTACCTGGTTAATATCAAGTGGAAATAGAAGAGACAGAGACTTTATTATTCATCTATTTTTTTCTTCTCTCTCTCTTTATTGTTTTTGTTTGATAAGCAATCTTCTCTCTACATTTGCTACAACTAACAAATTTACTACGAAAGGGAGCAAGCTTGTCAGATACCAACTTTATTATCATGAGGCTCGAAAAGTATTTGTATCTAGAACTTTAAGTTTCTAGAAGATAATTTTCTTAAGAGTAAAGACAATAATGAATTTAAGGAACCAACTGAGTCTAGCGAGACTGGTGAAGTTATTACCAGAAGTTGAAGAGATAATAGAAAATGAGATGCCCATACCTCTTAGAAAGAGCTCTAGGACTGTGAAACCACATGAAAGGTATGGATTCCACATATTAGAAGAGTCTGATGATAATATGACTTCATATGATGAAGTATTAACAGATCACGACATGGATAGATGGATGTTTAGCAATGAAGTCTGAAATAAACTCCATGCATAAGAATAGTGTATAAAATCTCGAGGAACCACCTAAAGGGCATAAACCCATTGAGTGTAAATGGATCTTCAAGAGAAAGAGGGGATGGGAAGGTGTGAAGGAAGTAATATACTTCATATCACGGAAATGTGGAAAATAAAAAACTATTTGCAAAAACATTGATAATTCATCATATGAACTTGCAATTTCTGCAACACATAAATAGGCTTTGCGAACCATTAATTTAAGAAACTATTTTCTTAATATGGTTTCTTATGTTCTAATGAATATTGCGATGAGAGTAGGGTTGCCTCTTCAGGCGTGAGTTTCTAATGCAAAAAACCTCATGAATAGAGTCTAATATGCGCTTACTTCTCTCGTGGGTACCATGATGAGTCACGTAGTTTCCCACGAACTTTGATGTTGACTTCTTGAACTTGTCCACACAAGTGTGACAATCTCCTGATTTCCTTGCACAAAATTGATCCATTTTCATGTACGAGGAGCACAGAGAAGGAGATACTCTTTTCCTCCACAAGGCCACGTCATTGGAGAGAAGAGGAGAGGTTTGACAAGGTGGACATATATGGTAAGAGGAGTATACATGTCTCATATACTTTACAAAGCATACATTAATATCTGGAATATGTGTCTCATTTCATAAACAAAGGCAAATATGCATGGAATTCTTTATGACCTCAAAATATCTCATGAGTGAGCTATGTCTCCTGGTTCATCAAGTATGAGCATCTATGATACCTTTGAGTGATCATACTTCTTATATGTCTTCATATGCGCGCCAACTCTCCGGTATATATCCCTTGGTTAGGCCTTCAATCTATTGGTATGTCTAACATGCACGCTCAATTATATCGATGTATATCTGTCTCTGGTCAAAGGATGTGTGCTTGATCGTGACGTTCAAGTCTAAGTTTATATCGACCTCATCAAGTCAACTCTTTGGCTTGACTACTACCACACTTCTGAATCATTATTCCTATGCAGAGGACCTACGCTAAGAAGTTGATGGAACATCAGACTTTAGAGAAAGATTGGCATCGCTTTCTTAGTCTAGAAATCATTATCCAATATGACATGTTAAAGTCAGTTGTGTCCTCCCAATTGCATGGTTAACAATATGGTTACAATACATAAACCTAATTATATAAAAGGATCTTAATATTAAGTACACTCATAAATAGTCATTTAAATGATAAAACAATAACTTTATCACATTAATGGATCGATAAGGGTTTACAAGTCCTATACTCTCCCACCAGCCCTTAGAGTCATTCATGTACAACTCTTAACCTCGTATTATTACATGTTGGTTGAAAACCTTGAGTAAGTGAAAAATCTAGAATATAACCTCGCTAATTGATGAAACCCAGTTTCATGGTTTTAATTCGCAGATATTAACCCCCTAGCTTAGACTGAGTGTCAATAAAAACCAGATAAATCCTCGTTTATATCTGAGTCATGGAATAATTAAAAATACAAAAAAATAACAAAATTAAAAGTCGTAGTGTTTTTATACCCTTAAAAAGACTCATAAAATTATTTCTCCTTTGATTTGACCATCGTTTCCATTTTTTGACATGAAACTGGTAGATATCAATCGAGATCTACAACTTTCATGTTTTGAGTTTTTCCAAATTCGGCCTCCTTCTCCCTCATATTTCACTTTCTTTGTCAAAATAACCTGATTGGGCCACGTGGTGCTTTCTGGTTGCGCCACGTGGCCAGCTCCTTTGCATGCCACCCGCCCTCCATTTCCTGCCGTTAGATCGCCCTCTTCCTCCCTAGATCTGTGCCGTACATTCTCGCTTTGATTTCAACCGTTTGATCCACCCTGATCACATCTCCTCCGTCTGCTAGCCTCTCTCTCCCGTCTTTGGGTTGCGATCAACCCCGTGATTTTTCCCCTCACATTAAAGGTTTTCCACCTTAAAAAGTATCCGTGTATCTGTGGTTGAACTTTTCTTCCATAGTTGTTGATGTACCGAGCAGGATCCGTTTACAATTTTAATGATTTTTCCACAATTCGATCTATACGGGGAATATGTCTCCAACAAGTGGTATCAGAGAAAAGTTAATTGACGGATTACAAGATGGGGTTTGGTTCGAGCAGGATGATTAGTCTTAATGTGACTAATTACAATTTGTGGAAGAACAAGACGAAGGATCTTGTATATGTGAAGGCTATGCACCTTCTAGTATTCTACATGCAGAAGCCCGAATCCAAAACCAATGAGAAGTGGGAGTTTGAACATGAGCAGGTTTGTTGATGAGAACGTCTATAACCATATCCAAGATGAAAGTCACACTAGAAGCTTGTTGTTGAAGTTGGAAAATTTTTACGCCTCCAAGACGGGAAGTAACAATTTTTTTCTTCTCGGGAGATTAGTGGACTTAAGGTTCAAAGAGGGCAGCTCTGTGCTAGATTTTCTAAATGATTCCAAGTAATTACAAGTTAGATGATGAGTATGGGAATAAAATTTGAAGATGAGATGTTGGGACTATTATTGCTTGCTACTCTACCGGATTCTTATAAGACTTTCAGAGTCTCACTTACTAACTCAGCAGCGAATGGGGTTGTTTCTTTAGAGGCTGTCAAGTATGACATTCTCAATGAGGAGATGAGGAGAAAAACTCAATGAAGCTCTTCACAATCAGAGGTTCTTGTCACAGAGAAAAGGGGGAGGAGAATGATCAAGACTGATATGGGCAGAGATAATAGCAGGAGCAAGTCCAGATCCTGATATCAGAAGATAGAGTGTCACTATTACAAGAAGAAAGGACACATCAGAAGTATTACATCCAATTCAAGAGAGATAATAAGAACGGTGGCGACAAGAAAGAGAAAAAAATGAACAAGTTGCAGCTGCACAACATGAGCTCCTCATTGTCTATGATGAGGAGATGGTGAATGTCACACAGGATGGTACTTCTTGGCTTGTTGATAGTGGTTATGCTTTACATGTTACGCCTCAGAGAGAGTTTTTCTCTTCATATATAGTTGGTGATTTTGGGACATTGAAGATGAGGAATGGTTCATTGTCCCCTATTGTTGACATTGACAATATTGCATTGAAGAACGCCAATGGAGCAGTGTTAACACTCAAAGATGTGAGGCATGCACTAGACATGCACTTAAATCTCATTTCTACATGCAAGCTTGATGATGAAGGATACATCAACACTTTTGGTAGCGGTCAATGAAAGCTTATTCGGAGATCCTTCTTGTTGCTCGTGGCAAGAAGTATAGCAATAATATGTACGTCATGAATGCATCCAATTTCCATGATATTGTACATGTGTCGCTTTCTGCACCGCCCGATCTTCTCCAGGATCTTCAATCCCCACCATTGAATCCCGCAGCTGATCTCCACCATCTAATGGATCTGTAGATGGCATCCAGTCCGTCCGCTCCTGCCTTAACCTTCTTGTGACACATGGTGAGATCCTATCCCTCGATCGTGTTAACCCTAGATCTAATCTAAGATGCAATTGGGCGCCCCTCTCATGGCCATTGGTTTGCGAGATCCAATGGACAAGACTTCGTCTTCCTCCTCCGTTCGCCCCTTCTCTCCCACGATCTCCACCTAGTGCAGTTGTTTCCCCCATTATATTTTCCCCACCTTCTCTGCCATCTTCGCCACTCGCCAACCACTCCATGATGAAGCCCCATTTTCCGTCACCCTCTCGGGAATCCACTCCATCCATGATCCCCTCTACCTCACTCCATATCGCCCCCGCAAAATCCGTCGGCCACCACTACATCTTCCAAACTCCCCCGTCAAATACTCTGCCATCGCCCCACTTCCTCTTTGTCCGCCTTTACGTGGGGTTCCTCCAAGCATTTCTCCACTCCTCGGTGACAGCGAGGAAGCGCTATGAAGCGTGAAACCCCGACGTCAACCCCTGGCTGATGTCGGCTAGGTTTGCGGTGCTCCATCACCGCCAAGCTACTCCCTGTAGCCAGGGGAGTCCAGCGATGACCGGAGGTTCGCCTTGAACCTGAACCCCAGGCCCCGCATCGCCCAATTTCTCAGGTAAACTCTTCGATCCTACTTTGCATTTTTTTCTTTAATTTCTCTAATTTAATTAACCTTCCCTACGCACCTTCACCCTCCATGGTTCATCTCTCATGCTTTCCCGCACATCCATCTTTCACGCGCATACCTCCAACCACTCTTTCGCTCCTCCGCAACCTCAGATCACCCCACCCCCCTTTTCTTCATGCTCACCAAAGAAGACGATCGACCGCCACATTCTTCACCTCTTCTCATCCCTCCATTCCACTCACCTTCATTAGTACTCCTCACTTGCATGCTTCGGCTATTAGAACTAACCTCTGCAGGTGAATGCCCTCAATGACCGAAGCTCCATCGGAGCTGACTTTGTAAGCCCTGTCTCCGGCGTACGAGCTCCGATGGCCTTCTTCTGGAGCTCTGGTGGCTTCCCCAAGATTCAGCGATGGTTGCTGTACCTTTAGATGTCTTCAAAGAGCAGCAGAATAGGCAGAAGACGGAGGCGGAGCTATACGAGTGTCGTCGGAGCATAGCCTAGTCTGCCGCAGGAGGCGGCGGAGATGAAGCACTCAAAGCACAGGCACCGTCCAATGGGCAAGATCGGACGGCCTACAAAGAGCCGCGTCACTTTCCCCAAAGTGTACAGCAGCCACCCGAACTCCATGATCGGATGGTCCACATCGGCCCACGTGTCAACACCGAACCTCGACACCAAACCTACAAGCTTAGGGTGCTTGAGCCAGCTCCGAACCTCCTCTGAACCAGAGTCAGCATCGAGCCTCTGTCGAACCTCCATCGAGCCTCCTCCAAGCCTTCATTGCTCCCGAACCTCGCCCACACATACCCGGTCACGTGTCTGGCCAGGAAGTTTGCAGAAGGCACCTCACGACTTTCCGTAATTGCAAACAGGTCCTGAAGAGCACGTGATATCCATGCACTCTTGGGGTAATTTGCACCCGACCCCCTGCGTTTTAATAATTGCAAATATACCCCCGCACGTATGGGTAAATTACAGGGAAGGCTCGCGCTAAATTGTATTTACATTTTAGTCCTCCTAGGAACCTATTTGCTATTTTATTTTCATGTTTTCTTACATTTATGCCCCTGATTTCTTTCTTGCATATCCCGAGCATCAGAGATCTTTTTAAATGATTTCAGTTATGTTGAGAAGCTGGTTTCATTGTCTTTCTAATGGCATAGCTTTAGGTTAGTTTTGGACAATTTGGATTACGTTGATTAATTTTAAATTACATCGTATCATATACTCATTTATTTTTATGTAATTAGTTATCTACCCAATGAAAAGTGCTTGGTAAATAAAAACTGAAATTGAGTATCTTTTATTGCTCATTTATTTATTATGATTTGGGCACATCTGCATCATTCTAACATTGCATTTCCTTCCATATTAAAAATAAAACAAAAATAGCATATCTTCATGTTTCTTTATGCATCGTGTCTGCACCTGTGTGTGTATTGACCTATGAGTTTTCAATCGGACACTTAATCTAAGTAACAAGACTCTAGATAATACTTAAGAGGCTTGTGTCCCTGAGTTCGACCTTGGGCTTGCCCATGTAAAAAAAATCGACCGCTTTGCCTTTAATTGATAATTATAATGAAGAGGTCTTTGACGCATCTGATTGGCTGACTACAATGACATTAGAGGTGTTAAAACCACACTCTTAAGAGGTTGAATTCCGGGCTCGTCAAATGGCATCATTGCTGGGGACACGGCTCATCTTTTGTATTTAGATTTTTATTATTTAATTAAGTTGTTGTTTTTAATTCGTAGGTCATGTTGTTTACATTATTGAAAATTATTTGATGGATCTCTAACGTTTGTTTTTGTGACAGGGCCCTTGGTGTTCAAGGAGGAGAGGAGCCGCAAAAGCATCATTGGAGAAAAATCGAAGAAAGAAAAAAATGTTGTCTTGCATTTTTATTTTTATGTAATAATCATCTTTACAGCGGTCTTCGATCAAAGACTCGCATGTGTAAATGAATGTAGTTCTCCGTGGTTGTGTGGGGATCACTCCACCTTATAGTGTCAACCTAGGATCAGGCACGCGGCTCTCTAAGATATTTCGCGCAATTTTTATTTTACGTGTTTGATCGTAGGTAGGACACACAGTAATTTAAGATGCACTTAGACATCGCTCCACTTAGCCAAATTAAAAGATGTTCTTCCCCGCTAGTAGAAGCATGTTAGGTGCGGTTTTTCATCAACTTGCATACATTTGGTTTTGGTTTTAATTCAATCCGAGTTTTCACGATTTTTGCTTAAGGCACTGCGAGTTTTATTTTAGCATAATTCATGATTTTATCGACTACATGACTTTTTCTCGACCTCCCTTTCTTGCTTGATCACCTAGGTTAATGAAAATTGGGAATGAGCGGTAGACGATGATTGTTTGATTTATGTTCTCATTTAATCAATGACAACCTTAAGCAAATAATTGAGACTGCTAAATGCAAGTTGACCTAAAATGGATTAAAATAATGTTTTGGGAGAACAACACCCTTGTTTACGTAGGATGATTTTCTCTTCGACATGTTTTTAATCCTTGTGTAAATTAGAATGTTTTAATCACCAATAAAAATGAAAAGATAATCAACTAACACCTGTTGATTTCACGTGTGAGTTGGTGAATTCAAACGGTATTGTATGCTGATGGAGCCTTGATTGCTCCGACACCCTCCCCTAGATCTTAGGTACTCCATTCATCTCCTAAGATTCATTCACTCACTTGTACAATCCTAACTTCTCCTTTCCCCTCAGGACTCCCCAACATCAATTATCCATCTCTTTACTTAGGCTACTCTCAACCTAAGTATAGGGGGGACATGAATCCCCGTTATTTTCTCACTCATCTTTCCTTTCCTTGATACTTAGGTTATTTCTAACCTAAGTATAGGGGGCGTCCTCTTCAGTTCATGTATATTCTTCTATACTTAAATGGAGTTATATCTTTGTATCATCTAGTGCTATGAGGACATAGCAAAGTTTAAGTATAGGGGGTATACCGTATATACATTATATGTACTTTAGCTATATTTTGAAAAAATTTAAACTTTTTGGACTAAAGTGTTATCTTTTGGAACTAAGCGGACAAAAATGTTTTCAAAACTTTTCTATACTATGTTACACTATTTTCAAGAAAAATATTTTTGAAAATGATTTGAAAAAAGGGTTTTACTTGTTTTGAAAATCGTTCGAATAATGTTTGTAAAAATCTATATATGTGTGACATGGTTTGGAAAATATTTTCTTGATTTCAAAGGAAAATGAGTCTAATCCGTATTCTAACTTTTATCAAAAATCCATAAAAATTGAGAAAAATCAAAAATCATTTGAAAGACAATTTGACTACTAAACGCAAATAAGTAGCAGCTTTTCAGTGAGGGTTTTCCATTAGCAGAGTAGGTGATTTAGAGGACATCACGTAAGGCTCCGTCCTCAAGTAATGGGTTTCGTTCTACGGCATGTACTTACACCTATATTGGTTGAAAGCAAATGCATCTACTCATTTGAGTTTAGGAAGTCATTAGGTCTTTTAAAGTTTTCAAAAAAAATTCTCAAAAACTTGGATGAAGGAGTTGGATTAAATCCCCTACATTTTCACTTCCACACAGGATCGGTAATGTTCGAGAACACTCGGTTTGAAAGGTCTTGAGATTTTAGGTTAACCAGCCTTAGCCGTCAAGGTCTTAGACTTAATTATCCATATTTCCCTAGTTTGCTAGATTTGCATGCTATATTGCATGCATAGTCTCCAACCTTAAGAATATGATCAGCACTTCACATGCACTACTGCGGTCAAGATGAGATGAGTTGAAATTTCACTTGAGGGAATGGGATGAGGGATTCAAGTCTGGACTTGATCTAATGATGCTCGGGGATGGGATAAGATCATTGAAGGCTTCATGAAACCTGAGTGTCAGTATTTTTTAGCCAGTATGAGAACTTGGTTCTTGTACTAATCTCTTGACATCTACCTAAGTGCCAGGGTGTGAATAAAATAAAAATGTTGATCAGTGTGCACCAACTCTTGGTATGCAAATCAAAGAAATATCATTGTTGAAAGAAAAGTTCTAATTCCACAAAGTCAATCATCAAAGAGCTTCCACCTAAGGCGAACGCTCCAAACCATTTCAAAGTGTCCACTTGGACCACCGCTATTAGGATCAAGGAGTCGAGCATGCACCAAAAAAGGGATATGCATCGTAAATGCTACAAGTCTGGGTGTAGAAGGTACGATAGGTACTCAAGAAAGGCACACCCCGATGTACTCTTAGGAAAACAAGTGCATACGACTCCAACTTCTTTTAACGGATGCACTGATCAACACCAAAAATATGTGTTGAGTAATAAGGCACTCGAGCTGATCCTTGTTCCAATGAGAGGGAGAGAAGAAATGACACAATCCTAAACTTTCCATAAACTGGCCTGCCACCTACACTTCTAAGCCTGACAACTAAAGAGATGTCAGATTGGACGCAATATATGATTTATTCCCTAATGTTGAGGATTGGGTCCTCAGGAGAGTTTCTTGGACTGGGACCTTGGGTGACGTTGTGACTCTACTCTCATGACCACAGTCAACACATAATGTCATATCCTTACTTATATGTATCAAAGAGAGAGTTTGGAAAACTAGAGGAACTGGATACCTCTTGATTAAGGCTAGGTTGAGCTTTGAAATTTTGGATCTCTAAGATTGGGAGTTCTTGAATGAATCAGATCCTGTATGCACATGCACAAGGGGGTCAATCCAACTCATTCATTTTTTTGATGCTCGGGGACGAGCATAGTTTAAGTATAGGGGGTTAATGAAATCCAGTTTCATGGTTTTAATTCACCGATATTAACCCCCTAGCTTAGACTAAGTGCCAATAATAACCAGATAAATCCTTGTTCATATCTGAGTCACGGAATAAATTAAAAATACAAAAAAAATAACAAAATTAAAAATTGTAGTGTTTTTATACCCTTAAAACACTCGCAAAAATATTTCTCCTTTGATTTAACCTCGTTTCCGTTTGGTCAACATGAAACTTGTAGATCTCATTGAGATACACAACTTTCATGTTTTGTGTTTTTCCAAATTCAGTCTCCTTCTCCCTCATAATTAACATTATTTGTCGGAATAACCTGATTGGGCCATGTGGCGCTTTCTGGTAGCGCCATGTAGCCAGCTCCTTTACGCGCCACCCGCCCTCCATTTCCTACCGTTAGATCGCTCTCTTCCTGCCCAGATCTGTGGCATCCATTCCCGCTTTGATGTCAACCGTTTGATCCACCATGATCACATCTCCTCCATCCGCTAGGGCCTCTCTCCCCGATCTTCTCCAGGATCGTCAATCCCCGCTGCTGAATCCCGCAGATGATCACCATCCGATGGATCTCCAGATGGCATCCAGTCCGTCCGCTCTCACCTTAACCTTCTTGTGACGCATGGCGAGATCCTATCCCTCGATTGTGTTAACCCTGGATTTAATCTAAGCCGTATTTGTACGCCCCCCTCATGGCCGTTGGATCATGAGATCCAACGGCCAAGACTTCGTCTTCCTCCTCCGTTCGCCCCTTCTCTCCCACGATCTACACCTAGTGCAGTCACTTCCCCATTTCTATTTCCCCTACCTTCTCCGCCATCTTCTCCACTCGCCAACCACTCCACGACGAAGCCCCATCTTCCGTCACCCTCGCGTTAACCCACTCCATCCATGATCCCCTCTACCTCACTTCATATCACCCCTGCAAAACCCATCGTCCACCACCACATCTCCCAAACTCCCCCTTCAAATACCCTGCCGCTGCCCCACTTCCTCTTCGTCTGTCTTTACGTGGGGTTCTACCCAGCATTTCTCCACTCCTCGGTGACAGCGAGGAAGTGCTATGGAGTGCAAAGATGATGGCTACCCCCAGCATCAACCCCTGGCTGATGTTGGCCAGGTTTGCGATGCTCCATCACCGCCAAGCTGCTCCCCGTAGCCGAGGGAGTCCAGCGATGATCGGAGGTTTGCCTTGAACCTCAAGCCCAGGCCCAACATTGCCTAATTTCTCAGGTAAGCTCTTCGATACTACTTTGCATTTTTTCTTTAATTTCTCTAATTTAATTAACCTTCCCTACGCACCTTCACCCTCCATGGTTCATCTCTCAAGCTTTCTCGCACATCCATCTTTCACGCGCATACCTCCAACCACTCTTTCGCTCCTCTGCAACCTCAGATCACCCTGCCCCCCTTTTCTCTGTGCTCATCGGAGAAGACGACCGTCTGCCGCATTCTTCACCTCTTCACGGCCCTCCATTCCACTCACCTTCCTTAGCACTCCTCACTTGCATGCTTCGGCTATTAGAACTAACCTCTGTAGGTGAATGCCCTCAATGATCGGATCTCCATCGGAGCTGACTTTGTAAGCCATGTCTCCATCATACAAGCTTCAATGACCCTCTTCAGGAGCTCTGGCATCTTCCCCAAGCTTCAGCGATGGTTGTTGCACCTCCAGATGTCTTCACAGAGCAACAGAATAGGCGGAAGACGGAGGCAGAGCGATACGAGCATCGTCGGAGCCGAGTCTAGTCAGCCGTAGGAGGCGGCGGAGACGAAGAACTCGAAGCACAGGCACCGTCCGATGGGCAAGATCGAACGACCTACAAAGAGCCATGTCACTTTCCCCAGAGTGTACAACAGCCACCCGATCTCCATGATCGGATGGTCCACATCAGCCTACGTGTCAACACCGAACCTCAGCACCAGACCTACAGGCTCAGGGTGCCCGAGCCAGCTCCGAACCTCCTCTTAACCAGAGTCAGAGTCGAGCCTCCGTCGAACCTCCACCGAGCCTCCTCTGAGCCTTCATTGCTCCCGAACCTTGCCCACACGTGCCCGATCACGTGTCTGGCTGGGAAATTTGTTTAAGGTCCCTCGCGATTTTTCGTAAATGCAAACAAGTCCTAAGAGCACATGATATCCATGCGCGCCTGGGGTAATTTGCACCGACCCCCTAGGTTTTAATAACTGCAAATATACCCCCATACGTATGGGTAAATTACAGGGAAGGCCTCGTGCTAAATTGTATTTACATTTTAGTCCTATTGGGGACATATTTACTATTTTATTTTCATGTTTTCTTACATTTATGCTCCTGGTTTCCTTCTTGCATATCTTGAGCATCAGAGCTCCTTTTTAAATGATTTCAGTTACGTTGTGAAGCTGATTTCATTGTCTTTCTAATGGCATAGATTTAGGTTTGTTTTGGATACTTTGGATTATGTTGATTAATTTTAAACTACATCATGTCATATACTCATCGATTTTTATGTCATTAGTTATCTAGCCAATGAAAAATGCTTGGTAAATAAAAACTGAAAATGTGTATCTTTTATTGCTCATTTATTTAATCTAATTTGGGCACATTTGCATCATTCTAACATTGCATTTCCTTGCATATTAAAAATCAAACAAAAATGGCATATCTTCATGTTTCTTTATGCATCGTGTCTGCACCTGTGTACATATTGACCTATGAGTTTTTAATCGGACACTTAATCTATGTAACAAGACTCTAGATAATACTTAAGAGGCTCGTGTCCCTGGGTTCAACCTTGGGCTTGCCCAAGTAAAAAAATAAAGCTTTGCATTTAATTGATAATTATAATGAAGCGGTCTTTGATGCATCCAATTCTGCTGACTGCAATGACATTAGAGCTGTTAAAACCACACTCTTAAGAGGCCGAATTCCGGGCTCGTCACTAATTATGTAGAATTAACATTTAATTTTGTTGCAGGCAGGCAATTCATATTAATAAAAAACGACCACTTAATTTAATATATCGATTACTAGGAGCGGTCAATTTATATTTTATTTGGGCAAGCCCAAGGTCGAACTTAGGAAGAAGTTATCTCCTTAGGTTGATTAATAGTTGATTTAGAACTTATATTTTTCAAGGAAGCATTTTTTAATTTTTATGCAAAAAAATGCCATGCGAATTTGGGCTAGTTTAAGGATTAAAATGCAAATTACGATCTAATCAAGTTCAAAAATTCTCAAACTTGGCCAAAAGGTGAAATATGATGATATTAATACTCTACATTTTTTGGAATTTTCTGATGCAAAATAAATTAATTATGAATTAAATATGCATGCAAGGTGATTTTTAGCAAATTAATTTTAATAAATAGAAAACATAATTATTTTAAGGAAGTAAAATTATCCAAGATACATCTAATGAGGATCTACTTAGAAAAAATTCTAAATCCTAAAAATGTTGAGTTTAAAGTCTATTAAAAATTAATTAATCTAATCACCGTTTAACTTATTGTGACCTTGATATACATGTAAATGTCATGAAATTTGGGCATGATGTAGAACAAACCAAAATCTACCTACTTTGAACTTTTGGTAATTTTTGGAGCATTGATCAATTTAATACTAATTCCATATCAAGCAGTGGAAAAAATATACAATTTTTCACTTAAATATTTATATTAAAAGTATCCATAGCTCACAAAAATAAAATCAAACATCCACAAGATAACGAATAAGTTGTTTTACAAAATAAAATTTTTAGGATGCGAAAATGAGACTCAAAAAAGTGCAAACATTGGGTTCTAAATGTAATTACAGAAAAGAAATTAGATAAAAAGAAATATGCATATGCAATTACCTAAACTCAGCAGGGCATGTATGGGCATGTGCCTGGTGGCTAGCGTGGATCTTTATGTGAGCGTTGGAGTGAGGAATCGTAGGAGTGAGAGGAGAGAGAAGGCAACAGAGGTGCCCTGCCATAGAGGCAGAGCAGTGGGTGCGGGGAAGCAGAAAGAAGGGGGCACCACATGGCACGTGGGGGCGCATCCACGTGGCAAGAAAATAATAAAAATGAAAGTAAATTAAATATAAAAAATAATAGTAAATATAAATAAGAAAAATAAGTAAGTAAATAAATAAATAAAATAATAATTAAATAAAATAAAGATAAATAAAATAAAATAAAATAAATAAATAAATAAAATAATGAAAATAAAATAAAATGGGGTGACACGTGGTGGCCCCAAAAAATAAAAAATTCAAAGAAAAATAAAAAAGAAATAATAAAAGATGTCAAATAAAAAAGTGGTCAACACGAAAGGTGCTCGCTCGACGAGATCTACAAAATTCATAAAGGACTCAACCAAAATAAATCATCTATGCAAAAAGTATTTTTTGTGGCATGCTATAGAGATAAAATACCGTATTTTTGTGTTTTAGGAATTTTTGTCATTTTTAAATAATATAAAAAATAAAATCAAAGAAAATATAAAATAAAATTTGCAACTTACCTATTTTTTTGGATTCTTAATAATTATGAAAATAAATAAATAAAATGAAGAGACATATGTATAATATACAATGAGGGGCCCAATACCCAAGTTTCACGTAGGAACTCTTACTGTTTTGAATTTGGTCTTATTTTGAAGGTGATTGGAGATACATTAATTCTAAAGGAGTAGGGGTCCATAGGAGACTGTATGAGAGAGATATTCACATTTAAAGATTTGCAGTCTCACACTAGGGTTTGGACTTTATTGGTCAATTTTACAAGTTCGTATCTTTCGATATTTTTCATTTATTAATGTTAGTAATATGTACACTATAGAGTTGATTTTATTCAATTCTAAATTAGTGAAAAATATATAAAAATAAGGGGAAATGGTATAATACATGTGATATTTACAATGGAATTTGGCTTCTTATTGATGCAAATATGCATGCTAAAATACAGATATTAATTCTAAATGCATGAATGAAAATAATGCAAAATAAATGGAGAAATGCAGCTAATTACTTGAGAACAAAGATCTATTTTAAACTTTTAGAGTGATGAATCACATATTCATCAACCCCTCTATACTTAAACCTTAGTCGTCCACGAGCAACAAAAATGAATGCAGAAGTGAAATAATTTTGGGTTCCATACCAAGGTCATGAACAAAAGGTGAAAATGGAGCTTGACTCGACCTTTGGATTATTAGTGTGGCAGAACCTTATTGGGAAGAGGATTTGAGATCTAATAGCTTTTAAGTTCCACAAGTCTTTATTCAGGTCGCCGCAATAGTCAGGTCTGAACAAGTCATCATATGCAAATTCTGATGACTATGAATCTTACTTGTACTATGTAAGTGAAATATAGCTCTCTACATCAGAAATGACAAAGAAACAGCCTCCTGTAACAAGGCAACCCTAATTCCCCAATCTAGCTACTCTTTTCTCGAGGAGCGGGGTATTCCCTTCTAAATTCAAGTGCATAGGGCTCAAGAAGAGGGGGCGAAGAAGAGAATCGATTGTGGCCAGTGTAGCCATAGATCCTTGGAGCTTGACAAGTGTAGCCAAGTCTCCAGTTGCAGGCTTCCTTGGTATGAGACTTTGAAACTTTTTTGGAGATTTTCTTTCTCTCTTTTTTTTGAACCTATGTAGCCTGTACATAAGGGGTTTTTTCTTGAGCCAGTAGACTATCCCTCTTTTGAAGCTTTATTGCAAACCATAGCATCACGTCATTAGACGTCGACGCCACTAGACTAAGTTGAGACACACTGGCCACTTACTGTGACTGTGAATATTTCCACTCGTGTGTTTCCCCAAGATAAAGGATTCTACCTCCTCACCACCTCATCGATGAAGACATACGTGCAAGGTGCTTGTCCAAGTTAGGTCATTGTCTAAAAGAATCGTGCATGTGTATGACATATTCTACTTAGACCAATCAAGATGACATGTGAACATAGACTTGTGGACTCAAAGAGTTAAGTCGCTCGACCTGAAAAGTCTCAACTAAAGTTCCTATAATGTTCCTCTGAAATTAAGTAGATTAAGGTCAAATAAAATCCATCCCTGACTTCTATTCATAACTTGGTTCAGAATCCACTAACTTTCCACTTTGTATATGCAAGATATGCAGATGAAATGCAATGTATATGAATGAAGTGTAAGATATTTTTTAATGTACGAACAATATGCAAGAGTAAATAAGAAGCCTCTTTTTTTTCAAAAGTTTTTTTCTGGTATACCTCCTATTTTACAACAATTTTATAAAAGTATTTATTTACAAGAATATTACAAAATTATACAACTTTTATTGTACACGTTTGACAAATTTTACAGCTTGTATACAATATACATATTATACAAGTATACATGTATTTTACAAAGTGGTATTTTTTTCTTTTAACCAAGGTTAGAATTATTTACAAACACAAGTCAGACTCATTTTATCCTAATTTTTTGAAAATATTTTAGAAAATAATTTCTAAACCATGTCACATAATATATAGATTTTTAAATTCAAATGATTTTCAAAACAAGTAAAATCCACATTTTTTAAAATCACTGTCAAATATTTTTCAAAATAGTGTAACATAGTTATAAAATTTTCAAAACATTTGTATGCAAATCAATTAAAAAGTACTTATACCCTAGCCCTAAGAAGTTTGAAAATTTCGAAATATGAGCTATGGCTAAAGTATATATACAATATATATAGTACACCCCCCTATACTTAGCTTTTGATATGTCCTCATAGCATAAAGTGATATCAAGCCATAGCTCAGGCTAAATATAAAAGACATACAAGAACTAATGTGTCTCCCCCATATACTTAGGCATGAAATAGCCTAAGTGTGGGAAGAAAACAAAAGGGATAAAATGGGTGAAGAATGGGAATGGATGAAGACAACACGAAGAAAGGAATGACTCAAAATACAGACAAGAATATACAAGCAAGAGTAGGGTTTCCCCCTAGACGTAGGCCTTGAATAGTCTAAGTATGGAGTTAGTATCTATAGAATAAGACCTAAGCTCTAAAAGAATGAATAAATCATGTGTACAAGAGTGAGTGAATCTTCTAAGCTATTGACTCTAGATGATGCATCTTCATGAAGAGTAATCAAATGTATATTCTCTGTTCTCAATCTACATGAAGTTGATGACCTCGACTTGGACTAACCGCTCTTTAGAATCTACAAAATGCTTCAATAGTTGTTCATTCACCACATGGGAATGTGCACCATCTGTGAGATCAGTTATCTCTACAGTTCGATTCATGTGCACTTCCTTAACAACAAAGGGACCTGTCCACTTAGATTTGTGCTTCTCGTGGAACATCTTTAATCTGGAATTAAACAGCCATACCTATTATCCAGGGACGAAGTCTTTGCACCTAATGTGCTGATCATATCATCTCATCACTTTGTCCTTATAAATCAAATTGTTGTCATATGCCATGTTCCAAATTTCCACGAGCTTGTTCAAGTTCAAATCACGACAAAGCTTCCTTAGGTGACAAATTCAATTAATCTACATAATTGCCCATTCGGATTTGTGAATCAACTCTGCGGGCAAATGGTATGGATTTCCATAGATCATTCTAAATGGTGAAGTTCCCAATGGTGTCTTTTAGGTTGTCCTATAGGCCCACAGACTTGGTCCGAAAATTGGGACCAGTTCTTTCTATTGGGACAAACTAACTTCTGCAAAATACTCTTCACCCCTATGTTTGAAACCTCTGTCATGCCATTGGTTTGTGAGTGGTAAGGATTGGTGATTCTGTGATCAAATCCATAGTCCTTAGTTAAAGATCTCATATCTCAATTCACAAAGTGGCTACCCCCATCATATATCAGAACTTTTGGTACCATAAACCTAGCAATAATATGGTCTCTCACAAACTTACAGATAGTCTTGTTGTATGCGGTTCGGGATGGGATAGCCTCCACCCACTTAGAAAAATAATCATCTGTCAATAAGATGTACTCGTGTCCTTGTCTATTGGGACATGGACTCGTAAAATCTATGCCCCGTGCATTAAAAACATCACAAATGATCACAGGCTGCATGGGCATCTCATCTCTTTTTGTAACTGTCCCTCCCAGCCTCTGACAAATCGGGCACGATCATACAAAATCAATACCATCTTTGAATAGAGTCAACCAGTACAATCCTCATTGGAGTACCTTGTGAGCAGTTCTCTTCCCCGAATGGTGTCCTCCAATCTTAAGAGAATGACAGTACGCGAGGACACTCTCGTATTCCTCCTTGGGAATACACCTTCTCCAAACACAATCCGAACCTTCAACATCCCAGTGGTATCTCCTTGAAGCTGACGTCAGGGAACTTGCTTGGAGACAAGATAATTCACCATGTTGGTATATCATGGGAGTGAGTCAATAGCACAAATTGACTCATCTGGAAAGGTCTCTCTAAGATGCTCATAATCAGGAGAGTATTTAAGCTCAATCCAGGAAAGGTGATCAGCCACAACATTCTTCACTCCATCTTTATCTTTTATCTCCAAATTAAACTCCTGGAGGAGGAAAATCCACCAAAGAAGATGCGTCTTCACGTCCTTCTTTTCCATTAGGTACCGAATAGTTGTGTGATTAGTGTAGATTGTCACCCTAAAGTCCAAAATATACGACCTGAACTTCTTGAGGACCCATACTACAATGAGTATTTCCTTTTCAGTCATGGTGAAATTCTTTTGTTTAGGGTCTAATAATTTGCTTATGTAGTGGATCGCAAACGGGATCCCCTCTCATTGTTATCTTAACACAGTTCCTATAGCGAAATATAAAGCATTAGTCATGATCTCAAGGGCAGAGACCAATAAAGGAGCTTATAGGATAGGCAAGGCACAAATCTTCATCTTCAAGAGATCAAAGGCCTCCAGACACCTGTGATCTATATCGAACTGTTTCTTTCCCTAAGATCTCAGTCAGGGGGACGACAATCTTTGAAAAATCCTGATGAACCTCTTATAGAATCCAACATACCCTAGAAACGCATCACTAACTTCACGTTGGTAGGTGGATCGAGTTTCTTGATCATCTCCACCATGGCAGGGTCAACCTCCATTCCCCTTTTGGAGATGACATGCCCAAACACGATACCCTCCGTCACCATAAAATAACTCTTCACCTAGGAGAGTACCAGATTCACCTCCCTACATCGCATAAGGACTCGGTCCAAGTGTGCTAAACATGTACCAAAGGAATCACCATGCACCGAGAAGTCATCCATGAACACTTCCAAGAAAACACCCATCATCTCAACAAATACAACGATCATTCACCGCTGAAAAGTGATCAGGGCATTGCAAAGCCCGAAAGTCATGTGTCTGAATTCGTAAGTGCCAAATGGACATGTGAGTGTGGTCTTTTAGTATTTCTCATGGGCTATAGCTACCTGGTTGTAGCATGAGTACCTATCAAGAAAATAGAAGAACGCTTTCCCTATGAGTCTCTGCAAGATCTGATCAATGAATGGCAAGGGAAAGTGGCCATTCTTGGTCATGGCATTGAGGTGCATGTAGTCAACACAGAAGCACCATGATGTGGGTACTCATGTCATGATATATACCCCCTCCTTATTGGTGATTATCGGAATTATCAACTTCTTCAGGACGACAAGAAGCGGGGCCACCCATTTGGAGTTAAAAAAATAAGGTATATAGACCTTGCTTTGCACCATTTCTCAATATTGATCTTCACTACTTCCTGTAGATTGGGGTTAAGTCTCCTCTAGAACTCACGGGAAGGTCTCACATCATCCTCAGTAAAAATATGGTGCGAGCAGAGAGCGTGGTTGATCCCAACGAGATCTGACACTATCCAGCCTATTGCTTTGTGGTTCCTCTCTAAGACCTCTAACAACCTAGACACATGTTCTAAAGTCAAGTCCGAGCTAATGATAACACGATATCTCTCTTTGGGTCATGTAAGAAAGGTGTACTTAAGTGTGGGAGGCAGTGATTTCAGTTCTGGCAATGTGGTATCATTAAGAAAATCTAGTTGAACTTAATCAAGTTCCATGCTGCATGAAGGTGGGTCCAAGTGTGCAGTACTCACCACCAACTCGATTATGTCAGGAGTCAGATCTCCAAAGAGATGCAATAATTCAGCCAAAGCTGTGTACGACTCATCATCATGTCCCTTGATCGTTCCGAAGGAGGTGGAACCAACAGATCTAAAGGGATCTCTAAGTCATCAAGGGAATAACAGGATGCATCTCTCAAGATGCCAGGAAACACCTCGCAAACTGCATTGTGCATTAAATCCTCTCCAGATGAGAGGGTCTCGCTTTTCCCTGTTGAGGTTTTTCTCTAAATCCCAATCGTGTTAACCATTCTGCAATCTATCTCTGAAGATGAGTACTTTGTGCTATTATCTGAATCGGGTCATTGTCATTTTGTTTGCTTCATCTCATGGTTCACCTCTTTGCCGAGAGAAAGGAACTTCCTCATTCCCATACCATGATTGAAAGTTGCGCTTGCGGTCCTAAGGAAGGGTCGCCTGAGAATGATATGAGATTCTCTCTAATGATTGAGGATCTCCATATCTAAGACTATGAAGTCAACATGATAGTCCTGCCCCTCAATAAAGATAAAGACATTCTTCACTTCTCTCGTAGGTCTCTTATTGAATGATCTGTGAGTTGGAGTAAAGCTCTAGTGGTCCCAACTCCAATTTGTGATATAATGCTAAGGGAAGTAAATTGATTGAAGAATCGTTATCCAAGAGAGTGCGTGCAAATGTAATGTCGTTGATACGACTCTCCATATAGTGAGCACCCATGTCTCTCTTTTCCTTGGTAGTTGATTATTTTTGAGTTAATAGGTCATGGCTACTGACAAGACATGAGTCTTTACATATCGGTTTGGATAGTTCCTGCTAACCCTAATAGGTGTGCATCTCACCTTAAGGTATTTCTAGAATGCACGATGATTAGCGACATACTCATTAAATGACACTTTAATTTTTATATTCTCTTTACAAAATCGTGCCATATCAAGGTCATCTTTTTGAATCTTTTTTATGCACTTTTCTGTCGTAAGCGAACGGGGGAAAGGATTGAAGCAAGGGAAATAGAAGATTATGAACTGAAATAGCATTCTTTGTATTAATGGAAGTAATGTTCTTCATATGTGAATCTTTTTGATGCAACATGGGATCAAAATCCAGAGTATCTGCTACATATTGTGGAATAGAAGCTGCAGTGGTATCCGCCACAACCGGAAATGCAAGGTCCTCCATAGAATCTGAAGTGTCTCCATGCTGTTGATGTTGCAATAGTAATCTCCTTCTCTTCTCGTCTCCCTGAGTATAGATCCTCGAATGGTGCTGATGGGGCTCCTGAATATGATGCCTCTCCGATGAATATCGTATTCATCATGCTAAAATTGGTCAATTAGGCTCAGTTTCCCAAAATTCACATGCATTTAATCATTAATAGAGCACCATTAGCATACATACATGTGTAAATAATATTTGCATTTCATCATGCATAATTTCATTAAAAATTCCAATTGTAAAGTAGCCCAAAAAGCCGCTAACTTCTCATATTTTTAGTAAATTCATCCTAATTCTGATTGACCCCAAATCACGTCCATTGAGTAGATATTACTAACAAGAATAAATAAAAAAAATACAAAAAAGTACTAACTCAAATAAGTGTCAAATAATCCCAAAGTCTAATTTCACATCTGATGGACTAAAATGAGCATATCTTCCTCAAACAGTGTTTGTTTTTGGTCTACTCACTTTTAAATACTCCATTTTCAAATACCTTCAAAACAAGACTAATTTCGTAAAATTCGAAGCTCATATGTGAAAGTTGGGTTTTGGGCCTCTTTTGCGCATTTTAACTTTTTGTGCTTTTTGACCTGGGATTTTATGTACATAATTAACCCTTTTAATTTTATTTCTTCTTCATTTGTTTCTTTGATGAAAGTTTTATTAAGTGACACAAAAATCCAAATCCATATTAAAACTGAAATCAAAGAAACTGACTGAGTCCAAGTGTCTGTTGTGAGTCTGTATAAAAATTGTTTATTTCATACTTCTATTTTATTTTCCTACTTTCTTATTTATTAAAAATCCAAAAAAATAGATTAGTGTGTAAATTTCTTGTATTTTATCGTATTTTTTGTAGATTTTTTATCCTCTTTAAAACCACCAAAAAAATTACAAAATCCCAAAAGCTGGTTTTCTATTCACATGGAGAACCATCAAAAGTACCACTTCACACAGATGACCTCTTTTGCTCCGGGCATGAAAGTTGTAGATCTCGTCGAGACGAACAACTTTCTTGAAGGAAATTTTTCGATCCGAGGTCTTCTCCTATTTCTTTTCTATTTCTTCCACCTTTCCAGTTTTGAATTTTTTTTGGTTGACACGTGGCAGCCCCTGGGCTGGCCACGTCGCATCCCACTTCACCCCACTCTCCCTCTCTTTTCCCTGGTCACGTGCCACGCACGTGACCCTCTTCCTCCTCCAACTGTTCTTCCCTCTCCGCTGCATGCAACGTCCCCTTCCTTCCCCTTCCATAACCGCCTGCCTCCTCTCCTCCTTGTAACACCCCCGCCTCCTCCGGCCATTACGACGACGGTGTAACTCCCAAACTCGCTACTCCAATAAAGTGACCCCCACTTCCTCAGATCGGAGCATCCACTGATCTTGCAAGAAACCTTGAGCTCCTCATCGAGTCGCCAGTGACAGAGACGACCGAAGGACTCATCTCGTGGGCGTGATCCAGAGGGTCTGCTACACTTTGTGCTGCTCCTCCATCGAGGATCGTTGAGCTTCGCGGTGACTTTCTCCCATCGCTCGAGGTGAAGAACAGAGCCGAGATTCACCAGCTCGCTCCTCCTCCGACGAATAGCCCACTCCAGATACCTCATTTCCTCCTCTCCCTCCGGTCCCGCTCCACGGCCACCCTCGCCCCGGCCTGCCCACACCTCCTCTCCGGCCTCGTACAGGCTAGAACCCCACCCCCTTCCTTCGCTTGACCTCAGACCATCCTCCATCTTCGAGCCCCACGCAGTCGATCCGCCCCCGTTCGCCCTGCCCTCGCCGTGCCACTATTTTTGCTCTGTTCTGCTAAAATCCACAGGAACGCCTTCGCCAACAGAGTCATCGCACCTTCTTTGCCATCTCGCGCTCGCTGCCGACTGTGCTAAAGCCCCCATCGTCCTCCATCAAGGCTCAGCTCCGCGGCTCGACTAGATCCACCCCTACAGCACCTTCCGCCTTGCTGCCTGTCTGTCCCTCGACAATCGGCTGCTCTGAGCCGACCTCCGCCCTCCGCGCTCCGCCAGCCACGCCACCGCCTCCAGCCGCTGATGGATCGGGCGGTAGCCCTTGATCCAACGGCCCACGAGCTGCCACGCCTCCCTCTCCGAGCCTCGACCCCAGCCTCGAGGCTCGGGTTGCCCGGACCATCTCTCACCGCCACGTGGAGGCTCGAACCATCCGAGCCTGAGCCTCGATCTGAGCCTCTTGCCCCCCCACTAAGCCTTTGGTTCAGGGCTCCGAACCTCAATCTCGGGCCCGAACCTCAGGCTCAACATCACCGAGCCTACGCCCCACCATCCAAGCCTCTGGGCGCACTTGCGATGTACGTGCGTTGGGGGAAAATTGAAGCTTAACCCCGGAAGTCCCTGAATTTGCAGATATACCTCCGCTAGGGGTAAATTACAGAAGGGCCCCTCCGACTTTGCTAAATTACAGATAAGCCCTTCTAGGGACCTCTTTGAAAGAAAAACTTTACTTTATTTTATTTACAGTTTAGTCTCTGCAATTTCATTTTAGCAAATCATTCTCATACGAACTCTGTTTTAGCATATAATATGTCATTTTGAAGCTCTTTTCATGCTCTATCACTTGGCATAGTTTTGGATAAAGCTGAGGTTTCTTATCGGTAATTATCATTTGAGGATCTCTGTTGATATTTGCATACTAATTGGGACATATTTGTTCTTGAGAAATGTATGGCATCTTCTGCAGGAGTTCAGTTTAGGAATTAAATTTGATTAACTCCTTGTTATCATGGTGGATTATTCCCAATAACTTAATCTATGCAGGGGTTAAATCGAGGATAAGTATATTTGACGCCATATTTCGCTGATTGACTATTAATTTTGAGGAGTAATTTACATGGAATTTTTGACAGGAATATTCAATGATTAATCTTTTTACCTGTAATTTGGAGTTGATAAATCTTTCTGGGCGTTAATATCTTTCGATCTGTGATTATCTCTCAAAAATTAATTGATTAATTTCATTGAGGATTGAATCGTATACTTCACAGATTTTGGGCATAATCTTCCTATTTATTTTCTTTGCATCGCATCTTCATCATTGCATTGTACTATATTTTCCCAACATAGAAATTTACAAAATATTAATTAATTATTCAATTTAATTTAAAACCATGCAACTAAGAATCATTGTTCCCTATGTTTGACCTTAGTAGACTTGCCAAGTAAAAATATTCCACAACATTCAAAGTTTGTGGTATTTTGATGGACCGATTTTCGCCTCCTATACTACAATTCATTATTCTTAAAGAGGCGGATTTCGTTCTCATCAAATGGCGTCGTTGTCGGAGAACGACGAATTTTTAGGGTTTTAAATTATTTTTGTAATTAATTTTTGTGAAAATTATTTCTGTGTCATTTTTTTCTTCTACATTTCTCTCTTACTTCTTCTATTAACCGCAATTTCTCTCTTTGCAGACTACTAGGAGAAAAATTTTGGATTTAATCAAGGATCTGTAAGGATGGAGAATTGAATTTTAATTTTTGTGTGTGTGAGAGAGAGAGCCTAGTCTAGATTTAATTCCCGCATTCTTCTCAAGATCCCTCTCTTTGAACCCTTGTAATAATTTGGACTGAACTTATCTGTGGTGTGTTGGGCCTGTTTCAACCCCTTCTGTGTGGTTGGGACCCGACTTGAGTGGCGTAGGACTTAGGCACATATACGCTTGCTTATTTATCATTGATTGTGCTCATAATTCTTAGGCACACTTTCACTAACTAAACACACTATAGATCGTTCCATATTAGCCAAATTTTGAAATCAATTCTTCCCGCTAATAAAACTATCTGCTTAGGGCGGTTTTCATCGGTGCATATCATTTAGTGTAAAATTTAATTCTTTGTACAACATCCCCAAATAAAGAATGCGAGGAGTCACTGTAAGTCTTCTTCTTAAGCATGCATCATTGATTTACGTTTGCATTGGCTTTTTCGATTCTCATTCCTCAAAGTTTTACAACTTAGGAATTAAAGGAATTGGGACTGCTCGTTAGGCATAAATGTTTGTGCTCACATAAACTTCAGTGATAACCTTAATCTAAAACTGTGGCTGCTAATCAAGGTGATTGTAAATAAAATAGACATAAAATTAACATGTGTTTGATGGAGAGGAACCCACTCATTGTTTGTAAGGACCAGAACGCACACTTAGGGCAGAGCCCAAACTGAGAAATTTCACTCAGACTATTGATTTTAAAAATAATTAGCTACTTTTCAGTGAGGGTCTCGGGTAGCCATTTTACGGTCCGACTTACCTTAGCAGAGTAGGTGGTTTAGAGGACACTGTGGAAGGCTCCGTCCTCAAGTAACACGGGTAGCCATTTAAACGATCCGTACTTACACCTATACTGGCCGAAATTAGGTGAAACTAGTTGTATGAACTCGGGACAGTCTTTGTGAAATATTTCAGCACCTAACAGCTCTGCTTAATTTTCAAAAATTGTTTTGTCATTAAATTAAAATTGAAAAAGATAAGCAACCGAACCCTAACGTGCCTTTACCAGTGTTGAGTGGGTGAATCTACGTGTTTGTTTTGTGTTTGATTTGTGTGCATCAAGGACCTTACAATCACAAGCAAATCGTGGTTCGTTGATCATTCCATCCCTCTTGAGAAGATGTCGGTACATTGGTCTTCTTTCCCGATCTCCATGACCATGTCCCGATATGCATCTTCTCACACTCCTCAGGGGAACCTGATCTTCAAATCAGGTTCCCCTCAGCATCATTCTCTTCCCTCCCTTACATCCCACCCTATGACCACACTTCTTCATGTAATAGACCTCTCTCACATTCTGACAATTTTATGGACATGAGAGAGCGAGACAAATTAAGGATGAACAATAGAGTAACCGATATTGACAGCAGAACACGATTTCCGATTACTATGATCTCACAGCCTCTTGAACCATCCCCTACTCAGGATGACTATCCTCTTGAGTACAATCAATTTTCCTTCGACAACCCACAAGAAAACCAGAGTCAAGGAAATATAACTCATGACCAGACCATAATGATTATGAACAATCAATACTCTACTCGAGGTTACATGATAGAATCACTACACATGGAGAATGATTATTCAATCACTAGTCATGAGATGTTTGAGGATGAGATTGCTCGGATTAATCGTAGAGCAGACACTTTAACTGAGAAAATATATGATCTCATCCAGTCTATGCAAAATTCAAAAGAAGTGAGGCCACCACCTTGCGAACCATTGGATTATCATGTGACTCACAATCATACACAGCCACTGTTGACCTCTGACCCCCCTACTGACCATATCACATAAAAATAATAAAAAATTTAAAAATTTAAAAATTCAAAAAATTGGGCAACTCTAAAATGGAAGCATTTTGCAAGAGTCTGATCTTAGAGCTTCCATTGTTTAAGGCCATAGAATATGTGCCTGATCTTAAGAGATTTGTGAAGAGTCGATTAAACATCAATAAGACGGGCAAGAAATGATCAAGAAGTGAATATCATGTCATATCTATGGCAAGCTCCTTGGTGATGAATCATAAAGTCAAAAGCTGCAAAGTCAAGCGGCTAACTCAGATTATGTGTGAAATTGAGGATTCTACATTCACTCATGTTCGGCTAGATGACGACTCGACGTTAAACATCCTCCCCAAGTCCGTCTTTGATCAACTCAAACTCGGACATCTCAAAAAGACTAGGGTGATCGTTCAATTACCTGATCGATCCACTAAAAGGCCACGGGGGATTGTTTCGCTCATCGTAAACTTCTGAGGTAAAGAACATAAAGTGGACTTTATTGTCCTTGACATTGAGCATCCCGGAAGGTTGTCTAAGTCTCCTATCATTTTAGGAAATCCGTTCTTAGCCTCCGCTAAGGCAATCATCGATTGTGAGACTCAGGAAATCAAGTTCCCGAACTCGAACCACAATGAACAAACCCTCAATAACACGTCATGTTCTTAGGAAACCAAACTTGAAAATGATAGTCGTAATCAGGAGACAAACACTTCACATGATCAAACCTCTCCTTGTGAAACACTGACACATGCCCTAGGAGAGACAACCATGAGACCGACTATTGGACATACCTCTGATTCTCACCACATCTCCTACCCTAAAACTTCTCCTAAGAGGAAAAATTATTTGGAGCTTATGAAGAATTGGATCATATTTCTGAGGATCATCATGATTATTTAAGTGGTCCAATCTTTGAGTCGACAGTGATTCATGAGATACTTGAGCCATATAAAGAACCGATTCAGGAAATCTTTGATGTCACCAAAAATCGCGATTATCCAGAAGTGACATCAACACCCCCAGCCATAACACACAAACCCACTAGGAACAATCTCTCTCGACCAAAGCACCGTATGACACTACAAGAATTGGTCGACTTTTACGGGGATTTATCTGATGAGAAACTCACAAATGTCACGTCGGTTACTCAAGACAGGGAGATGAAGACTGTCCAACTTCCTCCCAATACTTCTCAAGGAAACAAGCCGACCAAGAAAGTCATCTTTGATCTTATGCACCAGGTGATTTATGAAGAGTCCTCATCTGGTCCCGAAGTGGTTCATCAAGTAAGTGCAATAGGTACAGCTCTGATCCAAGGTCACTTACCTCTGATCGACAGTAGTTGGAGATCCTCTGCATACGACTACTATTCTCTTGAGGACGACTCCGACGATGGCTGGTCTTCTTCATTGGCCCCCTCTTCCTCTCCCTCCACGTCTCCATACTATCTCCCTCCACACTCCCGCAAGAAGGTTCATCGCAAACCTCCTTGATCTTGTACATACGCAAATCTACCCGGTTCCCCTTCTGTATTTATCTGATCATATTTAGGCTGACCTGAGCCTAAGTATAGGGGGACCAGTATCATTGTTTATACATCACTTCTCCTCTTTTTCTTTTTGCCTCATCTATACTTAGTACGAGCTATGTCTACATTTCACTTTGTGCCATGAGGACATAGCACTCGCTAAGTATAGGGGGTGTTTGTATATATTTTACCTACTTTATCCATAGCTCGTACTTTAATTATTTTCGTATAACATCGGGGATGGGTACAAGTATTGTGTATTATGTGTATAATACATGTTCTTCAAAAAAACAACAAAAATAATTGCATAAAAAAATTCACTCATGGTCTTTCATTTCATCAAGCATCTCATGCATTACTTGGTTGATACATTCCGGACACATTCACGATCACTCAAGGCTTAAGGATTTTTTAGGACACTTGATTTCTGTGATCTTGAGAGTCTGAGCTAACATGCCTTAGTCATTAGAGTTTTTGAACTTAATAATCCATACTTCCCTAGTTTGAAAGATTTGAGCGCTATATTGCACTCTTCATCTCTACCTTCAAAAAGAATATGATCAGCACAATCACTTTCACAAATGCATGATTGATGAGATGAGTTGAGATATCACTTAAGGAACTAGGACTAGAGATTTGAGTTTAGATCCGATCTAATGATGCTCGAGTATGGGATAATGTTAATAAAGGCTTCAGAAAACCTGAGTGTCAACAAAATCCTAGCCAGTATGTGAACAAGTTCATATGCTATCTTTTTGATATTTACCTATGTGCTAGGATGTGATGAAACTTAATGGAAATTGTTGATTAGTGTGCGCCAAATTTTGGTAAAAGCAGTGGAGCTAGCCAACAAAAGTAAAGAAAAAGAAATGTCAAAGAAAAGCTCTATCATCCTAAGTCAAATTACAAATGAGCTTCCACCAATGGTGAGCGCTCCCAAACATTTTCAAAGTGTCCACTTGGACCAAAGCGCTAATTAGGACCAAGGAGTTGGGCTGACACTATAAAAGGGCTTTGCATCGTAAGCAATACAAGCCTGGGTGTCGAAGGTATCTTAGATACTCAAAAGAGACACACCCCGGTGTACTTCCAAAAAAACAAGTGCAGACGACTCCAAATTCTCTTGACGGACTCATTGATCAACAAAATAAAAATATACTTATGTTGAGTAAAAGGCACTCGAGAGGCACCTTGTTCCAATGTGAGGGAGAGAAAACTAGACACAATCCTATGCCCTCCATCATCTGGCCGTCCATCTACACTTTCAAGTCTGACAAACTAATGAGACGGTTGACTAAAGCAAGAATAGACTTATTCCCTAGTGTTGAGGATTAGGTCTAGAGGAGATTCTCTTGGATTGGAACTTTGGGTGATGTCTTGACTTGACTCTCATGAATGCAATACACTAAAAATCATATCCTTATATTATATGTACAAACAGAGAGTCTAAAAATTAGAAAAGTTAGATTCCTTCTGATTAAAGCATGGTTGAGACCAGAATTTTAGGATCACTCAAATTAAGGGTCTTCTATGAATTGAGCCTTGAAAATTCACATGCACAATCAGGGATGTATTCAACTAAGCCATTCATTCATTGATGCTCGGGAACGAGTATGGTTTAAGTATAGGGGTATGATGAATCTCATATTCATCATGCTAAAATTGGTCAATTAGGCTCAGTTCCCCAAAATTCACATGCATTTAATAATTAATAGAGCATTATTAGCATACATGCATGTGTAAATAATATTTGCATTTCATCATGTATAATTGCATTAAAAATTCCAATTGTAAAGTAGCCCAAAAAGCCGCTAACTTCTTATATTTTTAGTCAATTCATTCTAATTCTGATTGACCCCAAATCAACCTCCATTGTGTAGATATTACTAATAAGAATAAATAAAAAAATACAAAAAATTACTAACTCAAATAAGTGTCAAATAATCCCAAAGTCTAATTTCACATCTAACGGACTAAAACGAGCATATCTCCCTCATACAGTATTCGATTTTGTTCTACTCACTTTTAAAGTACTCCATTATCAAATACCTTCAAAACAAGACCAATTTCGTAAAATTCGGAGCTCATATGTGAAAGTTGGATTTTGGGCCTCTTTTGCGCATTTTAACTTTTTGTGATTTTTGACCTGATATTTTAAGTACATAATTAACCCTTTCAATTTTATTTCTTCTTAATTTGTATTTTTTGATGAAAGTTTTATTAAGCTACACAAAAATCCAAATCCATGTTAAAACTGAAATCAAAGAAACTGACTGAGTCCAAGTGTCCGTTGTGAGTCTGTACAAAAAATATGTGTTTCATACTTCTATTTTATTTTCCTACTTTCTTATTTACTAAAAATCCAAAAAAATAGATTATTGTGTAAATAAATTTCTTGTATTTTATTGTATTTTCTCTATATTTTTTATCCTCTTTAAAACTACCCAAAAAATTACAAAATCCCAAAAACTGGTTTTCTATTCACATGGAGAACAACCAAAAGTACCACTTCGCACAGATGACCTCTTTTGCTTGCTGGACCTTCATGAAAGTTGTAGATCTCGTCAAGACGGACAACTTTTGTGAAGGAAAATTTTCGATCAGAGTCTTCTCCTATTTCTTTTCTATTTTCTTCTACCTTTCCAATTTTGAAATTTTTTTTGGTTGACACGTGGCAGTCCCTGGGTTGGCCACGTGGCAACCCCACTTCACCCCACTCTCCCTCTCTTTTCCCAGTCATGTGTCGTGCACGTGACCCTTTTCCTCCTCCAACTGTTCTTCCCTCTCCGCTGCATGCAACGTCCCCTTCCTTCCCCTTCTATAACCGCCCGCCTCCTCTCCTCCTTGTAACGCCCTCGTCTCCTCCAGCCATTACGACGACGGCGTAACTCCCAAACTCGCATATCCTATAAAGTGACTCCCACCTCCTCAGATCGGAGCATCTGTAGATCTTTCAAGAAACCTTGAGCTCCTCATCTAGTCGTCGGTGACAGAGATGACCGAAGGACTCATCTCATGGGTGTGATCCAGAGGGTCTGCTACCCTTTGTGCTTCTCCTCCATCGAGGATCGTTGAGCTTCGCGGTGACTTTAGCCAACCGCTCAAGGTGAAGAACAGAGCCGAGCTTCACCAGCTCGCTCCTCCTCCGACGAATAGCCCACTCCAGGTACCTCCTTTCCTCCTCTCCATCCGGTCCCGCTCCGCGGCCACCCTCGCCCCGGCCAGCCCACACCTCCACTCCGGCCTCGCACTGGCTGGAACACCACCCCCTTTCCTTCGCCCGACCTTAGACTATCCTCCGTCTTCCAGCTCCACGCATCTGGTCCGCCCCCGTACGCACCTTCCTCGTCGTGCCACTATTTTTGCTCTGTTCTACTAAAATCCACAGGAATGCATTCGCCGACGGAGCCACCGCACCTTATCCACCATCTCGCGCTCGCCGCCGACTGTGCTCAAGCCCCAACCGTCCTCCGTTGAGGCTCAGCTCTGCGGCTCGACCAGCTCCGCCTTGCTGCCTCTCCATTCCTCGACAATCGGCTGCTCCGCCTCCGCCCTCCACCGCAGAGCCGACCTCCGCTCTCCCCCAACCGCGCCATCGCCTCCAGTCGTCATTGGATCGGGTGGTAGTCCTTGATCCAATGGCCTACGAGCTTCCACGCCTCCTTCTCCGAGCCTCGGCCCCAGCCTCGAGGCTCGGGTCCCCTGGACCATCGCTCACTGCCATGTCGAGGCTCGGACCATCTGAGCCTAAGCCTCGGCCCGAGCCTCTTGCCTCCCCCACCGAGCCTCTGGTTCGGGGCTCCGAACATCAAGACCGGGCCCGAACCTCAGGCTCGACATCACCAAGCCTACGCCCTGCCATCCAAGCCTCGGGGCGCACGTGCGACGCACGTGCGTTGGGGGAAAATTGTAGCGTAACCCCGAAAGTCCCTAAATTTGCAGATATACCCCCGCCAGGGGTAAATTACAAAAGGGCCCCTCCGATGTTGCTAAATTACAGATAAGCCCTTCTAGGGACCTCTTTGAAAGAAAAACTTTATTTTATTTACAGTTTAGTCCCTGCAATTTCATTTTAGCAAATCATTCTCATACGAACTCCGTTTTTAGCATATATATGTCATTTTGAAGCTCTTTTCATGCTCTATCACTTGGCATAGTTTTAAATAAATCTGAGGTTTCTTATTGGTAATTATCATTTGAAGATCTCTATTGATATTTGCATGCTAATTGTGACATATTTATGCTTGAGAAATTAATGACATTTTTTGCAGGAGTTCAGAGGAATTTAATTTGAATAACTCCTTGTTATCATGGTGGATTATTCCCAATAATTTAATCTGCGCAAGGGTTAAATCGAGGATAAATTTATTTGACTCCATATTTCATTGATCGACTATTAATTTTGAGGAGTAATTTACATGGAATTTTTTACAGGAATATTCATTGATTAATCTTTTTACCTGTAACTTGGAGTTGATAAATCTTTCTAGGCATTAATATCTTTCGATCTATGATTATCTCTCGAGAATTAATTGATTAATTTCATTGAGGATTGAATAGTATACTTCACAGATCCTGGGCATAATCTTCTCTATTTTTTCTTTGCATCGCATCTTCGTCATTGCATTGTACTATATTTTCCCAACCCAAAAATTAACCAAACATTAATTATTTAATTTAATTTAAAACCATGCAACTAAGAATCAACGTTCCCAGTGTTCGACTTTGGTAGACTTGCCAAGTAAAAATATTCCACAACATTCAAAGTTTGTGGTATTTTGATCGATCGATTTTTGCCTCCTATACTACAATTCATTATTCTTAAAGAGGCGGATTTCGCATTCATCACTCTCCTCCTCATCCTCTGAAGACTCCTCGGGTAGAGCTCCTGAGATGCCCCTCCTCGTTTCCCTCATCCAGTTAGGTATGGTCATGGTCCTTCTGCTCCTGAGTGACATATGGTTAGCCTCGTCACATAAAGGAATCCCATGTTCAAATCTAATAGAAGTTGAATAGTACACCTGACCAAAGTGCTGCTGAGAACCAGATCGGTTCAGGCAATTAGGGTTAGCATGAACTTGGGTTGGGATCGAGGTAGAGGGTGCAGAATGCCCATCTCTCCATCTTGATGGGTGGTTGTCATCCACCCGTAAGTCATGAATTTCGTTCTTGTAAGAATGGAGCTCATCAAGTATATGTTGTTGTAAGTCCATGGGACCAGACGAAGAAGGAAGTGGAAAAGACTGAGAAGAAGAACAGGAAGACTGGCCCTACTAGCTGGGGTACTGCCTCTGTTGTTGTTGGTGTTAGGGTATCTGGTAAAACTGCAGGCCCTGCTGGCCTGCGTGGTAATGGCCTTGTCGGCCATACTATCAATACTACTGCTGGAGAGAATGGGTGTAGGATAGATCCTGCTCCCACAGCTGGGGTTGCCCTAACACCAGCTGCTCCTAAACATGGTGAACTCAGTACACACGGTAGCGGGTGCAGCCACGACAGGTATCTTTATCTTAGATACCTTCTCAGTCAACTCATCCATCTATCTTGGTCTCTTGGAGATGCTCCTGTCAAACTCACTAATCCTTCGGTCAATCCTCTCAACTACTGTAAGCTTGTCCGTGAGGAATCCCATGCTGGGGATCGTGTCCTGAGAGAGATCGACTACAGATGACTTTTCCCCTCCAGATGAGAGTGAACTACCTGAATGTGTGTACACCTTGTTGATAGTCTATAAGCAGCTAGCCATCTACTCGAATACCTTCCAGATGGTATCCTCTCCACATGATGTATAGTTGCCACCAAAGGCAGCGCTCACTAAACCCTGTATCTCAGGGTTGAGACTGGTGAAGAATGAGTACACCAAGATGTTTTCATCTAGACCATGACAAGAACATTTTTGCATGATGTCCTCATACCTTTCTCATGCATCACAGAAGGCTTCGGGTAGTTGGGAAAATCTAGTGATGCACATCCTCATCATGTTAATACTACTCAGGGGGTAGAACTTCTTCAGAAAATGGTCCTTGAACTGGGCATATGTAGTGAATGTAACTCCAAGGTTCTTTACCCACTAATCGGCTTTTCCACCCAAGACAAATGGAAGGGATGTAAGCCTGATATAATCCTGACTAACCCTAGGTTAGCATAGATGAGCTCGAAGTACCTTAGGATAGGTGTATGGCTCCTTAGAAGCATTCCCATCAAAATGCGGTAGTAAGTTCAGAAACTACAGCTTCAACTCAAAATCAATTTTGAGATCGATCGGACTCAAATAATTCTGAATTCTAAACTATCTAGGGTTATATGTCGCATCCATTGGTGGTTCAACCCCAACATTAAGTTGTCCTAACTAAGCTCGGAGTAATGCATTTTGTTGCTCAAATGCATCTAACCTAGCAAGTACCATCCTCATCGGGTCCTTGGGAGGTTCTTCCTCTTCATCTTTCTTTTTTGGATGCATTTTACTTGAGTTTTATTTAGCACATGGATCAACAATGTGATCTTGATTAGAAGAGGATTGTGAAATCAAGACAGTCTCACCGAGGCGAAGGTCTTCCTCAGTGAGGTGAGAGGAGAGAAAGGGAATGGTTGGTGAGTGACCATCCTGAGAGTGAATGATCCTAAACTCAAGAGGGTCATGAGTCAAGGTTGGTCCAGATCGAGAATGGACCTTTCATTGTGAGAGTTGTGCATGACAATGGGAGTGTTTTCATATCTAGGTTGTCATCTGACGCACAGCTTAGATATGAAGCTACAAAAAATTTTCTTCTCAAGCTACAAAATTAATTACAAGAGAATAATGAAGCGAGAGAAATTTTTGCTACTTATTTACTAGTATAGCAACAAGATCGAACTCAGGGAGGCTACAATTCCCGAGGGTTATTCAAATAATCGAAAATCAATTAAAAGAAAAAGAGAATCTCAAATGCAAACTATCTTGGTTTTTTGTGATTTTTTTTGACTTTTTTACTTTTTTATTTTTTTATTTTTAAATTTTTAATGATTTAGATTTTTGCAATTTTTATTTTCAAAAATAAGGAACAATATGCACAATTCAAAATAGTCAGAAATGTCCAGAAAATTATAGAGAAAATATTTTTGGGTTTTAAGGCTTTGAAATGTTTTTGTGAATTTTTGTAGAATTTTCAGATTTTTTATATTTTTTAAAAATCAAACAATAGCAAAAAAAGTTAAATAGTGCATAGCCTTGTGTAATTTACAACTTAAAAATATTTTAAGGCCAAAACTCCTCGAGACTATTTTTATGCTAAAATATAGATAAATATCTACAAACAGGAAGTGAAATCACAATTTTTGGATTTTTGTAGAATTTTCTGTGATTTTTGTAAGATTTTTGATATTTTTAATTTTTTGAGTTTTGAAGAGAATTAATGCATCAAAATTTGTTAAGAATTAAAAGAAAATAAAATAAAACTAATCTATTTTTTTGGAAATTTTAGAGCAATATTCTAATTTTTATGAATTTTTGAATTTCAATAAGAGAAAATGATGCAGTTTTTTATTTGTAAATAATAATAAAGGAAACTAAAATGCAATGAAATTTATTGACCAATAAAAACATTTATTTAACTGAAAATAACATGCAAAATAATGTCTGAAAGACAAGCCTAAAATGCAAATATTTATTATTTTTACACTAAAAGATAACAAGAAATAAAAGGAGGATAAGAATTGTTATTTACCCAGCATAAATGTGTTATGCACGTATTTGAGGCTTTGGGGTCTTCCTTGCGAATCTCAGAAGATCCATGGACTTGAATGTAAAATTTTCCTTTTTTTTAAGAAACTAGGGTTTCGTTCTTTGTTTCAACAACAAACAAGGGGATCACAAGGGGTGGTGTCACCCCTCTTGTCTTTTTGTCCAAGCAACTAGGCGGTATGAAGATCGACGGAAGATTCTTCATGCGGCAGTTTCAAGGCAGAGAGGAGGGATGCAGGCGGCGCTCTGCAGTGGCTGGTTGGGGACTTCGTGCAGGAGGTCAGGTCGGCGATGACGATCGGCCTTATGCGTGGGCGCGGGTGGGAACATGGCTCCTGGCAGGGCCGCTCACCAGGCGATGGCGGAGGGGCGGCAGGCTGTGGAGCTTGTAGAGAAAGCCGGCGGGCCGAGGTCGGTCGACGGTGGTCACTGGTGTTCGGCGAAGGTGGGTCTGGCGGCGTAGTGGCGGTGGCGGTGATGGGTATGCGCGTGGGCGGTTCTACTCAAGTGGTCGGTGGAGGAGCCTCGCGCGGGGGCACGGCCGTTGGCTGGAGGCACGGCCGGTGGTGGCGGATGGAGGCGGTGGGCACCGCCGGCGACTGGTGGGTGGTGCCTGCTGCGGTTTTTTTATTTTTTTATTTTTATGTAAATAGAAACCAAAAAACTTTTTTATTTTTTATTTTTTTAATTTTCTCCTGCAAAACAAATGTTAAAAAACCTATGGATGATTTTTTTTAATTTTTTAATTTTTTTATTTTGAAATAGAGGAGGACCCAAGCATTATGCATCATCTCTTTTTATTTAAATAAATAATAAAAAAATTCAAAAAGATGTGAAAGGAGATCTGACGAAATGGAAGAATCGAATCCGAGTCTTCGGCCACCGTACGTGGCCAGAGTTGAGAGATCATGGAGGATAGAATGTGAACGTGTAGAGATCGAGATGTGATTTGAAAATCGAGATCGATGGCAAATCAAATCATGATGGATTCTAAGATCTAGAGGGAAAAAATGACAACGAAATAAAAATACGAAAAAATAAAACTACGATTAACCTAGGATAAAAATAAGAGAAGAAAAATGTGGATCTCACCTTAGGAACGGAAAAGACTGTGATCGCCTTGACGAAGGACGACTCGCTGTCACCGGATAGCTCGGAGGCTAGGCACCCTTCTGCAACAAGATATCTCTCGGAGAATAGGCTCCTCTCACCAAAGATTGATACAGAGGAAATGAGGGAGGAGGAGCTCAATAAAAAGGAGAAAAAATCAAAAAGGAAATAATTACAAATAAGGAATGTGTTTAGTGGTTGATTAATTAAATAATTAATTTAATTAATTAAAAATTAAATTCATAATTAAATAAAATAATTAAAATAAATAATTTACAAAAATTAATTAGCTATCTTAATGGTGGTTATTTAAGGTATAAAATCAAATCATATATACATGGTATGTTTTCAAGTCAAATAAATGAATAAATAATAAATAAATCAAAATTTCGTAATTATATTAATTTAATTAATTAATGTTAGATAATAAATTTTTGTTGTTTTTAGATAAGGAGGTTAATTTTATACATATCATATATACATAATGCACATTATACATAGGTACAAATAAGGAAATAATTTTATAATTTTTTTATTAAAATTGTTGTATTTATTTTAAATTAAAGTACACAATATTTACAATTATTAAAGATATAATATGTACAAAAATATAAAATAATACAAAATGGTAAAATTGCATAAACCACCCTAGAAAATCGACTTTTCAAGTGTAACTCCAAAAATTATGAAATCATGGCCATTTTAAAGATAATTTAATTTAGAATACAATGGAATGAGTTTGATTCAATTTGAGTCAGTATGGATCCGGAATAGGTCTTTCAATTATCACTTTATGGCTTTTCCAAGTGTAGTTACTTTTAATCTGTACATGATTTTATTTTGCAATTATTTTTATTATTTACAAAATATTTTTATGCATAACTTTGGTTTTGAAAATTATTTAGTTTGAGGTCAATTTATGTACAAATAAAATAGTGTAAGTATACAAATATACACAGCACATTTTTTTTATTTTCCGATTAAGGATCCTATCTCCCCCTACTTTATTCCTGATCGATCAGGTCAAGTCTTGACCTTCTCTCAGGGTTCAGGTCAGCCTGTATCTATTACATGTATACAGTATTCTTTTTTTCTTTCTTCTTTTCCTTTCTTTTCTTTATTTTTCCTTTATTTATTTTTTAGGTTAAAATAGTAATAATTGTACAATATTTAAATACAAATGCATGTTAGTAAGAATATGGAGTTAGTATTATATACATGTGTTTTATAAGGGATTTTAAGCTAAAATAAATGAATAAAGATGATGAAATGCATATTCATCATCCCCATATGCTTTACCTTTGCTAGTCTCTTAGCAAACACTTATTTGAAAAAATAAGTAAATAAAAGAAAAAAGAAGCAAAAAATAAAGAAATTAGGATAATTTTGAATATTAAACTTATCTTCATAAAATTGTAGTATGGAGCTTTGTCAGGCCTTTAGATTATTAGTGTGGCGGAACCTTATTGGGAAATGGATTTTAAACCTAATAGCCTTCAAGTTCCACAAGACTCCTATTTAGGTCGCCTCAACAGTCAGGTCAAAACAAGTCTACATGCACAAATTCTTATGACTATGAATCTTTACTTGTACGGTGTAACTGAATTATAGCTCCCCATCTCAAAAGTAGCAAAGAAACAGCCTCTCTCAACAAGGTAACTCTAGTCCCCCGGTCTAGCAACTCTTTCCTCGAGGAACAGTGACATTCTCTTCTAAGTTCAAGTACAACCAGCTCAAGAGGAGGGCATGGAGAAGAAAATGGACGGTAACCAGTGTAGCTACCTATCCTTGGATGCATGACCAGTGTAGCCAAGTCATCCGTGCAAGACTACAAAAATTTGACTTTGAAGCTCTTATTCTTTCTTTCTTTTTTTTCACTTGTATATACACTCCAGTAGGCATTTTACTTTTCAATCAGGCCTATCCACTTTTGGATATTCTACATTTTTTCTTTTCTTCTTCTTCTTCTTCTTTTTGAAAATATATACAAGGTGCAGCATGTACATAAGCAGTTTTTCCTCTTGAGCTAGTAGACTATCCCTCTTTTGAAGCATTATTGCAACCCCGCAGCATCCTGTCGTTAGACCTCAACATCGCTAGACCAGGTTGAGACACACTTCCCTCCCTAGAGGAGGAAGAGAGGTTCCGCCTAGATGTACTACCCTCGTATGCTACCCCAAGCCAAATGATTATGCCTCCTCACTACATCCTCCATGAAGAGCTACGTGTAGAGTGCTTGTCCAAGATAAGCCACGGTCTGAAAGATCATGCGTATGTTGTTAAATATTCTACTTAGACTAATCAAGATGACTTATGAATATAATCTTATGGACTCAAAGAATTAAAACACTAGGACCTAAAAAGTCTTAACTCCAGTTCTTATAAGGTTCCTCTGAAACTAAGTGGATTACGGTCAAACTAAGCCTCATTCTTCAACTTTATTCCAAACTTAGTTTAAATGTCAATACTATCCTGAAAAATGCACATGCAAATGCAGGAAATATATACAATGCAAAAAGAAAAAAATTGAAATAATTATCTAATTTTGAACTTTTTTTGGATTTTTTAAAGAAAAAATGGTGCACATGTAAAAAAAGATTTTTTTGGAATTTTAATTATGCAAAATTTTATAGACTTTTATTTTTGTTTTGTTTTGTTTTTTGTTTTTCTTTTGTTTTGTTTCGTTTGTTTTTTTAATAAAAGGTGACCAAATTCTATATACACACGTGGATTTTACGAATTTATATACATATCCCCAAAATAATTATATTAAAAGTACGAGTTATGTTTAAGTATATATACAATATATACGACACCCCCTATACTTAGCTCAAACTATATCCTCATAGTGATCAGAGAGCGACAAAGGAAGACATAACTCATGCTAAGTATAGAAAAGTGAAAAGATTCCTATGCTACAATGACTCAATGAAAAGAATTCGGTGATCCCCCTGTACTTAGGATCAAGTAATTCTAAGTATAGAAGACTATACAAAAGAGGAAAATCGATGCAGAGTATAAAAAAATGATGTGAACAACATCACCCCCTATACTTAAGGTAGAGTATCCCTAAGTATAGGCAACAACAAGAATGATGAATAGGATGAATAGGAACAACACAAATCATTCACCCCTCCTATACTTAGAATAAAGCACATTCTAAGTATAGCATATATACACACACACAGAAAAGGGATAAATGATAAAAAGGAAGAAGAAAGAATGAAAAGAAAGGATATACAAAAGGTTATCAGCTCATGTATCAAACGCAGAAGATGGAATCAAAAGATCCTCGTCTGATACCACAGATACAGAATCAACAACGGACAGGAATGTATCATGATCTAGATATGGCTTCAGCAATTGTCCGTTCACAACAAATGGTTGTGCATCAGATGACAACCCAGATATGATAATATTCCCGTTGTAGTATATTGGTAAGTATTCCCGCCTGAGAAGTCTCGCAAATATCAAGTAAAAAGGCTCGAAATCATTATCAGAAAAAGTAAGATCAATTCCATCCTGGCAAGCCTCTACTGGATCATCATCTTCATCAAAAGGTCCAAAATCCTTTAAAAAAGAAATCAAATCAAATTTGGCCTTATCGATCTCATTTAAATCAAGGTGAATAGGAATGGACTCATAAGTGAAAGTAGTCAAATCATGTCCGTCCTATCTAGTCTCAGAGTTTGCCTTCTGCTCTAGGATGTATATTGTGTAAATCCCGCGGATGTCATCAATACATCTCCACATATCAGAAGGGGAAACTCTAAGGTCTATGCTTTCCAATTCTTCCTCCTTGAAGAGGAATTCTTGTATCTTAGTATCATCCATCATACAACAAGAATCTTTGATATTATCAACAAGGTAAAGGTCCTTGGAGTTGGCTAACACGGGCACACCCTCATGGAATGCAGGTTTTCGGTCAATAATGGGTGTAGTGATCAACATATCGCTCTGTACATCAGAACGAAAGCGAATCTCTCCTGATCCATAATCAATAACGGCTCTCGCAGAGGTGAGGAAAGGCCATCCCAAGATGATTGGAGGGTTCTCCATAGGGGTGGACGTCTCCATGGGAAATACGACAAAATCAGAAGTGAAATTCATGCCATGAATAAGAATGATAGCGTTTTCTAAAATACCCTTTGGCCTCTTGATAGATCCATCAGGAAATTGAACTACCATCCTGGTTTTCTTGAGAGGCCCAAGATGAAGAGATTGTACCATAGAGAAGGGTATTATATTGATTGATGCACCGCCGTCAAGGAGAGTGTTATCACAAGTATAGACAGATATGGAGCAACTCATAAGAGGTGTGGCAATGTTCCCTTTCTTAAAATGTGGATGGTGAAAGATGGCATAGGCAGTGGCCATTGTCAAGATGTGACACTCAGATCTACTCCTACGCTTTCTCTTCTTGTGTTGAGGAGCAGATAAATGGGTCATGGCCTTTTGAAGTGGAGCTTTAATGATCTCATGAAGGGTAGCCACCACTTCAGGTTCAGTCAACATTTTTTTGAATTTTTGGACTCCTCCATACAAGGGAGGAGATCAGAATCAGCATATACACGAGGATTGCCAAGAGCAGTCTGTATATTGGAATCCTCGGGGTCAAGGGTGGGACATGCGGTGAATGACTGTGTGGAAAAATGGTTTGGCATGGGTGCCCTCTCCTCACAAAATGTATCAACAATGTGTCTCTCGAAATATTTTTGGATTTTTAAAATTTTCCCCTTTTTTGGATTTTGGGTGATTGCAAGCTGTCATGATTATCCTCAAGTGAATCCATATCCTCAAATAGTGGAGCAACATTCTGGCTCTTATTTATGTCAAATAGATTACTGATCCTCGAATTCATATGCTCCATTATCTGGTTCAAGGTCTCAAGTGTGGACATCATAAAAGGTAACCAAAATCCCAAGGTCGGGTGAGTGGAATGAGGGTGGGTGAAGATCAATGTCTGATTCCTAAAATAATGAGTTAGGCGGATATGCATAAAAATCGAGAGAAAAGTCCTCCTGGAAAAAGGGAGGTGGACCGGCTGGAGGGTACGAGGGATCTGCGAAGATTGAATTAAAATCACTCTAGTTGGCCATCTCCGAAACAAAGATGGGGATCAGGAGAACATGAGGGTCAAGTCAAAAGATGTGAAAAAAGGCGCAAATACGCATAAGGATCTAGTATGCACACGAGCAATCAAATACAAAATGAACCCCCGCTTCACCTACTCAACGCAATGTGAAGACTGTTCTGTCAATTATCTTGTCATTTTTTAGAGTTTGGTGAGAATACAATTTATCAGAGCGGTTAGAGCGAGTTGTTAGGAACCCAATGCTCCCAGGAGATTGTCCCAATCTCGCAACTAGTTTTTCCTAGCCAGTACGGGTGCGGACCATTTACCGGCTACCCGATCTGCCCACTCTGCTAAGGAAATCCCAGACCGATTACTGGCTACCCAGTGAAGTCCTCATTGGAGAACAACTAATCACAAGACAGTAGTCTGAAGAGAGTTCATGTGTGGTTCTATCCTAGTGTACGGGGCACTCTCTCGATGCAAATAAATCAAACAAGGAGGAGGTTACTCTCCCAAGACAATGATTTTTTCTTGCGTTTATTTTAGGGTCGAGTTTTCTTTAGCAGTCCCGGATTTTAGGCAGTTCTCACTTGGTTTGAATATTTTCAATGAATTGCCTACCGAGTGTCCAATTTCCTTTTTGACTTATGTGAGTGAAAATAAGGAAGGAGATCAGAAATGCCATCGCGCGATTAAATACAATGATGCATGCAGGGGTTAGAGATGCGTACATTGTCGCTATCACTCTACATGCAAAATGATCCGCGCAGAATTTAAATATAGAAAAAACTAACCTATATGATGCACGTGAACCATCCTAATAATAACTTCTATTAGCGGGCAAGAATAGGTTAATTTGACTAAGTCCTATTACATACTATTCTATAGGTAAAGAAATTCTTGTTTAGGGTGTTTGGACCTATTTAATTACCTGACTCAAGCAAATTAATTAAAGCAATCAATGGTAGTTCACGGAATCTGCGTGTAACAAAGAAAAATAAGGCGATGAAAACAAAATCGGTGAGTTCCCCCAATTGCACCGGTACTTGGCGAAACAGACCCCGCAACAAATGAATATCCATTTACAAGGGTTCAAATGTTAGAGAAGAAAAAAATAAATAATAACAATAAAGTCTATTTTTTTGGTCTCCTTCAATTCTTCTTCTCCTCCTCTCACGCTATCATACGGCTCGGTAAAGAATCAAGCCGCCTCCACGTTGCTTGGGTGCTTCAGCTCTCCTAAGATTGCCTCATTCGCTCTGCGGGCCCTCACAAGAAAAAGAAAAGAGAGAAAGTGTAAGAAACACAATTATCAAATATGAGCAAGGAAAATAAAATAAATGTAGTGAATATGAACAATGGAGTGAATGTGGAAAATATGAACAAATATGTACAATCAAGAATAGCATGTCAAAAGAGAAACCTAATTACTCTCGTCGTGCCTCCCCAGCAATGGTGCCATTTTGTTGACATGAGATTTTCTGGGGTTTGAATTATTGATATGAAAATAAATGCGCAGTGGTCATTGCAACCCAAATATCTCGCAACAAACAAAAAATTTTCTTCTCAAGCTTCAAATTAATTACAAGAGAATAATGAAGCAAGAGAAATTTTTGCTACTTATTTACATGTATAGCAACAGGATCAAACTCAGGGAGGCTACAATTCCCGATGGTTATTCAAATAATCGAAAAATTAACTAAAAGAAAAAAGGAATCTCAAATGAAAACTATTTTAGTTTTTTGTGATTTTTTACCTTTTTATTTTTTTTAATTTTTCTTATTTTAAAATTTTTAATGATTTTGACTTTTGCAATTTTTATTTTCAAAAGTAAGGAGCAATATGCACAAGGGAAGAAATACGCACACCACACTCTTTTTGAATTTTTCAAATTAGTCAGAAATGTCCAGAAAATTATAGAGAAAATATTTTTGGGTTTAAAGGGAATGAAATGTTTTTAGAATTTTTGTAGAATTTTCAGATGTTTTTGCATTTTTATAAAAATCAAACAGTAGCAAAAATGTTAAACAGCGCGCAGCCTGGAGTAATTTGCAACTAAAATTATTTTAAATGCCCAAAATTCCTGTAGACTATTTTTATGCTAAAATATTAACAAATATCTACAAATAAGAAGTGAAATGATGATTTTTGGATTTTTGTAGAATTTTCTGTGATTTTTCTAAGATTTTAAAAAAATTTCAATTTTTTGGGTTTTGAAAAGAAATAATGCACGAACATTGGACAGGAATTAAAAGACAATAAAATAAAACTAATCTATTTTTTTGGAATTTTTAGAACAACATTCAAATTTTTATGAATTTTTGAATTTCAGGAAGAGAAAATGATGCAGTTTTTGATTTTTTTAATAATATCAAAGGACAATAAAATGCAATGAAAAATTTATGCTAGAAAGATACACATATCATGAGCGTAGCATGATTTTTGCAAAATTTATTGACCAACAAAAACATTTATTTCACTGAAAATAACATGCAAAATATTATCTGGAAAGACATGACTAAAATGCAGATATTTATTATTTTTGCACTAAAAGATAACAAGAAATAAAAGGGGCATAAAAATTGCTATTTACCCAGAATAAACGTTCTATGCACGCGCTTGAGGCTTTGGGGTCTTCCTTGCGAATCTCAGAAGTTCTAGGGACTTGAATTTGAAATTTCCAATTTTTAAGACACTAGGGTTTTGTTCTTTGTGTCAGAAACATACAAAGGGGGAACAAGGGGCGGCGTCACCCCTCTTGCCTTCTTGTCCAAGCAACTAGGAGACGGGCAAATCGAAGAAGGATTCTTCGCGTGGAAATTTCAAGGCAGAGAGGAGGGATGCATGCGGCATTCTGCGGTGACTGGCTGGGGACTTCGTGCAGGAGGTCAGGTCAGTGGTGACGTGTGGCCTTACACGTGGGCGTGGATGCGAACACGGCTCTTGGCAGGGCCACGCACCAAGCGATGGCAGAGGGGCGGTGGGCTGTGGAGCTTGCGGAGGAGGCCAGCAGGCTGGGGCCAGTCGACGGTGGTCACCGGTGTTCGACGAAGGCGGGTCTTGCGGCGCAGTGATGGTGGCGGTGGCGGGTACGCGCACGGGAGGTTCTGCTCAAGGGGTCGGCGGAGCCTCACGCGAGGGCGCGATCGCTGGCTGAAGGCACGACCGGTGGTGGCGGATGGAGGCGGGGCACCGCCGGCGACTGGAAGGTAGTACCTACTATGATTTTTTTATTTTTTTTTATTTTTTTGTAAACAGAAACCAAAAAACCTTTTTTATTTTTTTTTATTTTCTCCTGTGAAACAAATGTTAAAAAATTATGGATGATGTTTTTTTATTTTTTATTTTTTATTTTTTTATTTTGAAATAGAAGAGGACTAAAGTATTATGCATCAACTCTTCTTATTTAAATAAATAATAAAAAAATTGAAAAATATGTAAATGGGGATCCGACGAAATGGAATAATTGAATCCTAGTCTCCGACCACCGTGTGTGGCCGTAGTTGAGAGATCGTGGAGGATAGAATGTGAATGTGTAGAGATCAAAATGTGGAAAATCGAGATCGATGGCAAATCAAATCGTGAGGGATTCTAAGATCTAGAGGGAAAAAATGACAACGAAATAAAAATGTGAAAAAATAAAACTAGGATAAAAATAAGAGTAGAAAAAGGTGGATCTCATCTTAGGAGCGGAAAAGACTGTGATCGCCTCGATGAAGTCCGACTCACTGTCACCGGACGGCTCGAAGGGTAGGCACCCTTCTGCGACAAGATATCTCTCGGAAAATAGTCTCCTCTCACCAAAGATTGATCTAGAGGAAATGAGGGAGGAGGAGTACAATAAAAAGGAGAAAAAAATCAAAAAGGAAATAATTACAAATAAGGAATGTATTTAGTGGTTAATTTAATTAATTAATTAATTAAAAATTAAATTCGTAATTAAATAAAATAATTTTATGATTAATTTACAAAAATTATTTAGCCACTTAATGGTGGTTATTTAAGGTATAAAATCAAATCATATACACATGTTATGTTTTCAAATCCAATAAATGAATAAATAATAAATAATTCAATCAATCAAAATTTCGCAATTATATTAATTTATTAATTAAAGTTAGATGATAGCTTTTGTGATTTTTATATAAGGAGGTTAATTTTATACATATCATATACACATAATGCACATTATACACAGGTACAAATAAGGAAATTATTTTATAAATTATTTTATTAATTTTTTTATTTACTTTAAATTATAGTAAACAATATTTATAATTATTAAAGATATAATATGTACAAAAGAATAAAATAATAAAAAATGGTAAAATTGCACAAACCACTCCCAGAAAACTGACTTTTCAACCGTAACTCCAAAAGTTATGAAATCACAACCATATTAAAGATAATTTAATTTGGAATACAATGGAAGTGAGTTTGATTCAATTTGACTTTGTATGGAGCCGGAATTGATCTTTTAACTATCACTTTACGGCTTTTTCCAAGTCTGGTTACTTTTAATATGTATATGATTTTATTTTGAAATTATTTTTATTATTCACAAAACATTTTTATTTTGTTTTCAAAATTATTTAGTTTGAGGTCAATTTATATACAAATAAAATAGTGTAATTATACAAATATACATAGCATATTTTTATTTTTTTGATTTTCTGATTATGGGCCCTATCTCGCCCTACTTTATTCCTGGTCGATAAGGTCAAGTCTTGACCTTCTCTCAGGGTTCGGGTCAGCCTGTATCTATTATATATATACAATCTTCTTTTCTTTCTTTCTTTTTATTTTCTTTTCTTTATTTTTCCTTTCTTTCTTTCTTTATTTATTTTAGGTTAAAATAGTACTAAATGTACAATATTTACACACAAATGCAAGTTAGTAAGAATATGGAGTTAGTATTATATACATGTGTTTTATAAGGGATTTTAAGCTAATATAAATGAATAAAGATTATGAAACACATATTCATCAATGACCATCCCGAGAGTGAATGATCCTAAACTCAAGTGGGTCATGAGTCCAGGTTGGTCCAGATCGAGAATGGACCTTTGACGACGTACTCCTTATAGGGTTCAACGAGAGATTCACAAGTTAGGAATAAATATCCCCCTAATTAGTCATCTTCGATGTCAAAAAGAACCATTTTGAGTATAAAGTTCAATGAGGAGCTAGTTCTACGGTGCTCTTGAATGTGTAGAAAATACTCACAAAATACGTACATAATGCAAACCCTTTTAGAAAGTTCACCAACTTCACACGTATGGGCCATAAAGGTTTGGCCGAATTATCTTATCAGTTTTAGTTTGGTGATAAAACAATCTTTTAATCTATTACTCATATGTGTAGTCTCCTGAGGTAGTTCATGTCCAAGCCAGTGAAACACACCAACTTAAAGCAAGACTACTTCTTCTAGTGGTCAGAGGCAAGTGCTTGCAGCAATAATATGACCCTAATAGTGAGTACAAGTGCTTAGGGAACAAGTCCAGAGATTTTGGCTCTAATCCTTAGGGGCCACGTCCTTACCCACTCTTGTATGGAGGTAAGTACCTGCAATCCAAATGAGGACTTTATGCACATGTAAAATAAGTTTCTTTTTATTCCAATTTTTAATCAGTCTGATCAATTCAGTCCCAATTTTAGAGTTTAGTTCTCACTTGAAATTTAATGTGAGTGCCACACTGCACATCTACCATTCTATCCCAATTTTCTTTTTAATCCTGAGTTGTAAAATAAGGGAGGAATCGAAAATTAGAATGCAAACGAGAAACGATAATGCATGCTCAGAAAAAAGGTATACTTAAAAAGACTCCCAGCACTCTCCATGTGTTATGCAAAACTGAATTTTAAATTTACAATAAATGCATGCAGATTGAGAAAAGCGCACCTAAACAGTTAGCAGGGAAGAAATAGATTTCAATTTGGCTAAGTAGTACGTGTTTAGGTGTGTCTCATTCTGAATCTTATCATATGGTGAATCTTCTAAGATGTGTGGCCTAAATTACAAAGGGCGCATACAAATTTGAACCTATACTACCGTGTGCCTATATTAATTTCGCCACTCAAGTCAAGAACCACTCTCGACACAACCATGTATGAAGAAAAAATAATGTTTAGTCTCTTTTACACACGAGAGCTCTCAAACAAGAGCCGTTGTAAATAATCAATTGCCAAAATTATTACAAATTATTTACAAAAACAAAATATAATGAAAAAAATAAATCCTAAGTCTCTGCACTCTCTCACAACTCGACTCGATCTTAAATTTAATTTGAATCCTCCAGTCGGTTTATCACTAGCAAAAGTTGGCCTCCACGACTCCTAAGTTTCTCAGCCACCTAAGAGGTTGCTCCGTTGCGTCGTGTCCGTCGTAAAAAATAAGATGGTGGTCAAAGAGATAGACATGAAGTAAAAAATAAAGCAAACAAAATAAATAATAATAATAGTGTGCAGAACAATAAACAAAGAAATAATTATAAGAAAAACTGGGGGTTAGAGTATCTAGGGGTGGAAAACCTAAAATTTAGATTTCTAAAAATCAACTGAATTCGTGCTCCCCCAGCAAGGATTCCAATTAAAAAACCTAGAATTACCCTCGCTAATTATGTGGAATTAACATTTAATTTCGTTGCAAGCGGGCAATTCAGATCAATCAAATATGACCACTTAATTTAATTTATCGATTAATGTGAGCGAACAATTTATATTTTACTTGGGCAAGCCCAAGGTCGAACTCAAGGAGGCAACTAAATCCTTAGGTTGATTCATAGTTGATTTAGAATTTAGATTTTCATGGAAGCATTTTTTTAATTTTGTATGCAAAAAAGAAATGTCATGCAAAATTAGGCTAGTTTAAGGACTAAAATGCAAATTACAATCAAGTCAAGTCCAAAAATTCTCAAACATGGCCAAAAGGTGAAATGAGGAAATTAATGCTTTGATTTATAATTTTCTGATGCAAAATAATTTAATTAAGAATTAAATATGCAAGTTAATTTTTAGCAAATTAATTTCAATAAATAGAAAACCTAATTATTTTCAGAAATTAAAATTATCTTAGATGTATCTAATGAGGATTTATTCAAGAAAAATTCTAAATCCTAAAAATGTTGAGTTTATAATCTATTAAAAATTAATTACTTTAATTATCATTTAATTTATAGCAACCTCAATATGCATGAAAATGTCATGGAATTTGGGTACTATGTAGAACAAACTAAAATATAACTACTATGAATTTTTGGTAATTTTTGGAGCATGGGTTAATTTAATATTAATTTCAGATCACGTAGTGGGAAAAATATGCAATGTTTAACTTAAATAATTATTTTAAAGAATCCATAGCTCGCAAAAATAAAATCAGACATACACAAGATAGAGAATAAGTTGTTCTACCAAATGCAATTTTTAGAATTAGAAAATGATGCGAAAAAGAGACTTAAACAAATATGCAAACACAGGATTCTGAATGCATACAGAAAAGAAATAAGATAAAAAGAAATATGCAGATACAATTACCTAAACTCGATGAGGGGTGTATGAAATTTTTCCAGGTGGCACATGCCCGACACGTACCTGGTGGCTGGCATGGATCTTTATGTGAGCATGGGGGTGCGGAACTACAGAAGGGAGAGGAGAGAGAATGAGGCGGAGTAGCGGGTGTGAGGAAGCGAGAGTAAGGGCCACTATGTGGCGCACAAGGGCGCGACCACGTGGTAAGAAAAAAATAAACATTAAAATTAAATTAAATTGAAAATTTTTAATAATAAATATAAATAAGTAAAATATTTAAATAAATAAATAGATACATAAATAAAAGAAAATAAAAATAGTAATAATTAAATTAATAAATAAAATAAAGATAAATAAAATAATAATAAAATTACTAAATAAAATGAGGTGACACGTGGCGGCCCCAAAAAATAAAAATTAAATTCGAAGAAAAATCTAAAAGAAATAATAAAAGAGGTCAAATAAAAAAGTAATCAACATGTAAGTTGTTCGTCTTGACAATATCTACAACTTTTATGAAGGACCCAAAACCAAAATATGAGAACCTGTAATATGAGAAGATGTTCCGGGATCTCCTTCCTTATCTTTGTCACATCCCAATAATATGAGAACCTGTAACTCAGATAAAAAGAAGCGGGAACACATTCCGCCTTGCAATTCCAACTTGCATTCCCAATTCGATCTTTAACACCTGGGCCCACCACCCCTAAGGTGACGTTGACCCGTTATTAATTGAACCAACCGTTAATAGGAATAGTACTCGCTATGCGCAATCCAATATCTCCCCAATAATATGAGGACCCGATATAGGGGTCCAACAAACAATCTTTATTGTTACTTGAATTATGGTATTATCTCAAATACGTATTATTCTGAATATGAATAATTAGAAAAATACATGTGATCTCTCTTGCATTATCAAGTCCCTACCCGCTGTCATGGCCAGTACCGACGGGAGTGGGACAGACCGCACACAGTGCAACCTGCTACCCCAACGCTCCCCGAGTAGACACCATATCCACCACGGGAAAAGATAATGCCAAATTGATCATTGTGTTCTTGAGATTATAATCGGTCTTTCAATCGAAGTTATACCATATATAATAATAATCAAAATATTTTTGATTAACATTATAATGAGATTTGATAAACAAATCCCAAATCCTATTCAAGCAACATTGTTTGCTGGAAAGTGGATTGTGTAACCAATTGTGATCTAGATCATATCTAATCAATTATTGGTTAAGGTAATGACATTTTAGGAAATAATTTATCATCAAATATTTCACAAATATTTTTCTATAATTATTCCAGGAAATCAAACTATTTAATTTCACTAATTAATTAAATGACAATCACAAGGTTCTTGATTAGGAAAGTAATTTCCAGCAGTGGCCCTCACTTACTAAAATTAACATTTCTCAATCAATTGAAATCCAAATTAATCAAAGTAAGTTTCCAAAGTTTGCTAATTTGATTTACAACAGAACCTAAGTGATTTGCATGCATTTCTAGGTGTTTCAAATATGCAATTAACTCCTTAATTACGTAAAGATTCGCAGTCCCTGAAATACTAGATACATGTTCACTAATTTGATCATAAGCAAACTGATTGGAAATCACGCAAACTCAGATCCTACAGTTTCCTTTTTTAATGGGGAACAAAATCCAAAATTTATTTTTGTAATTAAACAATTTAAACAGGGCCGAAAATAATCACAAAACAGAGATGCGAAAAAAATGCGATAAATCTTTCGCAACCCTAACGAACCCAAGTCGGCTTAGGATTATGGATCGTATCCGAAACCTTCGACCTATGGCTCTAATACCACTTGAAGGATATGGCGAGATCCTTAAGCGCATCACGGAAACGTGAGGATCAGATCGTATGCGATCAGGAGCGACTAGTCGTACTAGTAGCTCGATGCAGCGGAAATTAAAATTTTTCATGTGATGAACCACATGATCCAAGAACACTTCTCGGATCGTTTCGTTTAAACCACAAACAAGTAATAGGATTTCCTCTTGGAGCGTGGTTGCGATCGAGTCTCTAAACGAAGAGACCTCTTGTCTCAAGTCCGATCCGACGGAGGAGATGCTTGCGAGCGTGTTGATGAAACACGTGATCCTCGCAATCCATGTTGATGATCCAAGCGGCGAATCTCCTGATCTCAACAAATGAGATCCAACGTCTTCTTCACGAGCGAGGCGCACCGAAGGAGATGGAGATTCACGAACAAATGATCCGGCAGCATAACAACGACGCTGCGGCAATGGAGACTCTCTCTAGGGCATCCATGGTGGACGGCCATGAGAGAGAAGGAGAAGGATGGCGTGGAGAGATAGAGAGAAACTTGTGTTTCTCATTAGCCTTTGAAGAGCAAGGGGTTCCCTTCTATTTATAATATTTTAGGATCCATGGATCTCAATCCATGGGTAACACAAATCTAATGGCTCACATTGATTTGTGTTTCTTTTAATGGCTAAGATTTTTATTGGTAAAAACCAACAACAATTAATTTAATTTTGATTAAATGTATATTAATAAATCAATATGATTTAATTCCAAATTAAATCAATCAAGCATGGAGATTATGGAATGAAGATTGCCTCCTTCTATAATATGGAATTTGGTGGCAATCTCATGTAATCTCATGATATATCATGAGATTACATTATTCCATGGAAATCTCCAAGATTTACAACAACACTTGTTGTAAATTATTCAACAAAAATAATTTATTAATATTTTGTGAATATTGCAATCTTGCCATTGGAAATTACATTCACAACCCAAAATAAAATGTGAATTACAATTTTCAATTAATTGTCCAATGTGAATCCAATTCACATCAACATTTAATTAACAAATGTAAATTACAAATTGCTCTCTCTTATATATTATAAATCATTTGAAGGTACTTGATGAGTCCTCAATCTAACTCTTTAGATATTCATCCAAGCACCAGCCTCTATGATTCAATAATTGAATCAATAGCTATATGATCATTAAGATGGCCATGGTACATAACCATAATTATACTAAGGACCTATTATGCAAATTAGTTATTCTTCATTTCATATCAGGGAATGGTATTCACAATAACATTTATTGCGTAATGGCTCACCGTGGGCTCGCATGTCCAACAGGCTGCAAGGTCGTACTGCTCCGGAGAGTGACAACATTAGATAAAAACAAATTATTTGTATCTGACTCTATAAGATCGCTAAGAACTTCACAAACTACCTGCTCTTTCTTCTTGAAATTGTCGGAGTTTACCTCCACTTGTGTGGGAATGGAGGTCTTGGTGGTGGTGAAATCGTCCAACTTTTGACTGAGATCTGCAAGGCCTTGACAAGATGGGCCAGGCAGTCCAAGGCGGGGTTCATAAGAGATGTAGCCTCAGATACCTCGGCATGTTGGGTACACTGGTATTGCTGATGGAACTGAGACTGCTTGTTGTGGATACTGAGAATGGTACTAAGGAGAAGGGTGATGTTGTTGATACTGCTGAGAAGGGTGTTGTCCGTAAGGCACAACTGCATACTGGTGGTTTTGTTGGTACTGTCGGTACTGCGGTTGTTGTTATCGGTTCTATCTCCAATTCCCATGGAATTGTGGAGACTGCTGGTGTTGTTGGTTTTGAGACTGGTTGTTCTGGACAAACCTCCCTCCTTGTTATTGAGGGAACTGGCGGGAGTTAGCAACCTGACCCTGTTGAGATCCTCCTGGATGGGTTGCTTGCGCATCATTCAACCATAACTGTTCACCTCTTAAATAAGAGGTGGTGGAGGGGAGAACTGTTCTGGAATGTACTGAGGCTCTGGCTGGTAGACGACCAGTTTTTGTTGTGCCTGCTAAGGAGTGGGTGGTTCTGGGGCTTGCGTGTAGTAGACATGTTGAACCGCTAGCTAGGGTTGACTCGGCTAAGGAGGGTGTGATTATGCATGTTCCTTCATCTCAGCTAGAGTGGAGGCTGATGCAGACACGGAGTTGCAGGAGCTGATTATACTCACCAACAGCTCCAGCTGCTTGGTGATTTGATCTAGTTTGTCCAGGTTCTACATTCTTTGTTCGATCATAGCTAGTTTCTCCAGGTCTTGCGATCGCTTCTCAATAATGTCTACTTTGGACAGGTGGCTCCCAATAATGCTCAGATTGGAGCTCTCATCCCTGTCTGGCTCATGTGATGTTGTGTACAGGCTTTTGAATATTTTGAGGTTGGCACTGATAGTCATGGGACGACGATAGCGCAGCCTCTCCTTCGGCCATTTCTTCAAAGATTTGCCAGACGATGTCCTCTTCTTTGTTAAAATTTGAGCCACCACATGCAGCATCCATAAGCTTATGGCTCTCAATTGTCAGTCCCCTGAAGAAGTGTTGGACCAGGCTAGTCCTAGGAATCTCATGATGGGGACATTTCTCTTGCAGCTCGGTAAATCTCTCCCAAGCCTCATGGATAGATTTGTGGGTGGCTTAGGTGAAGTTTGCTATGCGGGCGTGCATCTGATTAAGTCACCCTAAAGGATAGTATTTATGCAAGAAGGCTGACTTCAGTTCTTCCCAAGTGGTGACGACCTTCCTCAAGTGGTTGATCCAATGAAGGGTCTTTATCCTGAAGGCTGAAGGGAAACATCGTCATCTTGACTACCCCAAGAGGTATACCAGGATAGTGAGTTGTGCCACAGATGCGCCCGAACTGTTATAGATGAATATATGGTTCTTCATTGGTGTTTCCTCAAAAGGTGGGTAGGAGCGCCAATAGCTGAGGATCAATTCAAAATGGGCATGAATGGAAGGAATCCGAACCCATTCAGTGACTTGTCCCGACCTAGGACTATATGTTTCTTTGAGAGTCGGCTTGGGCCATTCTACTCTAGGCTCATCTACAGGGCCTCCCCCTCCACCTTCGAGCTCTTCAAATCCTCCTTGGTTTTCTCCTCATCTCCTCAAGTCATTGAGCATATCTTGGAAGGCGACATGTACTAAGGCTTGATCCGTAAGCTGCTGTTGAATAGCTTGAATAGAAGCAATGATGTGAGTGTTCACTACATTCTAGTCTAGCTACGAACTCTGATATGGCTGAGGTGGTGGTTGTGGTCCCTTCCCTTTTCCTCCAAGAGCCATCTCTCTCTCTGATCCTGAGTCTGATTCTATTACAATTTCTGGCTCCAGATTGGGCTCTTGATCTGCAAATGGAGTAATGCCCTGATCTACATGTGCGGAGGCACCATAAGTAGCAAATCGGTCTGTGTTAAGGACAACACAGAATTTCATTAAGGATGTTTGTGTGTATAGAGTGAAATCAATTGCAATCCAAATGGACGGGTTTCAGGATGAGAGTGATCCCGGTTTATTGGAGAAGACAGGGAGTCTGGAGATCGGTTCACAGAGTCTGAACCGGGTTCTCGAGAATCATCCCAAATTATTGGAGGTGACGAGCACATGGAATTGATATTGGTGTCGGTGGGGCCCCGACTAAGCCATCAATATGTCGCCATCTTGAAGGTCAAGAGGAGATCGAGATTGGAAGAATGATATAGACGTCAACCAAGGAATAAAGGGAGTGCAAAACAGTAGAAGGCTCTTAATGAGTAAGGGGTCAAGTAGGGACTCAAAGAGAAAAAAGTGAGAAAAAGGCACACAATGTGCAGGACTGATCTTTGAACCTTAATTCCAATTCAAACAAACACAAAACAAGGATAGGTTCACCCACTCAACACATGTGAAGCCGTAAAAGTTCGGCTATTTTTATCTTTTCAATTTTATTGTTATTTTCAGGCAATCTTATAACGAGTCCTTAAGTACGCTAACCCTATAGGAGCGTGTGTACTGCCAGGCAAGTGCCTCGTACTTGTTCCACCTCCTTTGTAACATGTGATTTGCGCTTAAAGGTCCTTGATCTCGTGCATGGGCGGCTAATCAGCCAAAGAAGTAAAAAGGAAGCCAATAGGCAAAACCAATACTTTGGACTTTGCTCACAACAGAATCACCCGTGAGCGCGCAAGGATCTACTCTGATGCAAACTGATGAGACAGACACACCCATGAGGGCGTTGCCTAAGCTCAGTACCTAAGACCAAGTTGTATCCTCCACACAAGGTGCCAACACCGTGCGCGACTTGGCCCTACTCAGTCATGTACGGTAGAAGCGACAATACTTCACCAACCTAGGTGATAACCAAGGCACCACAGATCGGGATTTGGGCTCTTATCCTTAGCGGTCGTGCCTCACTCAGTCTTGAGTGTACCTGAAAATAATGTGGGCTTTATGAACCCCAAGCCATGAATGGTTCGTTACGAATTTTAATTAAGGTCAAGTTTATTTAGCATTCCTTTTTCAAATTTTGTATTTTCAAATTTTCAAGTATTTTTCAGAGCACCGCCTAACGATTTTTTTTATTTTACCTTTATGTCCTAAGTGATATAAACACATGGGAGAGAGGACGAAAAACTCATGCAAGTTATCACTAAGATGGAAATCTTGCCTTAATGACTAATGATGCATGCAAAGATAGAGTTACTTACAGTGCTTCTCAGCTCTCTCCATGCGGGATGCAAGGTAGAATTGATTACACTATATGGTGATATGCAAAAGCGAGAAAGAGTCATAAACAATAAGATGTTATTATCAGGAAGAACCAAATGCCAATCACTCTGAAATGAGATCCAAAAGTCTGGTCTCTGAAGTGCATCGGTGTCCGCCACAGCGGATCCTGCAAGCATTGTATAACACTTCTCTCCGCACTCGATCTCAAATCCAAATAACGGCAATTAATTTTGACTAAGTCGAAGCGCGTATCGCTATAGGTGCATGCAATGTTATTAGGGCTTTGGACCTAGCTACCGACTCAAGCAACCTTTTATCTAAGGGCTCACTCATAGAAAATAAATAAAAACGAAGTCAAAAAGCTCAAACCATGGGAAACAAATAAAAAAGGCGAAAAAACATGAAAAATCCTGTATGAGGCCCCCAGGTGAACAGACATTTAGGCATTGGACCTCGTACGGTGGAGAGAGTAGTGTCCAAATTAACTACAAATTATTTTGCAAAAAAGTAAATCTCTCTCTCACTAAAAAATGAAAAATGATATGCTAAAGGCTGCTCTTCTCCTCCTTCCTTGTTCTTTTCTCCGACTCTCTCCTGGTCAGCTCAAAAGGAGAAATCTGACCTCCGCTCACCTCAGGTGTGCCCACTTCCTAAGAGATAGCCCTCATCAAGCGGTCTCTCGCAAGAAAGATTAACAAGAAAATTTGATTAGAACAGTCAAATATATATAAAAGAGTAAATAGCAAGAAAGGTGTAAATAAATAATGGACAGCTATATATGCAAAGAAATGTGCTACAAACTGTTGCTCCCTGACAACGGCGCCATTTGATATAACAAGATTTGTCGAGGGTCTAAATATGTCTCACACAAGGCGGATACACAATCGCTGTAGCGACCCGCACAAAACCTCGATTAGTCAATAATCAACCCATAATTAAATAGCAAGCAATGATAATATGGTGTGGATCAAAATTTATTTTAACCCTACAATAAAATACATATAGTGGCAAGCAGAGTAGAGTGTTGAACACGAGGAATACACGACGTAGCACTTTTATATTATTTATAAAGAAATAATATAGGTCTATATGTACATATAGCTAAGCACAAAATTAGTCAAAAAAATGTGGATTTAAAAAGTTTTTATATATTTTTTCAATTATATAATTATTTCATTATATATTTAATTTTTATATATATGTATGTATTTATATATATTTTTTATATTTTTTGTTTCTTTTTCTTTTAAATGAATATAGCATATATATACATAATAAGAGATAACAAAGATATAAATAATACTAAAAATAATAAAAAAATTTATAGGATTAAATATTTTTGGATTCTAGATAATTTTTACTATTCTTGTGATTTTTTAGCGAATTTTACTAATTATTATATAATTTTTAAAGTTGAAAATACCCTAAAACGGGGATAAAATAATAGGCTGAAATCAAAATGGAGATAAAAAATCAAAAAAGTATCAAAATTTCTTAAATTAATTTTAATATAAATATAAAAATATAAAGAAATTTATACAAAAGAAATTAGTGTTTTTAGAGTTTTTGGGGTTTTTATAAATTTTTATAAAGGTTTTGGTTGTTTTTTAATTTTTAAGTATTTTATTTTTTTGTTTTTTAAGATTTTTAATTTAAAGGTTAATAATACTTAAACATGCATAAAATAATTTTTTGGTAATTTTTAAAAATGTTTTTATAATTTTTTATGCTTTTTTTAAGACAAACAGGGACTGGTCGTGCACTATTTGAACTTTAGAAAATAGGAAAGGGGCATAAATGCAAATGTAAAATTATAGCATGATCAAGCATGCATCCAGGTACCTACTCCTATTTTTTATAATTTTTTCGGTACGATAAATATTTTTAATAAATAGAAAATGACTCACAAAAATACTCAGCCCAGCAGGGGTGTAATTGCAAATATAAATAAAGGCGAGGGTCTCAATGCAATTTTACCCAAAGTTTAACACTTATATTCAAATTTTGTATATTAAAAAATAATTACATAAACACACAAGGGCTCCCATGCAATTTTTATAAGATAAACATGCGCATGCACGTGACTCTAGTAGGGACTAAATTACAATATAAAGAAAGTTCAAGGGGCTACATGCAATTTATCCAAAAGTTTTTAAGCTACTAAAAATATTTTCAAGACCATTTAATAATTACAAAAAGGTGGAGAGAGGATGTGCAATTTACACACTTATACGCCCGAGATCCAGCTGTTCAGGGCTCACTACGTGGTTGATCGTGTGGCTCTCTTCGCGTACCCTTTCGGGGGAAATCAATGGTCCTGATTAGATCTTGACTATTGTTCTTGATCGAACAGCAATGGGGGGTGATACAAGAACTCGCAATAACAGCTCATCGGCAAGCTTTGATCTCTAGTTTCTTTGATCTCTGGCGATCTTTGTCTCCTACGATGAGCCCAACAGGTAGCTGGGCTTCCTCTGCATGCAGCTGCAAGGTCCTGGCGAGACGAGAAAGAGCGGGGTGCTCTGGCGAAGTTGAACCACTTGAAGCAGCTCCAAGTGGTCGTTGAGGTCCCAGGGGCTTCGTCAGACATGCAAATTGCAACCAAAAGACTCCTGGGTGCGAAGGCTATCTCCTCGACCCAAGGTTTACGCGCAATAACCAGGGATATGGAATGGAGGGGGGAACTCTGGTGAGGGCGGCTGAGGGAGCTCTGACTCCTTGAATTGGGGCTTGATTCAAAAGGGTTCTGAGGGGAATCAGTGGAAGACATGTAGGGGAGCGAGGTGGAATGGGAGTCGGGTCGGATCAAAGGTCGGATCACATCGATTTTGATCAGGACCCTGAGCTGTAAGAATTCGGGGCTTTTCGATTTCAGCGTGATTCGATTGATTTAACTACGAATTAAAAATGCATGACGGAAATTAAACTAAAGAATTACCTAGGAGTGAAAGAACATAGGGCTCAACTGGCCTGAGAGGCCAGGAGCAGAACAAGCCAGTGGTGGTCCGACGGTGGTTTGGATTCACCTCCTCTGCTCGCTCTCCTCGTTGCAAATCGCAAGCTCCACCTTGTTGTCACCATGGCAAAACTCATAGAAGTGATCTTAGGGGCTAAAGTTTGAAGAAGAGTGATCAAAAGTCAAAAGGGGGCGAACGGGGTATATTTATAGGCGAGTTTTTGGGATTCTTAAATGGTTGATTGTGTGGGATCGAGCGGTGGTAGTTGGAGATGCGAGGATAGGCGTGGATCTAGGGCGAAGAGGCTACAGGATGGTGGTGGTCTTGAGGAAAATGAGTGAGGGCGGAGGTGTGGAGAAAATGGCGAAGGGGTGGCCCGCCTGACTTCTAACAAGCTTCAGAAGAGATGAGGTACAGTTGACCAAGGTCAACATTTGAAGGCGCCTGATTGGTCCACGTGGACCAACCAAGAAATTCCAAGTCAAAAATTCCTTGGAAAATAAATAATAAATTGTATTTGATTTTATTATTTGTAGGTTATATAATAAAAAAATGTTTCTAATTTTCTGTAGTATTTTATGCATATTTTTATTTATTTTTTAGAGGTGTTTATTTACAAGCTACTTTTTATGGTATAAATATATAGGTATATTTACCTATGTTTTAGGTAATTTATTTTTTTGTATTTTAGCTTTTATTATTTATTTTCTTATTTTATATATTTATAACTTATTTTTATACATATAAATATATTTTTATGATATTTTTCTGAAGTAATATATACACTTAATTAAATAGGAGTACGATATCTATAGTTATAAGTATAGGTATTTTACCTATGTATTTTATATAAGTGTTTTATTTTAATGCTTTATTTGTGTTTTTATTTTAGTTTTAATATGTACATATATAATAAATAATATTTACAAATTTCTAAAAATATAAAATTATGAAAATAATAAAGAGTAAATAAAACTAATATTTTATTTAGGTCTATTTTACAATAGGGGTCCAAAACCTAACTTTCACACCTTAACTCCAAAAATATGAAACCACCTTCATTAAATAGCTTATGAAAAGTTATATACAATTAAAGGTGATTTTCACATATTTGAGTTTTTATTTGAGATATATGGGTCTGTGAAGTTTGGTTTTAAGACTCCAAGTATGTTTTGTACACTGTGTATTATTTTTGTATAAACTCAATTTTGTATTTTTCTATACATTATTATATATAAGATGTACAAGGTTTCTTTATTTAAGGTGTAAATAATAAAGAAAAAAATAGGTCCCAAAAAGTAATTATTGGTCTACTTTGTAGAGTGATCGGTCCTGTATTTTCTGTACAATTAGTCTCCCTATCTCCCCCCTACTTTATTCCTTGTTGACTAAGTCATCATGATGACTGAGTCTCAAGGGCTAGGGTAATTTCATTGTCCTTGACACTTTGCTCTTTTTCTTTTCTTTCCTTTATTCTTTTATTTGGCAATAAATACCATATACATATTATATTTTATACAGCATTAATGAATGTTTGTTTTGACAAATTAATGATACATTCATGCATTTAGATAGGATTTATAGGCCAAAATGAAAGAATAAAGGTGATGAAATGGATATTCATCAGGGGCATAAGTGCAATTACAAAAAACCTTCAACTAATTCATTAACATTTAAAAGCACGGGTTCAAATATGCAAATATCCCACAGATACATGTGAGGACACACATGACTCGAACTCGAATGGACTGAAATGCAAATATAAAATCTACGAGGTCCTTTCTGTAAAAGTTCACAACTACATACTATATTTATTGGACTAAAGCCAAATAGCATAAAATACAGGGTAAAAACTGAAATATACCATTAGTAGGCACGTGGAATACGCTCAGAGGGTCTATATCGTACAGTCATGATGACTATTAGTGGTGGATCTGACGGTTCTAAAAAGGAAATGGGCGTATGTGTCATATACGCTTGGAAAGGATCTGACGTCTTAGATGGCACTGTGGATGGATGGTCCAGATCAATACGGGTATGCTAGTTCTCGATCCGAAGGAGAGTAAGGCATCTGGATGAACTATGAAGAAGGGAACACTGGGGAAGCTTTGATCCGAATTATCTGGCGATCCTCGGGTCTGATCAGCTCGATGAAAGGTCCAATGCCTTGCTGAAGTGTTTCCGCATCGGGGAGGGGGCTTGGATGCGATGGCGGACTGTTCATAGGGAATCTGGAGGTGCGACTTCCTGGAGTTGCTCCACCTCTGAAGTTGATGCTCGATTCGAGCCTCCTCGTACGCACCTGCATCTGCAAAGAGAAGCAGGACTCGGAGACGTAGCTCCGGTCGGGTTATTTTACAGAGAAACCCAAAGAAGTGGTTGTGGATGGTGACTGACCTCCGCTGAAAATGAAGGAGGGAGATATGTGGCTAATCTTGCTCCGATGAGCAAGATATATGATGGAAAGGTTGCGTGTGAAAATGGTCTGTGATATGGGGATTGGATCCATGCGGCTAGATGCGAGCGTGGAGCCCCAACCCAATGGTCGGAGCCAAGATGGTCGACGGTAGTGATAAGTGGAAAATCAAATGGAAATGGCAAAATGTGAAGTGAGCGAGGGTACCTGAGATGCTGAAAGGATCAGCGAAGGGAAACGGAAGTGGAGGCAGGGTCGTGGCCTCAATTCTGCGGTGGAAAGCAGAAGAGGCTGATCGCGGAGGCGAAGTCCGGCCACGAGCTGAGATACGCCCAATCTGGCAACAACTCGGGCTCCAAAGGGGAGCAAGAGGACCATGTCACGATCCTAAAGGGGAGCAAGAGGTATTAAACAAATAGGTATTATGTACAATATATACATGTTTGGTAATTTGTACAATAAGAAGATGATTTTGTTTTTAAATTAATTTGTGTTTTAAATTTTATATAATTATTGGAAATATATACAAGTGTCAAAAATACAAAATATATGAAAATTATTTACAAAAGAAATAAATATATATATATACAAGTATAGGTGTTGTACACTTGTGCATGCTCTTATTTTATAATTATTTTATTATTTTTATTCAAATTTTTATTTACAAACTTTACTAAGCAAATTGAATTATTTTGAGATTATTTTATTTACAGATAAAAATAGGTGAAGGATATATACAGGATGAGTAGTGATGAATATACACAGTGAATAAGGACTTTATCTCTCCCTACTTTATTCCTTGTCGATCATGCCAATATTTGGCCTTCTCTCAGGGTTCGGGTTAGTCTGCATTTATTGCATAAATACATCCTTATTTTATTATTTTTCTTTTCCTTTTCTTTCTTCTTTATACTTTTATTTTGGTCAAAAAGAATGTTAATTACACAATATTAATAAATTCATGCACAAAGCTAATTTATTGTATTTGATATATATTTACAGATATTTTGCATACATAATTTGGCTAAAATAAAAGAATAAAGGATGTGAATCAAGGATTCATCATTCCCATATACTTTACATTTGCTAGTCCCCGAGCAAACACTTATTTGAAAAAGAAGTGAAAAAGAAATAAAGAAAAAGAAAAGGAAAAGAACTCAGATTAATATTGATTACTAAACTTATCTTCATAAAATTGGAGTATGGAGCTCGATCAGACCTTTGGATTATTAGTTTGGCAGAACCTTATTGGGAAATGGACTTAAAACCTAACGGACTCTAAGTTCCAAAAGACTCCTTTTCAGGCCGCCTCAATAGTCAGGTCAGAACAAGTCTACATACGCAAACTCTTATGACTATGAATCTTTACTTGTACTGTGTAAGTGATATATAGCTCCCCACCTCAGAAATGACAAAGAAACAACCTCCCTCAACAAGGTAACTCTAGTCCCCCGATCTAGCAACTCTTTCCTCGAGGATCGTGGTATTCCCTTCTAAGTTCAAGTGCAACCAGCTCAAGAAGAGGGGAAATGAGGAGAATGGATCGTGGCCAGTGTAACCATGTATCCCTTGGGCCTTGACCAATGTAGCCAAGTCTCCAGCTGCAAGCGTCCCTGAGATGAGACAATGTATCACATAAGCTTTGCTTATTCAACTCTATACACTCCGACAGGCATTTACTTTTCAATCAGGCGTGTCCCCTTTTTTGGAGTTTTTGTATTTTTTATGACATATATACAAGATATATACAAGGTGCAGAATGTACATAAGGAGTTGTTCTTCTTGAGCTAGTAGACTATCCCTCTTTTGAAGCATTATTGCAACCCACAGGATCTTATCATTAGACCTCAATGCCGCTAGACCAGGTTAAGATGCACTGCCCTCCCTAGAGGAAGACGGATGCTGCCACTAGTTGTTACACACCCATGTGCTACCCCAATACAAAGAATTCTGCCCCCTCACCACCTCATCCATGAAGAGCTACGTGTAGAGTGCTTGTCCAAGTTAAGGCCACTGTCTAGAAGAATCATGTGTGCGTTGTTAAGTGTTCTACTTAGACCAATCAAGATGACATGTGAACATAGTCTTGTGGACTCAAAGAATTAAGTCGCTAGGACCTGAAAAGTCTCAACTCCAATTCCTATAAGGTTCCTCTGAAATTAAGTGGATTAAGGTCTTAACCAAGCTCCATTCTTCAATTTTATTCCAGACTAGTTTAAATGTCAATACTATTCAGAAAAATGCTTACGCACGTGCAAGGAATATTTACAAAACATTTGAAAATATTTTACAAGTGGATTTTATCTACAAGACTTTTATAAAGGGATTTTATATACAAGAGTTGTATATATAAAGTTTACAAATAAGTATAGGTTTTCTTTACAAATAATTTACAACACATATAAACAACTACTTGGTATACCTAGGAGTTATAACCCATGTGACAAAATATTTTACAAAAAATTTTACAAATCACTTTACAAAATTTTTCAAAATGTTTTCAAAACCTTTTTCAAAACTAGTTTTACAAACAATTTTACAAATCATTTTACAAACAATTTATTAAAAAAGTCTTTTGCAAACATTTTGCTTTCACACATTTTACAAACAAAATATTTTTACAAACATTTTATAAAAATTGGTACAAAAATAATTTTTACAAAGGTTCTTACAAACATTTTTACAGAAGTTTTGCAAAACTTTTTTCAAAAAAATTTACACACATTTTTCAAACATTTTTCGAAATAATTTTCCACCGGTTTTATAAATAATAACCATGTTATTAATCCCAGTTATGGATAAAGTATACATACAATATGTACGACACCCCCCATACATAGCTCGAACGATGTCCTCAGAGTGATTAGAAAGCAACAAAGGAAGACATAACTCGTGCTAATTATAGAAAAGTGAAAAGAATCCTATAGTACAACAACTCAAATAATGAAGGAATTGAATAGAATAGAAGTAAATGATCCCCCCTATACTTAGCATCAAATAATCCTAAGTTTATAAGATTATACAAAAGGGGGAAATCGATGAAGAGAATGTACATGAAATCAATGGCTCAACTTGTCCCCCCTATACTTAGGGTAAAAGATCCCTAAATATAGAAAAGAATATCAATAGTTGAGGGACAAGTGAGTGAGCAATCAAAGAAAAGAAAACATATATTACCTCTCCTATATTTAGGGTCAGATATCCTTGAGTATAGACAACAAAATAAAGTCCTATACTTAGGAGAAAATGCATCCTAGCAAAAATCATAGGATAAGGCATGGAGTGTTAAACAAAACGGATGAATGAATGAATGAATGTATATAATATGGATATACAAAGAGGCGTAAAGAAGTGTAACTCAGGTATCAGATAACTAAGATGAGAGTCAAAGAACACATATCATACAAAATGAATAGAGGCAACATCAACGGTCAATGGGCCATGATCAAGAAAAGGCTTCAGGCGCTTACTGTTGACTCGAAAGGTGGACTCAGAAGATGACTCGGATATATTAATGCTATTGTTGTCATGCACCTTTCTCACTAAATATGGACCCTTCCACTTATTATGTAATTTTCCTGGAAATAATCTCATTCTAGCATCAAATAGCCATACTCTCTGGTTAGGCTTAAACTATTTATGGCTGATGTGTGAATCGTGTCATATTTTCACTCTATCCTTATACTATAGGCTACTCGAAAAGGTTGTATCTCTAAGCTCCTCCAGGGCTGCCAACTCTACTTTCCTCCGATCTCCTACACTCACAAGATCCAATAATATCTTTGTGACTGACCATAGTGACTTGTGCTTAATCTCAATAGGTAAGTGACATGGCTTGCCATAACGAGTCGGAATGGAGGGAGATTTACCCAAAGGTGTCTTGAAGGATGTCCTATAGGCCCACAAGACCAAGTACAAAAGTTGTGACCAATCCTTTTAGTCTGGGTGGACAACCTTCTACAATATAGTCTTGATCTCCCGGTTCGAAACCTAGCAAGATCATTCGTCTATGGATGATATGGAGTGGCAACTCTATGGTCTATGCTGAACTCGTTGGCGAGGGCCCTTACCTTACCGTTGATAAAATGAGTCCCCCTATCAGAAATCAAAACTCTAGGAACCTCGAACCGCGATATGATATTCTTCCTCAAAATTCTACAAACAGTCCTCACATCAATAGCTCGGGCGGGGATGGCCTCAACCCAACAACTCACATAATCCACAACCAACAAAATGTACTCGAATCCCTGATTTTTAGGGAATGGTCCCATAAAATCAATGTCCCATGCGACAAAAACCTCACGGAAGTGAACGGGATGCATCGACATCATGTCTATATGACCACAACTTCCCATCCTCTGACAGTCAGTGCATCTCTTCACGAATTCATCTGAATCCTTGAAGAGTGTTGGCCACCAAAGGCTGGATTGGAGAACCATTTATGCAATCCGTCTCCCAGAGTGATGTCCTCCTGCCTCAAGCTTATGGAAATAGGTGAGGACGTTGTGGTGCTCCTCCTGAGGAATATACTAACGCCAGACACTATCCCTCCCTTCGTGGTAAAGGGTGGGATCCTCCTAGTGGTATGACTTGACCTGCGCTAGGAAAGTCTCAAGTCGTTGCCTATTCCAACCTTGTGGAATTTCCTAGCAACAAGATAGTTCACAATGTCAGCATACCATAGGAGAGAGGTGATAGCAAGAATCGCCTCGTCTGGGAATGTCTTAGTGATAGGTGTGGTAGCCTCAGAATTTTCAAGATGCTCTAATCAGGAGAGTGATCTGTCACCACATTCTTGACTCCATGTTATCCTTAATCTCAATATCAAACTCCTATAGTAGAAGGATTATAGCCCGAGGACCCATTAAGAATGCAATAATGACTCTTCCCAGCTAATCTCTCAATAATCTGATCAATGAATGGTAGTTGGAAGTGATCCTTCTAGGTGGCCTGATTCAATCATCTATAGCCCACACAAACCCTCAAAGAAGTGGGTACACGGGTAGCAATCTCCTTTCCAGACTCACACACAACTGCAGTAATGCTCGTCTTCTTGGGTACCACATGTAATGGACTAACCCACTTGGAGTCGAAGATGGGGTAGATAAAATCGGCACTCCACCACTTGGATATTTCCTTCATGACCACATCTCAAAGATTCGAGTTCAACTTATGTTGGAACTCACGTGAAGGCTTAGCGTCATCCTCGAGACAGATGTGGTGGGAGCACAGGGCCGGACTCACCCCTGGAAATCTGCTACAGACCAACTGATTGCCTTAAGGTTCCTCTTAAGAACCTCCATCAAGCGAGATTCTTGGTCATCAGTCAAATTTGTTGAGATAATGATAGGAAACATGTCTGACCCGCTCGCAAGGAATCTATACTTCATGTTGTGCAGTAAGGTCTTCAATTCTGGGTATGTAGGAGCTGGAAAATCTGGCCTTTGAAAAGTCTGAGTGAAGGCTACTAGATCTGAAAGGGAGAACTCTTGCTGCTCATCTGACTCGACGAAGATGGCCCTAATGGTGTCTCTATCAACTGCACTAGCTCTATCTCTGTCCTGGCTGTAGGCTCTGTAGACATCAAACACAGTAAATACTCATCAAATTCCATCAATCAATATGTGTCCAAGTCTGAGGAATCTAAATCTGAATGGCATGAAATGAAATCAACCTTGCTACCAGAATCTATATCATCAGCCTCTAAAGTATCATGCGCCACAAGTACGCTCTCTGAACTCTCATCAGCTCGCATCTATGGATCTGTTGAATCTGAAGGTATGACAAGAGCTCATGAAATCAGATCTACTCAAATGGCCTTGTCGTTTATAATCACAAAATCACACTCGTGGTGGATGTATGGCTCTGTATTTGTCATCTGCTCCAATCCCTACTCTGATCTAGCTAAATCTCTATCTCTCATATCCTGAATCGTTTCTATTTGTATACTCTCACCCTCGATGCGAAAGTATACCTTCCCACTATCATGATTAGACATGGCCTTCACTGTCATCAGGAATGGTCGGCCTAATATGATGGGGGTATCGGTCACGCATCCAGAGATCTCCATGTCCAACACAATGAAGTCTACGGGGAATTTCAGGCTTTGAATGGTGATGACAACATCCTTCAGTAACCCCTTTGGCCTCTTGACAGATCTATCTACAAAGTGTTGAAGAGGGCCAAACTCGAAGCGATCAAGTAAGGTAGCCGGAAGGAGGTTAATCGAAGACCCAATGTCTAATAGAGTACAATCGAACCACTGCTCATGAATGTTGCATCTTACAAATGGATCCCATGCATCTGGTCTCTTGGCTGGCAATCGGTTCTAAATAGCAAAGCATGTGGCACGGGTGAGCACATGGATCTCTATATTATGGTTGCGCCTCTTCTTCCTATGGATTGTGGTCTTATCTCTAAGGTTCTTCTGGAAGAGAGGGATGTGCTCTAATGTCTCCTGAAAAGTCAGCTGGATATGGAATCTATCTATTATCTGCTTGTTGAATTCTAATTATTGTCTCTGTTTGGGATTTTCTATTTTTTGGCCCTTCCCTAAGAGGAGTCCTAGAGGGAAGGGGATAGAGGGACCCTCCTCAGGAACTAGAGGGTCTGAAGTAGGAAAAATGTCTCTAGAAATGTAAGCGATTTGAATACATACAATCACCATCAATCACATCAGATGGACCAGAAGAAGATACAGAAACCTTTCCTTTATTCATATTTTTGTTTTTTGAAAATTTTCCATTTTTTGTGTTTTTTTTTAAGAAAATCATCCTTAGGTACAGGAGTAGTAGTCAAAACAATGGGAGTGTCTGTATATAGACTCTTGGTGGCATCAGTACCATTGACAACATTAGAAGTGCCCATCAAGTGGTATCATGGTGGCATCAACACCACCACCTGCAACATCTGGAGAAGGGATGGTATCAGCACCACTGACTGGATCATCATAAAAGAGGGTGGCATCCACCACCATCAACATCAACATCAACAGTATTAGCATCGCTCTCTCGCACATCTGGCGCTTTGGAGTCTATATCTGGATGTCACCTAGATGAGTCGTTGTCGGTTGGCTTCCTACTGCTCTTAAGTGTCAAAAAATCATCGTCAAATAAATAATGCCTATCATCAAGTACCTCACTAGGAGTGTCGGACTTTATAGATTATACCTGCTCAGATTTTCTCTTCAGATTGTTCGAATTGGGCTCGATCTATGCAGGTATGACGGCCTTGCCCTTCATGATATCTCTCATCCCCTGCCTGAACTCATCCATTTCTCGCCTAGAAGTGGTCTGTTGCTCTGTAAGCATATGGGCGAGATCCTCTAAAGTTGGGTTCTCATATGAGGGTGCATGAGAATCGGATGGGATGCCTCTCTGGAAGTGTTGAGGCTGGCTCTGCTGGTGGTAAGAGTGAGGGGGGAGTTGGTGAAACTGAGAATGAGGCTACTGCTACCTCTACTGTTGACCCTGGTACAACGATCGAGGAATGGTGTGCTAGGAGTACTGGGGCTGCTGCTGCTAGGACTGAGCACCTCTAGTGACCCATCTGAAACCTGGGTGATCACAATGGATACCGGGCTACTGCTGGTATTGTGGATACCAAATCCCGTTGACTTCCATCAACGGATCTGTCTGCTCGTGCGAAGGTGAGGAAGGGACACCAATGGTTAATCACTCTGATAGACCACCATATGTGTGTCGGGTACATGTGGTGGTGGCAACTGGTAATGGGGGGTTGGTTGAATGTGCTCCACCTGAATATGATGAACCTATTTGTATGAGGCGCACGGTTGTGACGATCGGCTCCCCTGATCAGCATGTGACCTAGACTGCGGCAAAGAAGCCGTTTGTGCCTCTTGGAGGCACATGATCTGTGTCTTGAGGTCACTCAAAGTCGAGGCCAGCTCGTCTATCCTATTGAGCTTGTCTACGCCCAGGTACGTCTTCTTCTTTATAATCTCCATGCGATCCAACTTATGGCTTATGATGCCCGTGTCCGCATTTGATGACTTTGCTAATGTTGTGTCCATAGAAGATGAATATGGATCGGCCTCTATACGTCCAACTATGTGGTGAGACAACACCTGGGGAGAGGGATTCCCATGAGTGTAGACATAGGTCTGGGTCATCACTGTAGAGTTCTTAGTCATCTCCTCATAGATGGCCCAGACTTGGTCCTCATCCTTGGAAAAATAGGACCCTACATAAAAGGTATTGATTAGCCCCTACAACTCAGATGTCAGCCCACAAAAGAAACTCTGGACTAAGTTGGGCTTGTTGATCGTGATTTGGACAGCTGTCAATGATCTCTCTAAAATAATCCCAAGCCTCATGGAACTGCTCATTTGGGATCATGATGAAATTGTTGATCATGGCTCGCATTGCATTCGTCCGACCAAGTGGATAGTACTTGTTGAGGTACTCGGTCCTCAACTACTCCCAGCTAGTGACAACCCTCTCCAAGTGCTTCAGCCAATAGGTTGCTCTGTCAACCAAGGAAAATGGGAAGGCTATCATCTTGATCGTGTCCTCATCCACAAATATGTCATGGATTGTGCTGTAAATCATATCAAACTCCTAGAGATGTAGATGGGGCTCCTCGGTGGCGTGCCCATGGAATCTGAGCAATAATTGAATCATCTGGTGCCGCAACTCAAAATCTCCAAGAATGGCAGGCAACTGAATCCACATGTGGATGAGAGTTGCACCAGGGTTGTGCAATGCTTTCAAGGTGCATAAAGGTCTTTGTGGATCACGGGCCTCCTCCGGGCATCTCTCAAATTTGGCATCTGCTCGGTCCTCGGGTATCTTTCCTCCTCCACCGACTGGTATGTCATCTCTCACATCTACTCGCCCATCTCTCATCTGAGTCAACTCTTGCCTCACCTCTGTCATGAGAAATCCATGGTCACGGATCCGTCATTGCATCGTCTCTAAGGACGCTAGGAGGGTGTTGTTGATCGTCACCTGATCAAACACATCGTGAATATATGGTTGCTCATCATCTCTTCGCTCTTGGGCCATCTTGTTGGACTCTGAAAAAAGAAAAAGGAGTGGACCTCAGGTGTAACCAAGTCAACAAAATTCTACTCTGACTGCTCTGACTGTTGTACCTCAAGTGATGTGTGGGGAAGGTCAAAGAAGAAGGAGGTGGAATACTCGGGTTCTAAGAGTAGGTCTAAGCTCCTAGGAACCTCCCTAGATGAATGGGTATGTAATCTATGAAGCGGTGCCACCAAAGGTAGCCTAAGAGACTACCTTCCCATCATCGTGATGTGTTGAGTAGGGAAGAGTAGATCTGGATTGAAAGTCACCAACTCAATGCAATGAAGATCGTGAAAGCTCGGTCATTAATCTTTTCTATTTTAGAGTTTAGTGATAACGCGGTCTAGAAAAGAGTTAGCGAGTTGTTAGGTGTTGGTATTTCTCTAAAGACTGGCATGAATTCTTACGACTAGTTGCATCCACTTTCAGGGTGTAAGTACAGAATGTTAACCGGCTACCCGTTACTTAAGGACAGAGTCTTACGCAGTGAACTTTAAACCACTCATTCTGCTAAGGAAATACAAACAGTTAACCAGCTACCCATGTTCCCTCACTGAGAAGTAGCTAATCATTTTTTATAGAATCAGTAGTCTAAATGAGAGTCATGGCTTAGCTCTATCCTAGTGTTTGTCTCTCACTCACTCTACAAGTAAATTCAAATAATGAGGGGGTTACTCTCCCTAAAACAATGAATGTGATCTTTACATTTATTTTAGGGTCAAGTTTGTTTAGCAGCCCTGATTTTATTGGGTTATCAATTTTTTGGCATTTTTGAATAAAGACACGTCTAACGAATTTTCTGATTTCCTTTTATTCCTAAGTCCAATAAAAATAGGAGAGGAAGATGGAAAAGCTAATGCACGATGAAATCAATGATGCATGCATGAGATAGAAGGTGTACCTATTCCAACATTCTAGATGCAATATGATCCGCGCATAAATGTAAAGACGGAAAATAAACTACCTATATGATGCACGGAGAAATCGCCCTAAACAGTAACTTCTATTACATGAAGAACAAGGGGCTAACTATCCAGAAACGAGACCAAGGTCCGGTCTTGGAGGCCGATCGGTGCCTGCCACAACAGATCCTACTAGCATCATATGCGACCTCTCTCGGTGCACGGTCTCAAATCCAAATAATTAGCAATTTATTTATTTGACTAAGTCCAATCAATTCTGTACGAACAGATATTCTATAAGGTGTTTCGACCTAATCACTTCATGGCTCAACCAAATATAATTCTAAATCTAGGACTCACAAATAGAAAACAAAATAAAATAAAGTCAGAAAACTCAAATCCACGAGAAACAAAATGAAATAAAAGTGATGAAAATGACGAAAAAAACTTGGTGAGGTCCCCCTAGTGCACCAACATCGACGAAACAGACACCAAATAAAAATGTCCAAAGCCTCTGACTGTTATTACAAGTTTATACAAATGAAATAAAAATGTGGGAAAACAAAATCTAATCTAAAACAGTCTCTTGCTCCTCCTAAGCTGTTCTCTCCTGCCGGTCGGTGTAGAACGCCCGGCCCTCGCCTCACTCATGTGTGTCGGCTATCCTAAAATGGCCTCCCTTGCTCCGCAGACCCCTCGTAACAAAGAGAGACAAGAAAATATGTTAGAACAGATTTTGTGGAAAATATAAACAAATAAAAGAAAATAAAGAGGAAAAGAAAGCAAGAAGGAAACAAGAAAACAAGAAACAAACAAGAATCCTAACTACCTAGTCGTGCTCCCCAACAACGACACACTATTCTGATGATCCACCTCACTAACTCGGGTTAAGTTGATTAATTAATGCATCGTTGTCACCCAAATCAACTGAGTCGAAAATCGAGAAAACTATTCAACCACTAAACAAAACGACCAAATCAAGCAAGTGGTGTAGCTAATTTTATTAACCTGGTATAGCAACCAGGGTCGAAAACAAGGAGTACAATTAAATGTAGGCAGTCAAATCATGAAGATTCAAAGGATTTTTATTTTCTTTTTAGTGATTTTTAATTTTGAAAATTTTTTATTTTTGAAATTTAGGCAAACGAAGACAATGGATAAAAGAAACACAAGCTCTTTTTGGATTTTTTAAAATATAGAAAAAACATTCAAAAATTCCAAATAAAAATATTTTTATGTTTTTATGAGTCTTATACTATTTTTGCTAATTTTTCAAAGATTTTAAAGTTTTTATATGTTTTTCAAATAAATCAAAAACTAAGAAAACTAGCAAACAGTGCACAGTCGGGAGTATTCTTCAGTTTAAAAATAGGAAATGTGCACAAAATTCCTGGAAACTAATTTTGATAGAAAAAACTAGAAGAAAATATCTATACAGAGAAATTGGGATCATAATTTTTGAATTTTTTTATGATTTTATATGATTTTTATAATATTTTTTAGGGTTTTGCACATTTTTGTGTTTTTATAAAAACAAATTATATGAAATTTGCTACTGTAATTTTTTTAGAATTTTTAAAATATTTTTCAAATTTTTATGAATTTTCTACAATAAACATGATACTTTTTAGGGTTTTTTAAATTCTCTTTAGCAGGAGCTAAAGAAATTTTTTATGAAATTTTTAGGGTGAAATTAATATTTATTATAGCCAATAAAAGAGCATGAACATTAAACCATGTTTTTTAGAGGACTTGTATGTAATTATTGTAAGTTCTGAGGCCAAAAATTAACAAACAACAAAAATTTAGGGCTAAAACTACAATTATCCAAACAAAAATGTATGTTTGTGCGTGATAGACACTCATAAGGGTATAAATTCAATTATTAAAAACCTTCAACTAATTCATTAACACTTAAAAGCACGGGTTCAAATATGCAAATATTCCATAGATACACATGAGGACACACATGATTCGAACTCAGATGGACTAAAATGCAAATATAAAATCTACAAGGTCCTTTCTGCAAAAGTTCACAGCTACATATTACATTTATTGGACTAAAGTGAAATAGCATAAAAGATAGGGTAAAAAGTGAAATATACCCTTGGCAGGCAATGGTCCACGCTCGGGGGATCTCTGACGTATGGTCCTAATGACCGTTAGCGACGGATCTGACGGTTTTGGAAAGGAGATGGACATGCATGTCATATGTGCCTGGAAAGGATCTGACGTCTCATATGGCAGCGTGGATGGACAGTCCAGATCAAGACTGGTATGATGTCTCTCGATCCGACAAAGAGGAAGGCATCTGGATGAATTGTGAAGAAGGGAACACTGGGCGAGCTTCGATCTAGATCATCTGGTGATCCTTGAGTCTGATCAGCTCGCTGAAGGGCCCAGTTCCTTGTTGAAGTGTTTCTACATCAGGGAGAGAGCTTGGATGCGATAGAGGACATCTCAAAGGGAATCTGGAGGTGCGGCTGCCTGGAGCTGCTCTGCCTATGAAGTTGGTGCTTTATTGAGCCTCCTCGCATGCATCTACACCTACAAAGAGGAACATGACTCAAAGACGTAGCTCCGGCCGGGTTATTTCATAGAGAAACCCGAAGAAGTGATTGTGGATGGTGATTGACCTCGACGAAAATGGAGGAGGGAGATCTATGCCTAATGTTGCTCTGATGAGCAAGAGATAGGATGGAAAGGTTGCGTGAGAAGGTGGTCTATGATATGGCAACTCGATCGATGCAGCTGGATGCGAACGTGGAGCCCCAACCCGATGATCGGAGCCAATATGGTGGATGATGGTGATAAGCAAAAAATAGAATGGAAACAGTGAAATGTGAAGTGAGCAAGGGTACCTGAGATGCTGAAAGGATCGATGAAGGGAAACGGAGGTGGAGGCGGGGTCGTTGATGAATCTCAGATTCATCACTCTAAATCTCATTAATTAAGTTCAAATCCCTCAAAATCATCAGCATTTCTGCATTTATTCTGCATAATTAGCATTCATGCATGTTTTCATAAGAATTGCATTTTAGCACTAGTTTCTGTACAAAATAAGAAGCCAAAAATTCCAACTAAAATTGACCTATAAATAGCCTAACTTCCCGGATTTTTAACTCATTCTTGCTAGCTCCTATGACCCAAAACCACTTCCACTGTGTACATATCACTAACAAGAATAAATGAAAAATACAAAAAATCACTAACCCAAATAAGTGGACCAAAAACCCAAACCCTAGTTTCAGGATTTCTTGACTAAAAATCTCATATCTTCCTCATCTAGTGTCCATTTTAATCCTACTCACTTTTGAACTAATGTACATTCAATTATCTTCAAAACAAAACCAAGTTCAAGTGAATCGGATCTCATATGTGAAAGTTGGGTTTTGGGCCTCTCTGTAATTGCACTTTTACCCCTATGTTCCCTTATTATTCTAGACATCTACATTTCATTATTTTATTTATCAAAAACAGCATTTTTTCCATATTTAATTCTCTACATTTTGACACATTGTAGATATTTTTGTGGTCGATGGTTAATTAATAATTAATTGGTTTGTAGAAAATTAAATATTTTGCCCATCTTGTTCTCTAAAAACTATCATTAATTAAACATAGCTCTAAAAATTCCCAAAAAAATCAAAGATTGTAGAATTAATTATGCTTGACATTGTGCCCAAAAAGAATTGCATTTGCATGCATCGTTTGCCTTGTAAAAAATCATTTTGCATATTTCAATGTATGATTTTAATAGGTATTGAATCTTGTATTTTTGAGGTTTAGGATTTTTCTGAGATCAATCATCTAGTAATAGATCTTAAATAATTTTATCCCTTTAAAATAATTAGGTTTAATATTTATTATAATTAAATATTGAAATTCATATTGTTTGCATTTAAAAATTCATAAAAAAATTCATCTTGCATCCAAAAATTCCAAAAAAATTATAGTGCATACACTTCATCCTAATTTGCATCTTTACCATGTTTCATATTTTTCGAACATCGTTTGAGCATAATTTACATTTTAGTCCCTAAAATAGGCCGAATTTGCATTTTGCATCCTTTATTGCATTAAATATTTCAAAAAAAAAAGATCATCTCGAAAATCGTGCACGAACTTTGATAGATATAATTCTAGGTTATTCCTTTGCCTCCTTGTGTTCGACCCTTGGACTTGCCCAAGTAAAACAAACATAAAACCTCATTGATTGAAAATTGATTAAACTATTGTGTGGTTATTTCTTGACCGATTCCGATTGCCACCTACAACGAAACGACACATTTATTTTTTTCTGCATGATCAAATACATTTCTTTAACAAGCGTAATTTTTGAATCAAAAGATGGTGTCGTTGCTGGGGAGGCAAACGGCTTAGTTTTGTGTTTTGAAAATTTTCATTCGGTTTTCCGCATTCGGGTAGTCTGACCCCCGAATTGTTCATTGTAAATTTCATTTTTTTTCTACATTTATTTTATTTTACTTTTTTCAGCATTTATTTATCTTATTTTATTTTTAATTTATTTTTGAGTCACTCTCTTACACCATCTCTCTGTCGTATATGGAGCGGTTTTTCAAGAGCCGATGCATCTTCACCGACTTTCGAGAAAAGCCGCAATCAATTTAAGATCGAGTCGAGTCATGGGAGAGCGTAGAGTCTAAGATTTTATTTTCTGTAATTTTAATTTTTGTAATTAATTGCTCATTTATAGTGGTGTTTGTTTGGACTCTCGCGTGTGTAAAAGACTTTGAACTCTTTCTAGGGTGTGTCGTGGCATGTTTCACTCTCTGATGAGGGTGAGGCCCGACTTGAGTGACGCTTAGGATAGAACTGCACATATGGCTGAATAGCTGCTCACTATCTTTGTTAATTTAATCAAATTAATGGTCAAATTAATGAGATGTCGTTCGTTGCAGTCGGATAGTAAGAGCTAATCAAAAACCACTTTCAATTTAAAGCAAATTAATTTCGAGCAGCATTTTTTTTTACTTGGGCAAGCCCAAGATCGAACTCAGGGAGGCAGTTGTCTCCTTAGGTAAATTTTAGGCAAGTTCCAAGGTTCGATTTTCAGGGGTGAAATTTTTGTTGGTCTTTTTCAATATATTTTATGCAAGAAAGAAAAGACACATGCACAATCAAGCCAGATTACAAGTTAATTCAGATAAGTGATCAAATAAAGTCCAAAAATTATGAAACTTGTCCAGATGATGAAATGCAATGAAATTAAGCTACACTATTTTTTTCTGATGTTAAACAAATTTACTGTGAATTTAAAATGAATGCACGGTGATTTCGACAAAATAATTTTAATAAATATCAAATCATAATATTTTCGATTATAAAAATTATCCTAGATAGATCTAAGTGTGAGGAATCCAGGAAAATTAATAAACCTAAATTTCTATGTGAAATGAACCTATTAAAAATTAATTAAGGAAATCACTAAATGATTTATTCAGGCCTCGGGATGCGTGTAAATGAGATGATTTTTTTTATACAACGTGAACTTTATTATCCTACGTCTAATGTGAATTTTTGGTGATTTTTAGAATTACGGAGAAAATACTATGAATTAAAAGGCATAAATGGAAAAAATATAATAAAAATCCACCAATTAATTAATAGTAAAATACACTGATCATACAAAAATATGCCAAGTGTCACACATGAAAGAGGACAAAGTAAGCTACACAATGCAATTTTCAAACTTGAAAAATGAATTAAAATGAGTGCCTAAATATGTGTGCAAAGATAGGGGTGTAAATGCAATTACAGGGAATAAAATTGATAAAAAAATAAAACGTGCTGATAGGGACTAATATGTAATTACCTATAATGTTGAGGGGGTGGATGCAAATTTCCTACAGAACACGTGCTCATCACGTGGGGGCTCTTGGCAGGGACTGGAATGCAAATATGGAAACCTCCAGGGGCCTCGCTGTAATTTACCCAGACCGTACGTGCAGATTACGTGGGGGTCCCAAGCTCGGTGGACTTCGGAGACTTGGATTGAGGCTCGGGCGCTTATGGAGGCTCGGACCTGGCTCGGGGTAGCTTCAGGGGATCCGAGCCTGGTGGTCGGGGAAGAGGCTCGGATCAGGCGACGTGGCCCGATGTGGACCGTGGGATCAAGTGAGGATCCAACGGTTAGTGGAAGCTGAGGCGTGGTGCGACTGGATCCATTGGATCTGATGAAGATCAACGGCGGTGGTTGGCTCCGGAGAATAAGGTGTGGTCGATCAACGACTATTAGATCTAAAGTGATCCAACGGTAGCTGGAGCGCGGTGAAGTGGTGATGTGGCGTGCTCTGGCACGTGGGATCCTCATGATCCGATGGCTGCAGCTGATGGTTACGTGGAAGGCTCCGGACCGTCCGATCAAGGGGATCGGACGACTGCTGGCTTTCGTGCCCAACGGTCCTCCGACTCCTGCGGCGGAGGGGGCTGTGCTTTGGTGATCGAGCTTGAGCTCCGCCTCCTCCTCTGGTCGTCGGTAATGCTCTCCAGAAGCTCCCAAGTAGCTGGGAAGACTCGTGGAGGCGTCGGGGATCCTCCGGCAGTCTCAGGAGTGGCTGAGCAGCTCTGGAGAATGGTGGCGGAGAAGCTAAAGGGGACCTCCGGTGACGTTCCGGCCAGTCGAAGTAGATGTACCTACAGGGGGTTAGCAGTATAGCCGAGGCATGCAACGTGTACGTGGAGTGATCGAGAGTGAGGTGCGAGGCCTGAGCGCTGATGTGGGGGTCCGGTGATCGAGCTCCGCCAAGGTGGCGGAGCTGGCGTCGGTGGGAAGTGGAATGTGTCGTCGGAGTGAATGGAGTATGGCGTGAAGATCAGAGCTTCGAGGGGAAGCTCGGTGGATGCTCAGCGGAGTAGGAAGTGAAGGGAGGACGGCGAATAAAATCCGAGAAAAAGAAAGAAAAAAAAACAAGAAGATCGGAGAGAAGATGGAGGTGTCTACCTGGGGTCAGAAGCTCGGATGAGAGCTTCCAGGTCTTCGCTCAAGGGCCGGTAGTGTCCCGAGCTCGTGCAGCTCGCGGGGGGAGCTGCGACACGGCGATGGAGGGCCGTGGATCTCGTCGGAGGTGGATCTCGATCTTTGCTCGACGTTTCCTCAAATTGTTGTCACCAACTTGAAGGTGGGAGCTTGGAGATACTCTCCGTGATGGCGGATAGGAGTGAAGGTGGACGGAGGCAATGTATTTATAGGATGAAGATGACAGCGTAAGTAGCGAGGAGGTGGGGTTGGTGGGCATCGTGGAGGGAGGTTGAGGGTGTTCATGGTGAATAAGGGAATTGGCGAGGATGAGGGAAGAGTGGGTTGTGTAGTGGTGGTGCCAGGGGGCGGAGATGGTGGTCGGCATGGCGCCCAAAATAGAAAGGGGGTGGCCCCTTGCGCACGGTGGAAGACATGGGGTGCGGGGTGTGTGGGAGGTAGATGATGAAGTATCGACCATTGGATCGAGCGATCCAACGGTCAGGAGAGGGGCATAAGTGGAGGTTGAGGATCACATCGGCAGAGCGAGATCAAGGGCACAGGGCGCTCCACGTGGCGGGCACAGGTCGAGGCGCTATCATGCGGCGAAGATGAAGCCCTGGGGTCCGATCAAAAGGTCGAGAGGCATTGCACGATGGATGGCCAGGATAAGGAGTATCTGGCTAAGATCGGAGGGCGTAGGAGTCACCACATGGCGCAAGGAGGGCACAGCGCTGGCGAGCGGTCCAGATGAGATCAGAGGTTTGATTGGGCGGCTAAAAATCACTGCGATGATGAACAGCCCAGATCACTAGAGGGGGCGAGCGATCAGACGGCGGGGAAGGCCAGGCGCATGGTGCGCAACGGAGCGGGCCGCGTGGCGCAATCAGAGGGCGTCACGTGGCCAGCTCTGAGTGGCTGAGAATTAAAGTGAATTTAGAGAGAGAAGGAGGCCGAATTTGAAAAACTCAAAACATTAATGTTGTAGATCTCGATGAGATCTACAAGTTTCATGTTGATCAAAAATGGAGAAGATTCAAATATGATACAAAAAATATAAGAGTACAAATATACACATATGTAGTATACAAGGGGGCCCAAAACCCAAGTTTTACATTCGAGCTCCGAATTGAATGGAATTAGTCTCATTTTAAAGGTCTCTGGATGTGTATTAATCTGAAGTGAGTAGACCTAATTCAGAGTTTGTAAGAGAGGGATATTGGCATTCTAAGGTCCAGGGGGTATGGGGCTTTATTGGGTATTTTAAAAGATAGGGAATTTTGGACTTCTTCCATATATTTTTAACTAATAATGTACAAAGTATAAGGAATGTATTATTTGATTTTGGAGGGGATATAAAATACAAATAATTAGATGAGTTATTGGTGGATATTTTACAAGTGGATTTTACAAATGAATTGGCTTCTTATTTAATGCAAATATGAATGCTAAAATGCATATATTGTGGATTGATGCATGAATGCTATTTATGCAAGATAAAGGGAAATATATTGCTAAATACCCGGGGACAAAACTCTATTTTCAACTTTAAGAGTGATGAATCACATATTCATCAACCCCCTATACTTAAACCTTGCTCGTCCCCGAGCAACTAAAATGAAATGCAAGACTGAAATGAGATTGGGTTCCATACCAAGGTCATGAACAAAAGTTGAAAATGGAGCTTGACTCGACCTTTGGATTAATTGTGTGGCGGAACCTCATTGGGACCTGAACTTAAGACTTCACAGACTACAAGTTCCACAAGTCTTCTATTCAAGACGCCTCAATAGTCAGGTCAGAACAAATCCTCAGACACAGATTTCTGATGACTATGATTCTTACTTGTACTGTGTAAGTGTAAAATAGCTCTCCACATTAGAAATGGCTCAGAACCAGCCTCCTCTAACAAGGTAACTCTAATTACCCGGTCCAGTAACTCTTTCCTTGAGGAGCGGGGTATTCCCTTCTAAGTTCAAGTGCGACTAGCTCAAGAGGAGGGGGTAGAGAAAAGAATGGACGGTAGCCAATGTAGCTACCTATCCCGGGATGCCTGGCCAGTGTAGCCAAGTCAACCAGCTGCATTTTCTTTGCTAATATACATACTCCGACAGGTTTTTTTCACTTGGACCTGTCTGATTTTTTTGGAGTTCTTGCTTTTTTCTCTCTTTTGTTTGAACTATATACAAGGTGCAACATGTACATCAGGAGTTTTTCCTCTTAAGCTAGTAGACTATCCCTCTTTTGAAGCATTATTGCAACCCACAGCGTCCCGTCCTTAGATGTCAACACCACCAGACTATGTTGAGATGCACTACCCTTCCTAGAGGAGGACGGATGTTTCCACCCGTGTGCTACTCCAAGCTGAAGGATTCTACCTCCTCACCACCTCATCAATGAAGAGCTACGTGCATTGTGCTTGTCCAAGTTAGGTCATTATCTAAAAGAATCATGCGTGTGCATGAGATATTCTACTTAGACTAATCAAGATGACATGTGAACATAGACTTGCGGACTCAAAGAATTAAGTCAGTTGACCTGAGAAATCTTAACTCCAATTCCTATAAGGTTCCTCTGAAATTAGGTGGATTAAGATAAAATCAAGTCCATTCTCAATATCTACTCATAACATGGTTCAGAACCCACTAGCTTTTCACCTTGCATATGCAAGATATGCATATGAGATGCAGATGACATGCTATGTAGATGAATGTAAATGCAAGACTCTTTTTCTTTTCTTTTTAGATGCAGAGATGATATGCAAGAGTAAATAATAAGCTTTTGATTTTGATTTTTCCAAAAAAAAATTCAAACCTCGGGTATACCTCCTATGTTACAAGAGTTTATAAGCATTATACAAATTATACAAGTGTTATATTTTAATTTTTAATTTTTTTTCAATTTTTACAAAAGTTTTACAAGTATTATACAACAAGTAAAAAAATCCAATTTTTACCCACCCATAATTATTGCATAAAATACGCGAAAATACGTGAAAGTATGAGCTATGGGTAAAGTATATATGTAATATATACACGCCCCCCTATACTTAGCGTATGCTATGTCCTCAGAGCATGAAAAGTGAGGAAAAAGGCATAGCTCGTGCTAAGCGTAACAGAGCCAAAGGAGCGAAAATGTAGAGAAGTCGTCCTGCCCCCCTATACTTAGGCTCTGGCAGCCTAAGTATAGAAGAAGGTCAAAAATGGGGCGTACGAGGTCAAGAGGAGAAATGGATGAACATATACAAGGCGGGCGTCGGTCCCCCCTATACTTAGGCTCAGGTCAGCCTAAGTGTAGAATTGGAGTGAGTATGAAGACCGATGTGATCTGGAGGATGTACAGCGGACAGACTCAGGTGACTCATTCCCCCTATACTTAGGATCTGGTCATCCTAAGTATAGTCCAAGATGGTGATCGATGAAGTTGGGATGAGTTACTAGAGTCATGGTGGAAAAGGACAGAATGTACAGGAACGATGGGTATATACAAGGGTGTTAGTCTGAATCTTTCAAGATGCTTCTGATGGCTAGAGCTCACTGCTGCAAGGTCTCATGCGCGGCTCGAAGTGTAACCGCTGAATCTGTCTCGCGCATGAATACAATCTCCTCAATATGGACTAACTGCTCATTGGATTCGACGAAGTGCTTCAACAATTGTCCATTTACTAGGAATGTCGGTACGTCATCTGCGAGATCTGAGATCTCGACACATCCACTATCGTGCACCGCACGGACGACGAATGGGCCCGTCCACTTGGACTTCAACTTGCCTTGGAAGATCTTCAGCCTAGTATTAAACAACCATACCTTCTGTCCAGGAACAAAGGTCTTTCGTCTGATATATCTATCGTGCCAATGCTTAACCTTGTCCTTGTACACCAAATTGTTGTCGTATGCGCGGTTTCTGACTTCCACAAGCTCATTCAGATCCATTTCTCTCTGCTTCTGCCCAAGGTGTGTGTTCCAGTTGACCTTCTTGATTGCCCATTCTGATGTATGCACTAACTCTGCGGGCAAATGGCACGGCTTTCCGAATACCATCCGGAATGGGGAGGTTCCTAAAGGTGTCTTGTAAGATGTCCTATAAGCCCATAGGACTTGATCCAAGATCTAGGACCAGTCTTCCTGTCTGGGCGGACAAGCTTCTGCAATATAGTCTTCACCTCCCTATTTGACACCTCAGCCATACCATTAGTCTGTGGGTGGTAGGGACTAGCGACACGATGTTCGATGCCTTAGTCCTTCAAGAGCTTCTTCACATCTCGGTTCACAAAGTGGCTACCTCCATCTGATATCAGCATTTTGGGGATCCCAAACCTAGAGATGATATGATCTCTGATGAATTTACAGACAGTCCTACTGTCTGCGGCTCGGGTCGGGATAGCCTCCACCCATCTGGACAAGTAATCTACCGCAACAAGGATGTACTCGAACCCATGTCTAACAGGGAATGGGCCCATGAAGTCGATGCCCCAGGCGTCAAAGACATCATAAATGATGACAGGCTACATCGGCATCTCATCCTTGGAACCAACGGTTCCTCCCATTCTCTGGCATACTGGGCACGACTTCACAAAGGTGATGGCATCGCGAAAAAAAGTCGGCCAGTAAAAGCGACACTGAAGTGCCATCTATGCGGTCCTCTTCCCAGATTGGTGTCCTCCTGCCTCCAAGCTGTGGAATAAAGAAAGGACACTCTGGTATTCCTCCTGAGGAATACACCGTCTCCAGACACAATCCGGTCTTCTAAAGAAAAGGATCGGATCCTCCCAATGGTAGTGTCTAGCATCCGACTTGAGTCGGTCAATGTGGCTCTTGGGCCAATCCTCGGGAACCTTCTTGGAGACAAGATAGTTCACGATATTGGCATACCATGGGAGTGAGTCGACAACAAAAATTGACTCGTCAGGGAAGGAGTCTCAAATTGGTGAATCCTCGGAAGTATTAAGATCTTCGAGATGAGAGAGATGATCGGCTACTACGTTCTTCTTTCCAGGTTTATCATGAATGTCCAAATCAAACTCCTGGATAAGCAAAATCCACTGAAGAAGACGTGCCTTCGTGTCCTTCTTTTCCATCAAGTATCGTAGCGTCGTGTGGTCAGTGAACACAATTACCTTGGATCTGATTAAGTGAGATCTGAACTTGTCCAAGGCAAACACTACCGCAAACATCTCCTTTTCCGTAACTGTATAGTTACGTTGGGCGGTATCAAGCACTTTGCTTGCGTAGTGAATTGCAAATGGGATGACATCCCTCCTCTATCCTAACACAGCCCCAACAGTAAAATCTGATGCGTCCGTCATGATCTCAAAAGGTAGAGACCAATCTGGGGCTTGTAGGATCGGGGCGTCCATGATCATCCCTTGCAATAGCTTAAAGGCTTCAAGACATTTGTGATCAACAATAAACTCCATGTCCTTGCCTAAAAGCTCAGCCAGTGGTCAGGCAATCTTAGAAAAATCCTTGATGAATCTCCGATAGAATCCGACATGCCCGAGGAACGACCGCAACTGTTTAACGTTGGTTGATGGCTGGAGTCGTCTGATCGCATCCACCTTGGTAGCGTCAACCTCCATTCGTCTCTTGGAGATGACGTGCCTCAACACAATGCCCTCCGCCACCATGAAGTGACTTTTCTCCTAGGAGAGCACCAGATTAACCTCGCAACAGCATTTGAGGACTCGGTCCAGATTCCTAAGACAGGAATCGAAGGAATCGCTGTGGACCGAGAAGTCATCCATGAAGACTTCCAGGAATTCACCGACCATTTCGGCGAATACACCAATCATGCACCTTTGAAAAGTACCTGGAGCATTGCATAACCCAAAAGGCATGTGCCTGAAAGCATAGGTACCAAAGGGGCATGTGAACGTGGTCTTTTCCTGGTCCTCCGGAGCTATGGCTACTTGATTGTAGCCCGAGAACCCATCCAAGAAGCAGAAGAATTCTTTCCCCGCTATTCTTTCTAGGATATGATCAATAAACGGTAGGGGAAAATGATCCTTCTTTGTCGCAGCATTCAGGCGTCTGTAATCCACACAGACGCGCCACGACGTGGGTACTCGCATCACGATCTCCTCTCCGTCCTCATTTGTGGTCGTCTGAATTCCCGACTTCCTCGGGACAACATGGATCGGGGACACCCATTTAGAGTCAGAGATGGGATAAATGAAACCCGCGTTGCACCATTTCTCTATCTCCTTCTTCACTACCTCTCGTAAATTTGGATTCAAACGACGTTGGAATTCACGAGAGGGTTTGGCTTTATTCTCCAAGTAGATATGGTATGAACACAAAGTGGGATTTATCCCGTGGAGATAGGAAATGATCCAGCTTATCGCTTTGTGGTTTCTTTCCAGGATCTCTAGCAAACGAGATTCCTGCTCCTCGGTCAATCGCGAACTGATGATGATCGGAAATTTCTTCTTCTGACCCACAAGGAAAGCGTATTTTAGTGTTGTGGGTAAAGGCTTGAGCTCAGTTAATGTATGATCTTCTAGGAAATCTGGCTCAATCAAATCTGGTTCAGTGTTGAAAGTGGTTGGATTTGTATCTGTAATTGTTGCCACCAAGTTATTCGGCTCTGGATTCGGATCATCAAAGGTCTCCATACAATCGGCAAAAGACACGTCCGACTCGTCATCCTCATCTTCTGATTGTCCTAAAGAGGGAAGGACTGACAGGCCCAGCTGGGCCTCTAAGTCATCGAAGATGTAGGGGGATGCAGGCTCTGAGTTGTACTCATTTCTGAGGACCTCGCAAACTGATTCATGCACAAGATCATCTCTGGAGGAGAGGGACTCATCGGTGTTGGCTGGGTTCTGTCACCATGGCCCAAATGTTTCTACATGGTCACAGTCTGCTTCGGATGAAGAGTACTTGGTGCTAGATTCGGAATCCGGCCTCTGCCATCTGGTTTGCTTCATCTCAAGTTCCTCATCTCCGCTTGGAGTTTGGAAGTATATTTTTTTCTGATCTTGTAATCAAAAAAGGCCCCCGCTGTTCTGAGGAAGGTCCTGTCTAGGATGATCTGGGAATCTCTCCAATTACGAGGGATTTCCATATCTAGGACAGTAAAGTCCACATGTATTCTTAACCCTCGGCTTTGATGAAACATTCCTCAATTCTCCTTGGGACCTCTTGATTGATTTATCAGCGAACTGCAGGAGGGCTCTAGATTTCCTAAAAGGTTCCGAGATTAAGCTGCTCATAGAGGGTTGTAGGCATAAGTTAATTGAGGAGCCGTTGTCCAGGAGAGTGCGGGCAAACGCAATGTCATCGACATGACTCACCACATAATGTGCACCCATGTCTCTTCGTTTCCTTGGAAACAAGTTCTTTATTGCATAAGTCGTGGCTACTGACAGAGCGTGTTTTTCAACACAACTTTTGATCTTCCTGCTAACCCTAGTAGGTGTGCATCTCAACCTTAAGGTATTTCTGGAATGCAGGTGTCATTTTCACGTACTAGTCAAAGGGGATTGTGACCTTGATATGTTTGTTACAAAACTCTGCCTTCTTAGGTCATCTTTTTGGATTTTTTAGTTTTCTTCTTTCCACCCTTGAGAGCTCGGGGGAAAGGGATTATTGACTCCAACTCAGATTCTGAAACTGAAATGTTTCATTCAAAGCAGGAACTGAGTTCTGTACAGGACTAGGACTCGAAACTGACTCTGACTCTAACTATGACTAAAAGGAAAATGTTGCTGCAAAACGGTGATGCATCTTCCGCGACTCCTAGACGGTTCTCTTCAGATGGAGGTGGGCCTCTTCATATGTTTCGGTGGACTCTCTGCTGGTGCGAGTTCTTTGCTTTTTCAAGGACCCAGAAGTCCTCTTCTTCTGTCGGTGGTGGTGATGGTGGTGCTGCTCCTCTTCTGCCTCTAAGTTCTCCTCAGGTAGAGACTTGGCAGCTTCTTCCTCCGGTGCCCGTGCCCGATCAGGTATGATCACGATCCTTCCACTCCTGAGAGCATATGGTTTACATTATCATACGAAAGGATCTCATGTTCAGATAAAGAATTATCTAAATAGTATACCTGATCATGAGGTCGGTTCTGGCCTTGAGTTAAGCTGTTCAGGTTGGCATGAACCTGGGAGGGAATTGGGGTCTTTGGTGCCATTTGTTGATCCTGGGTACGAGAAATACGATTCAGATCAGTTCTCATATCCAGATAGTCATTCTGGATCTGTTGGACCCTATCAGACAGGGTCTGGATCGCCAAGGTGAGGGACTCCAATTCGGTGGGCTGGCTAGGTGATGCTGACTTACGGATGAGGTTCTGTACTGGCCCTGCTGGCCATGCCGATACTGCTGTTGATGGGACGGTAACGGGTCCTGCTGGCCTGAGTAGAACGTGCGATGTTGCTGGTGCTGCTGAGGCTGGTACCCTCGTTCAGGCATGGACTGACAAAGCATGGTGCGGGGACGGAGATGGTTTCCTGGTAAGTTGGGGAAGGTCAGTGAGGCTGATCATCCCATCCCCCGACTGTCTGCCGATGGGGTCATGTTGTACCACAGCACGTTGATCTCGAACACCTACGGAGGCTCCTCGTATTCCGATTTCCACTTGTGGGGGTGCATGATGGTCCTGCTGAGTGTAAGTCTGATCCTCTACCCAGCCACTCTGAGGTCCCGGTGCCTGTTCCTGTACAAGATGGACTCTGTGTATAGGTACCTGTGGCGTAGAAGGGGGCAGGTAGCTTTATCTTAGCTACCCTTTCAGTAAGTTCCTCCACTTGCTTCGGCAAACGTGAGAGAGACTCAAAGGTCAGTGACCTCTTGTGGATCTGCTCGACCATGGTTAACTTATCAGTTATCATCCCCATGCTGGGAATGAGGTCCTCTGTCAGATCCGCTACAGTCCTCCTAGTTGGCTCGTTGGATAGAATTGATGGAGACAACTGATAAGCCCTGGTGGCTTGCAACCTGCCTGTTTTCGCCATCTGCTCCAAGATTTTCCATACAGCATTCTCATTCTTGTTCAGATAACTCCCTCCGCAGGCGGCACTAACTAACCCTTGCATCTTTGGGTCAAGCCACAGAACAAGGTCTGGATCAAGATCGCCTTAGAAATGCCATGGCAGGGACATTTCTGAATTAGGTCATTAAACCTATCACAGGCTTCCATGGAATGGTTCGCTTACGATCTTTGTTCTCATTTAATTAGTTCTACTAAGTGGGTAGAACTTTTTCAGGAAAAGGTCCTTGAACTGCATCCAGGTTATCCATATCACCCCTAGATTTTTCAACCAATGTGTTGCCTTATCTCCTAAGACAAATGGGGTGGCCTTCAGCCGAATGTAATCCTACCCAACCCTAGGATGACGAAGGTTGTTGCAAACTAGCTCGAAGTCTCTAAGGAAGGCATATGGTTCTTCGTTGGCATTTCCATTAAACTTCGATAGCAGGCTAAGGAAGTGGGGCTTGAGCTCGAATGCTTCGGAGGGAACCGCAGGTGCCAACCAACTGTGCATCTCATTTTCTATTGGGTTATAGGCATAAACCATTGGTCGGTCGATTCCTCCTGTCGCAATGATCTGTCCCGTTCTTTTTGTAAGATCCGCATTCTGTTGTTCGGCTATGGCGAGGCGATTAAGGATTTGTCGCAACGGGTCCTCATCCGGTGGCTGCATAGGTGGCATCTTGTCCTCTAATCCTGGGTATGAAACATGGTTTATGTTAGAGGACAAATCAAGGAAGGGGTTCTTACCGAGGCGATGATCTTCATCGGTAAGCTCAAAGGAGAGGAAAGGGTTGGTTTGAGACAAACCACCCTAGGTGTGAGGGATCCAGGACTCAATAGGGTCATGAGTTTTGGGTGGTCCAAGTTGCGCTTGGCCCGGTGAAGATGAGTTTCGTGGGGGGGGGGGCTCAGAGAGAGATTGGAGAATAAGGAGTCGATATCCCCCCAGTCACTCATCTTGGATTGGCTAGAAGAATCGGGATTTCTAAGTGAAGATATGATTTTACTCCTACCTGAAGCAAGCAATTCAATCCAAAACCCTATATTCACACTCAACACAGTGAAGGACCCGAAATGGAGTCCAATTAATCTTGTTGATTTTAAGTGTGATTTTTCAAGCAAGATAGCAAGGAGTTACGCGGCCTATAGGGAAGTCGGCTCAGAGCCGGATGCATCTTCCCTGTTTAACCTGTCGCCTAAGATACAGCCAGTCCTTCCTTTCTTTGCTCCTATCCCAAGTTGATGGATTCAAAGACCTGCCCTTTATCTACCTGCAAGCAGGTGGAGGCTGACAAGGCCGGAACTTCACCCCGGGGGGTTACTGGCAACTTGTCGCGAAGTACCGCAATTTCGCCCCTATCTACCTGAGACAGGCGGAGGCTACTTGGTACTAGTCAGTGAACCTTAATAATTCAACTTGTGATATTTGCTAGGATTAGTCGGAACGTGATATGGAAGGCGGGGATTTGGGCTCTGCCTTAAGTGTTCACACACACTCAAGTACCCTCACTCAGCCTGAAAACAAGGTTGGGGATTAGTCTCCCGCAAGCAGAATTTCCAATTTTATTTATTTTTTTGGTCAATAATGTTAGTAGTCCCGATTTTAAGTTAAGTTATCACTTGTTAGTCCAATGTACACAACATGCCTATCGTCCAGTCCCAATTTCCTTTAACTTTAAGTTTGAAAAACCAAGAGAGAGAAATCGAGAAAAGCTGATGCATGAAAAACAATGATGCGTATGCTGAGTGAAGAATTAATGGTCCCAAGATCATCACTCTTAAAGTTGAAAATATAGCTTTGTCCCCGGGTATTTAGCAGCATATGTCCCTTTATCTTGCATAAATAGCATTCATGCATCAATCCACAAATATGCATTTTAGCATTCATATTTGCATTAAATAAGAAGCCAATTCATTTGTAAAATCCACTTGTAAAATATCCACCAATAACTCACCTAATTATTTGTATTTTATATCCCCTCCAAAATCAAATAACACATTCCTTATACTGTGTATATTATTACTTAACATTATAAGGAAGAAGGCCAAAATTCCCTATCTTGTAAAATACCCAATAAAGCCCCAAACCCCCTGGACCTTAGAAGGCCAATATCCATCTCTTACAAACTCCGAATTAGGTCTACTCACCTTCAGATTAATACACATCCAGATACCTTTAAAATGAGACTAATTTCATTCTTTTCGGAGCTCGTATGCAAAACTTGGGTTTTTGGGGCCCCTTGTATACTACATATGTGTATATTTGTACTCTTGTATTTTTTGTATCATATTTGACCTCTTCTCGATTTTTGGTCAACATAAAACTTGTAGATCTCATCGAGATCTACAACTTTCATGTTTTAAGTTTTTCCAAATTTGGTCTCCTTCTCTCTCTAAATTCACTTTCTTTCTCAGCCACTCAGAGCTGGCCACGTGGCACCCTCTGATTGTGCCACTCGGCCCGCTCCGTTGCGTGCCACACGCTCGGCCTTCCTCATCGTCTGCTCGCTCGCCTCCTCTAGTGATCTGGGCCATTCATAATCGCAGTGATTTTTAGCTGCTTGATCAAACCTCTGATCTCATCTGGACCGCTCGCCAGCGCCGCGCCCTCCTTGCGCCACGTGGCAACGCCTACGCCCTCTTATCCATTTGATGAACCGTGGATCTTATCCTTTTAATAGTGTTGAATTGACGATTTCATTGCAGTTAGATAAATTCGGATCGATCAAAAATAAATCGCACAAATCGATGAATCGTCGAATGAATTAACGCGCGGTTTTATGTTTGTTTAACCTGGGCAAGCCCCAGGGTCGACTCAAGGAGGCAAAGGAACAACTCGGGATCAAGTTAGAGGTATTAAATTATGGTTTTCCAAGTGGTATTTTTTGTATTTTTGATGCAATATAAATGCAGATGCACTGATACGAATGAACTAGGTTATTACGAAAATCAACAACTTAGCCAAAAATTAATTTTAATCTGAAATTAGTCCAAATTGACCAAGTTGTATTTTTCCTATAAACCTAATCCAATAATTAATGCAAAATGGATTTTTTGGAATTTTTGAATTAAAAAGCACAAATGAAAAATGCAAACTTTTTTAGAATTTTTATGCAATTTTTTGTGCAAGTGACATGCAAAAATTATGAAAAATTTACTAGAAGATAAACATGATGAAAGAGAGTTATGCTATTTTTTTAGAATTTTTTGACACTTTATGATTTTTTATGAATTTTTTACTAAAAGCAGAGCGATTGTGACTCTTTAATTCCTAATAAATCAACGAAGTCAAATTATCCAGAGAATGAATTATCTCATATAGATATTTCAATAAGGAATACATAAGAGTTAAAATTTCTCAAAAATAATCTTCGTGGATTTAATTAAAAATAATTACATAAATCACTATAGAATTTATTCTATGCAAACGACAACTCTGATTTTGATGAAACTTGGACAGTAATTAAAAAGCATTTAGAGGCATCATCTACATTTTTTCACAATTTTTAGAGCAATAAATAGGTCTGTGCGAATTTCAGAGCATAAATGGACAAAATATCTCTGATTTTCAACCTCTGATTTTTGATAAATAATTAATGCTCATAAAAATTCAAATAAATAACCACGAGATAAAGAATTAGTTGCTCTACAACATACTATTTTTGATTGAATAAAATGATGCTCTTTTGAGGTCCAAATTACCATGCAAATTCAAGGGTATCAATGCAATACAGAAAATAAAAAAAACTAACTAAAATGCTAATAGGGACACTTTTGCAATAACTAAAACTTGGAAGGAAGACTATGTAATTTTTACAAAACAAAAAAAATGAAAATAAAAAAAAACCTGACGTGGGTTCCAAGAAAGGAACCACTTCTTGCACGCACTAGGGCAGACGGGAGGGCACAAGGCGGCGCGGCGGCGGCAGTTCACCGCGGGTGACTCGCGGACAAAGGGGCGGTTGTGCGCGGAGGGCGGGGCGACGCAGCATCGTGCCAATGCTGGAGCGCGGACGCGTGGCAGGGCGCGAAGGGAGACGACCTGCTACGGCGGGCGGCGGCGCGCGTGCCGCGCTGGCGAGGGCGCAAAGGGCGGTGCACGACGCGTGCTGCCGTCTGACGGTGGAGCGTACGTCTGCCGGAAGAGGCGGCAGCGGTGGCTCTGGAGCTGCGCACGGCTGGTGGCGAACTCGCACGAGGGGGTCGGGCGCTGGCGGCTGCGCGAGGTGCTGGACTGGAGGCGCGTTGCAGGAGGCCCGTGGCGCGAGCGAGGTGGCAGCTGCTCGCTCTCACCAGGGAAGTGGTGCGCGAGGCCGCAAGGAGCACGGGCGGCGGTCTGGAGCGGTGGCATGTCGCACGAGGTTCCTACGACCTGGGAGGATGCGAGATCACTAGGGGTCGGGCTGGAGGCGCGAGGCCGCACGGGAGGCCTCGCGAGGTGGTCGGCAGCATCAGAGAGGCAGGCGGCGGCGGTGGAGCAGCTAGGGAGGAGGCGGCTACGGCTGCTTCTTCCCTGTGCTTTTTTATTTTTTATTTTTTTATATTTTTTTGTGATTTTCTTTGTAAACAGGAAATAGAAAATGCAATGAGGATGTGGTGGTGTGAGTGTTTTATGATAATGATGAGAATGGTGGTGATAGATGATGTGTTTGATAGTGATGAAAAACAAGGAAGAAAAAATTGTTAGATAAAAAAATGAAATGAAAAGATAGGATAAAAAATATACATGTATGGTTGCCGAAGGTGGAGCTCCGATGTGCAGCTCTCGTCGTCGTGGCCTCGATCTGATTTGGCGATCGAAAAGCGGAGAAGCTCCGTAAGCTTGGCTGGCAGCTCACTACGAGGAGATTAACCGCGGATCTCGCCTTGAGGTTGTCGTCGCTCGATTCGTCTCCTATAGCTGTCACCTGAAGGTTAAAGGGGCTCGACCTCACTTCTCTCGAAAACGGTGGATGGGGATGAATAAAGGGGGAGAGGAGAATATAAAGAGGAGGAGGAGGTTGGATAAGAGATGGAGAAGGTGGAGGGGGTGGGGTGGTAGAGTGTGCGTAGGTGTTAACTTCTCCCTTAAGTCAAGGGAGAGCGGGGAGGAATGGGTAGAGAAGAGGAGATGGCGACACGTGGTGCGCTGGAATGCAGCCATGTGACATTTATTTAAATAGTATTTATATTAATGGTAAAGTAGCAAAAAAATGGGGTTGACATGTGGTGGCTTCTAGAGTTGCCACGTGTCGCTCCCAGAAAAATCCAAAGCTAAATGCAAAGAAAAATCGAAAAGAAATCACAAAAGAGGTTAAATCAAAAGGTGGTCAACACGAAAGTGGCTCGTCTCGACGAGATCTACAACTTTCGTGAAGGGCCGAAAATCAAATGAAATCATTGTACAAAATGTATTTTTGGGTGGTACCTTATAGGTATAAAATACCGCATTTTATCTTTTGTAATTTTTTTGTCATTTTTAATTAAGAGAAAAATCAAAATAAAAATGAAAAAATATAAAAAAGAATATTTACAACTTAATCTAATTTTTTTGGATTTTTAATACTTAAGAAAATAAAAGGATAAAATGAAGGGCAAAAAGGTCAATATGTACAATATACAAAAGGGGCCCAAAACCCAAGTTTTGCATACGAGCTCTGATTTTAATGAAATTGTTCTCGTTTTGAAGGTCTCCGAATGTATATTACTTTAAAAGTGAGTAGACCTAAATCGAAGGTTGTATGAGAGAGATATGTGCATTCTAAGGTCTAAGGTCTCCAATTGGGTTTGGGGTTTTATTGGGTAATTTTACAAGTTAGTATTTTTTTGATATTTTTCTTTAATTAGTGTTAGTAATATATACACTATAGAGTTGGTTTTATTGGATTTGGAGTTAGTATAAAATATATACAAATAGGTGAATTATGGTGAATATACAGGTGATTTTTACAAGTGAATTGGGCTTCTTATTTAATGCAAATATGAATGCTAAAATGCAGATATTATTAATGCGTGCATGAATGCTAATTATGTAATATACGTTGAAATATGCATCTAATTACTAAGGAACAAAGCTCTATTTTCAACTTTTAGAGTGATGAATCACAGATTCATCAACCCCCTATACTTAAACCTTGCTCGTCCCTGAGCAACTAAAATGAAATACAAGAGTGAAATGAGATTGGGTTCCATACCAATGTCATGAACAAAAGTTGAAAATAAAGCTTGACTCGACCTTTGGATTAATTGTGTGGCGGAACCTTATTGGGATCTGAATTTAAGACCTAACAGACTTCAAGTTCCACAAGTCTTCTATTCAAGACGCCTCAACAGTCAGGTCAGAACAAATCCTCAGACGCAAATTTCTGATGACTATGATTATTACTTGTACTGTGTAAGTAAAATGTAACTCTCCACATCAGAAACGACTCAGAAACAGCCTCCTCTAACAAGGTAACTCTAGTTACGCAGTCCAGTAACTCTTTCCTCGAGGAGCGGGGTATTCCCTTCTAAGTTCAAGTGCGACCAGCTCAAGAGGAGGGGGTAGAGAGAAGAATGGACGGTAGCCAGTGTATCTACCTATCTCGGGATGCCTGACCAGTGTAGCCAAGTCATCTAGCTGCATTTTCTTTGCTAATATACATACTCCGACATGTATTTTATTTTCTGTCTGACCTGTTTTTTTTTTTTGGAGTTCTTGCATTTTTCCTTTTTTTCTTTCTTTTTTTTGAACTATATACAAGGTGCAGCATGTACATCAGGAGTTTTTCCTCTTGATCCAGTAGACTATCCCTCTTTTGAAGCATTATTGCAGCCCATAACGTCCTGTCCTTAGACGTCAACACTACTAGACTAGGTTGAGATGCACTACCCTCCCTAGAGGAGGACGGATGTTTCCACCCGTGTGCTACTCCAAGCTAAAGGATTCTACCTCCTCACCACCTCATCAATGAATAGCTACGTGCGTAGTGCTTGTCCAAGTTAGGTCACTGTCTGTAAGAATCATGCCAGTGCACGAGATATTCTACTTAGACTAATCAAGATGACATGTGAACATAGACTTGCGGACTCAAAGAATTAAGTCACTTGACCTGAGAAATCTTAACTCCAGTTCCTATAAGGTTCCTCTGAAATTAGGTGGATTAAGGTCAAATCAAGTCCTTCATCAACATCTACTCATAACTTGGTTCAGAACCCACTAGCTTTTCTCCTTACATATGCAAGATATGCAGATGAGATGTAGATGACATGCTATGTAGATGAATGAAATGCAAGACTCTTTTTCTTTCTTTTCATTTCTTTTTGGATGCAGAGATGATGTGCAAGAGTAAATAAGAAGCCTATTTTGTTGTTTTTGTTTTTTTTTTGGTTTTTTTCAAAACTCTGGCATACCTCCTATATTACAACAATTTTTCAAGAGTTTTATAAGTGTTATATAAATTATACAAGTGTTATACAAGTATACATGTCTTTTAATTTTTTTTGCAAAAGTTTTACAAGTATTATATAACAAAAAAATTTTCCAAATTTTTACCCACCCATAATTATTGCAAAATATATACAAAAATACGCGAAAATACGCGAAAGTACGAGCTATGGGTGAAGTATATATGTAATATATACACGCCCCCCTATACTTAGCGTGTGCTATGTCCTAAGAGCACGAAAAATGAGGAAAAAGACATAGCTCATGCTAAAGGAGAGCTAAAATAACAAAAAGTATAGAAGTCGCTCCGCCCCCCTATACTTAGGCTCTGGCTGCCTAAGTGTAGAAGAAGATCAAAAATGGGGTTGGCGAGGTTAGGAGGGAAAATGGAGGAGTATATACACGGTGGGCATCGGTCCCCCCTATACTTAGGCTCTGGTCAGCCTAAGTATAGGACAAGAGTGAGTGTGAGAACCGATGAGTTATAGAGAATATACAACGAATGGTGAAGAGACTCGGGTCACTCTCCCCCCTATACTTAGGATCTGATCATCCTAAGTATAGCCATAAAATGAAATGATATGGAGCCGGGGTAAGTGATTCGAATCACTGGAGAGGCAGGGAAAATATATACAAGAAGGAGTGAGAATATACAGGGATCAAGAAAGTTTGTGATGAACCTTCTTGCGGGATCGAGGAGGTGGGTAATATACAAGTGTGTCGCTGTCGAAATCGTCCTTAAATGAATAGTAGTGAGGTGAAGGAATCGTCCAACGAGAGTCGACACACGGTTGCTTGCTTAGATATGGCTTAAGAACAGCCGAACTGAGCTCACTCATATAAATCAACTTGTCCGGACTCGATGAGGATTCCTCTGAAACTTCCTTCTCCGGAATGTTGAAGGAAATTTTCTTGGTCGGTTTTCTAGAACTTGAATCATTGAGAAGGAGATGAGAGTGGCGTGCCTTGAGAGGTTCGGGGGAACACATCGAGGAATCAACTCTCGACTTCCTCTCACTAGATAGCCGACTAGAAGATGGAGCAATCGTGTTTTTATGTGGAGTCAATTTAGTCTTGGTTGTTTCCTTTGAAGGTCCGGGATGTGGTGCGGTGCTGACCATGGGTTCCTCATCAGACGAGTCACCATATAGATTGGAATATTCCTGAAGAGTCAGCATGCATCTCGAGAAAGTGCTAGTGATCTCAATTGGCTTAGCATTATTGGGCTCTTGTGTCGGATCATTAAAATGGTCAAGGCAATCAACAAAGGTCGCGTCTGACTCAATGATAGCTTCTGGTCGTGAGTCCTCCTTAGAAGCTGTCAAGGTGGTGGTGCAAGCAGTTGATGAAGTGGAGGTGTGGGGAGTCTCTGAACCAATGGTCATACGGACAGTCGGTCTCTCAGGTGTAGCAGAGAGGTGGGACTCATCTACCTCTCGATGGTCATGACTGTCAGCGGATGTGCGGGTCACCTTGGAGTAAAGTGTATCAAAGAGTGGGTGAGGTCGAAGCGCTCCCAATGCTGAAAAATCGATCTCCCGAGTCTCGCAATCTATAATCGCCTTAGCTAAGGCTAAGAACGGCTTCCCGAGAATAATCGGAGACTGGGTAAACTCTCCTCGGTGCTCAATGTCAATGATCGTGAAGTCCACCTGGAGTAGAGCACCTTGGAAAGTAATGATGACTGAAATGTTTCCTCTTGACCGTTTGATGGATCGATCAGCCAGCTGAACGATCTCTCTTGACTTTCTGATTGGCCTGAGTTTGTGTTTGTCAAACATAGAGGTCGGGAGGATATTTATCGATGAGTCATCATCGATTCTCGCATGGGTAAAGACGGTGTCTTTGATTTCACATTCAACTCGAGGGCAACCGCTTCACTCTGTAGCTCTCGGTCTTTTTCCCCATCACCAAGGAGGTGGCCATAGACACTATGTGTCTTTCAATCCTTGTCATCTTAATACCTGACCTCTTTGGCATCAATTTACTTCTCACAAATCGTTTGAGGTCGAGAAAGTGATCTATGGCCTTTATTAAGGGAAGATTAAAAATGAATTCTTCATCGAGTGCTTCCCTTAGGGTAGGATCCAATTTTTTTAAGTCTTTTTCATTTTCTATTTTTATGGATTTTTCTGATTTTTCGATGTTTTTGGTCTTTTGGGGATTTTCAATTTTTTGGTGTTTTTGGTGGATGAATGATCAGACTCTGGTTTGGAGGGTAAGTGGTTAGTAGAAGAGGGAGATAGAATGGACTCCAGATGTACACGGTGTGTGGGTTTCCTAATGTTCGCTTTGTTTTCAACCTCAAAACTACTCATGTCCTTCTCCACTTTCATACCCAGGCTGGCAGAAATTTGAGTGCAAGATTTCAATGACATCTCTCAGCTTGTTACCGAATGTTTCATTTTTCTCAATAAGTCTGGAAATGTCATCCTCCAAAATGTTCTCATGACAAATCATGGGAGAGTTCTACTCAATTGGAGGAGACTGTTGAGATGTTGGGGTCTCATACTCAGCATACCTAGACTCTGGCATGTAATGCCGGGTCGAGTATGGACCATCCAAATGGCAAATATTGGTCGGAGCCTCATTTGATGAAGTCAATGAAACGGGGACTGATAAGTCTAGCTCATGAATCCAATCTTGTGAATGTATAGTCTCTTCGAATGTGTGATATGAAGGTTGTTTAATGGAAGCTTGATCACTAAAGTCAATCAAGTATGGGAAGTCATGATGTGCATGCCTCTCCATTCGGGTTGTTCGATCGACCATGTTATGCCCTAAGGTCAAGTCGGGATGTGTATACGTAAATTGTTGTTTGGTCCCTACTTGAGGTGAGAATGAAATATGTGGGGGCATATAATTTTGCCAATCATCTGTCTCAGCAGTGGCTTGCTCTTCATTCGATTCTTTGATTCCTGCAAGCTCTTGAGAATAAGGACAGTCAGCCCAAGATGGAAGTGGATTCGGAGTGTCGGAATATGGAGTAGGTGAGAAATGCGAAGAAGTGGAGAAGTCAGTCAAAGTATCGACTTCATAATCAGGTTGAGGTGGAGCCGACCACGGGTAAGGATCTCCTGTGGATGGCGGAGGATACATGGAAGAATGAGAAGGTGAAGAAGATCGGTATATGGTCGAGGAGGAATGACCAGATGTCTCACGGTATAGGGACCAATATCCCGACATCTTTAAGAGGAAATGATGAAGATTGAGGTAGAAAACGTGCAATTATATAGGATATCACACACAGACAGACACAAAGACAACTGCAAGACCAAACCCCGAGTTCACGCTCAACACGGTGAAGGACTTGAAACCGAGTTCGATTAGTCTGATTGATTTTACGTGTGATTTTTCAGACAAAATAGCAAAAGGTTACGCAGCCTATAGGGAAGTCCGCTCAGAGCCGGATGCGTCTTCCCTATTTAACCTGTTGCCTAAGATACTGACGGTCCTTCCTTTCTTCGCTCCTATCCCAAGTTGATGGATTCAAAGACCTGCCCCTATCTACCTGCGAGCAGGCAGAGGCTGACGAGACCGGAACTTCACCCCGGGGGGTTACTAGCAACTTATCGCGAAGTACCGCAATTTCGCCCCTATCTACCTGAGATAGGCGGAGGCTACTTGGTACTAGTCAGTGAACCTGAATAATTCAACTTGTGATATTTGCTAGGATTAGTCAGAACGTGATATGGAAGGTGGGGATTTGGGCTCTGCCTTAAGGTGTTCATACACACTCAAGTACCCTCACTCAGCCTGAAAACAAGGTTGGGGTTAATCCCGCAAACAAGGGTTAATTTTAGTCAATTTTTTTAGTCCAATTCATTTAGCAGTCCTGATTTTAAAGATTAGTTGTCATTGATATTAATTCACACAAGCAATCACGTCTACCGTCCAATCCCAATTCCTTTATCCTAGGTTAGAAAATCGAGAGAGATAGAGAGAATCGGAAAAAGCCAATGCAATCGAGAAAACAATGATGAATGCTTGAGTCAGAATACTTACAGTAACTCCAGCTCTCTACAATGCAGGATGCAATAGGGAATTGAAATTTTTACACTAAATGAATGCAATCGAGAAAAGTCGCTCCTAGATAGGCAGTTCAATTAACGAGTGAAGAACGAATTGAATTTGTCTAAGTCCTGCGGTCTAAGTGTGTCTAAGTGTGAAGTGTGGTCCTAGAATTTTACGAGCACAAACAGTTCCTAAAATAGCTCTAAGAGCCGCAAGTGTAGGTCCTATTCTACGTAAAACAACCACAAAACACACAGGGACATGTTTTATTATGACTTACACGCGCGAGATCCCAAATGGGAACCGTTGGAAATGCAGACACGTTTTTTACAAGTTAAAAAAATGAAAATTTTTCTGGCATCTCAACATCCGTCTTGATCCACTAATTGTCGGCCTCCGATGCACTTCGAGATGTGTCGACTTCAAGAAAGTCGCTCCCAGTCCACCGGGCCCTTGGAAAAAAATATAAAAAAATGTTAGAGATAGAAAAATAATTGAAAAAAATGGAATAATTACAAGGTAGTTCGGGGATCAGACTACCCGAGCGACTGGAAAACCTAAATCTAATTTTCTAAGTGATCCTAAGCCGTTTGCCTCCCCGGCAACGGTGCCATTTGATGAACCGCGGATATTATCCTTTTAATAGTGTCGAATTGACAATTTCGTTGCAGTCAAATAAATCCGGATCGATCAAAAATAAATCGCACAAATCGATGAATCGTCGAATGAATTAACGTGCGGTTTTATGTTTGTTTAACCTGGGCAAGCCCTAAGGTCGACTCAAGGAGGCAAAGGAACAACTCGGGATCAAGTTAGAGGCATTAAATTGTGGTTTTCCAAGTGGTATTTTTTGTATTTTTGATGCAATATAAATGCAGATGCACTGATACGAATGAACTAGGTTATTACAAAAATTTACAACTTAGCCAAAAATTATTTTAATCTGAAATTAGTCCAAATTGATCAAGTTTTATTTTTCCTATAAACCTAATCCAATGATTAATGAAAATGGATTTTTTTGGAATTTTTGGACTTAAAACGCACAAATGAAAAATGTAAACTTTTTTAGGGTTTTTACGTGTAAGTGGCATGCAAAAATTATGAAAAATTTACTGGAAGATAAACATGATGAAAGAGAGCTACGCTATTTTTTTAGAATTTTTTGACACTTTATGATTTTTTATAAATTTTTTACTGAAAACAGAGCGATTGTGAGTTTTTAATTCCTAATAAATCAAATAAGTCAAATTATCCAGAGAATCAGATAGATATTTCAATAAGGAATCTAGGAGAGTTGAAATTTCTCAAAAATAATCTTCGTGGATTTAATTAAAAATCAATTACATAAATCACTGTAGAATTTATTTTATGCAAACGACAACTCCAATTTCAATGAAACTTGGAAAGTAATTAAAGAGCATTTAGAGGCATCATCTACAATTGTTTCACAATTTTTAAAGCAATAAATAGGTCTGTGCGAATTTCAGAGCATAAATGAACTAAATATCTCTGATTTTTAATCTCTAATTTTTAATAAATAATCTAATGCTCACAAATACAAATAAATAGCCACGAGATAAAGAATTAGTTGCTCTACAATGTACTATTTTTGATTGAATAAAATGATGCTCTTTTGAGGTCCAAATTACCATGCAAAGTCAGGGGTATCAATGCAATACAAGAAAATAGAAAAACTAACTAAAATGCAAATAGGGACACTTTTGCAATAACTAAAACTTAGAAGGAAGACTATGCAATTTTTACAAAACAAAAAAAAATGAAAATAAAAAAAACCTAACGTGGGTTCCAAGAAAGGAACCCACTTCTTGCACGCGCTAGGGCAGACGGGAGGGGACAAGGCGGCGCGGTGGCGGTTCACCGCGGGTGACTCGCGGACGGAGGGGCGGCTGTGCGCGGAGGGCGGGGCGGCGCAGCATCGCGCCAGCACTAGAGCGCGGACGCGTGGTAGGGCGCGAAGGGCGGCGACCTGCTATGGCAGGCGGCAGCGCGCGTGCTGCGCTGGCGATGGTGCAAAGGGCGGTGCGCGACGCGTGCTGCCGTTTGACAGCGGAGCGTACGTCTGCCGGAAGAGGCAGCAGCAGCGGCTCTGGAGCTGCGCACGGTCGATGGCGAACTCACACAAGGGGGTCGGGCGCTGGCAGCTGCGCGAGGTGCTGGGCTGGAGGCGCGGGGCCGTGTGGGCGGCCTCGCGAGGTGGTCGGCAGCGTCAGAGAGGCAGGCGGTGACGGTGGAGCAGCCAGGGAGGGGGCGGCTAAGGTTGGTTCTTCCCTGTGCTTTTTTTTAATTTTTTTATTTTTTTAATATTTTTTGTGATTTTCTTTGTAAACAGGAAATAGAAAATGCAATGAGGATGTGGTGGTGTAACTGTATTATGATAATGATGAGAATGGTGGTGATAGATGATGTGTTTGATCGTGATGAAAAACAAGGAATATAAAAAAATGTTAGATAAAAAAATGAAATGAAAAGATAGGGTAAAAGTATACCTATATGGTCGCCGAAGGTGAAGCTGCGATGTGCAGCTCTCGTCGTCGTGGCCTCGATCCGATTTGGCGATCGAAAATTGGAGAAGCTCTGTTAGCTTGGCTGGCAGCTCACTACGCGGAGATTAGCCGCGGCTCTTGCCTTGAGGTTGTCGTCGCTCGACTCGTCTCCTACAGCTGTCACCTGAAGGTTAAAGAGGCTCGACCTCACTTCTCTCGAAAACGGCGGATGGGGATGAATGAAGGAGGAGAGGAGAATATAAAGAGGAGGAGGAGGTTGGAGAAGAGATGGAGAAGGTGGAGGGGATGGGGTGGTAGAGTGTGCGTAGGTGTTAACTTCTCCCTTAAGTCAAGGGAGAGTGGAGTGGAATGGGTAGAGAAGAGGAGATGATGACACGTGGTGCGCTGGAATGCGGTCATGTGGCGTTTATTTAAATAGTATTTAAATTAATGGTAAAGTAGCAAAAAAATGGGGATGACACGTGGTGGCTTCCGGAGGCACCACGTGTCGCTCCCAGAAAATTCCAAAGCTAAATGCAAAGAAAAATCGAAAAGAAATCACAAAAGATGTTAAATCAAAAGGTGTCGACACGAAAGTGGCTTGTCTCGACGAAATCTACAACTTTCGTGAAGGGCCGAAAATCAAATGAAATCATTTGTACAAAATGTATTTTTGGGTGGTACCTTATAGGTATAAAATACCGCATTTTATTTCTTGTAATTATTTTGTCATTTTTAATTAAGAGAAAAATCAAAATTAAAATGAAAAAAAATATAAAAAGAATATTTACAACTTAATCTAATTTTTTTGGATTTTTAATACTTAAGAAAATAAAAGGATAAAATGAAGGGCAAAAAGGTCAATATGTACAATATACAAAAGGGGCCCAAAACCCAAGTTTTGTATACGAGCTCCGATTTTAATGAAATTGGTCTTGTTTTGAAGGTCTATGAATGTGTATTACTTTAAAAGTGAGTAGACCTAAATCGGAGGTTGTATGAGAGAGATATGTGCATTCTAAGGTCTAAGGTCTCCAACTGGGTTTGGGGTTTTATTGGGTATTTTACAAGTTAGTATTTTTTTTTGATATTTTCCTTTAATTAATGATAGTAATATATACACTATAGAGTTGGCTTTATTGAATTTGGAGTTAGCATAAAATATATACAAATAGGTGAAATATGGTGAATATACAGCTGATTTTTACAGGTAAATTGGGCTTCTTATTTAATGCAAAATATGAATGCTAAAATGCAGATACTATTAATGCATGCATGAATGCTAATTATGCAATATAAGTGGAAATATGCATCTACTTACTCAGGAACAGAGCTCTATTTTCAATTTTTAGAGTGATGAATCACATATTCATCAACGGCTTCTAAAGCATTTAAATTTTTTATTGTGATCGTAGGATCTAAGGCCACACTGCACTTTAATTGATACGCACATTAGATCGTTCAATTTAGCCAAAATCAACTCAATTATTCCTTACTAATAGAACTTTCTACTAGGTGTGGTTTTTCATCGTCTTGATTAATTTTCAATTTCTTTATTGCATCTCACATGGAGATTGTGAGGATTCATTGTAAGTCTTCTAACTGAGCATACATCATAGTTTTTCGTATGCATCGGCTTTTTCCGAATTTTTCTCTCTTGTTTTATCACATAATTTTAAAGGAAATTGGGACTGGACGATAGACGGGTATTTGTGCTCATTTAATTCTTCAGTGATCGCCTAATTAAAATTGAGACTGCTAAATATAGCTGATTTTAAATAAACCCATAAAATCAAGAATTTTTACGGGAGAGCAACCCCGACCTTGGATTTTTTTCTGAGTGAGCGAGAGACGACACTTAAGGCTAGAGCCCAAACCCATAGTTTCATATTGACTACTGATTCTACCAAAACGATTAGCTACTTCTCAGTGAGGATCTACGGGTCGCCGGTAAACGGTCCGGATTTCCTTAGCAGAGTGGGTGGTTTAGAGGACACTACATAAGTCTCCGTCCTCAAGTAACGGGTAGCCATTCTACGGTCCGTACTTACTCCCATACTGGCTGAAAATAGGTGCAACTAGTCATAAGACTTCGGGCCAGTCATTACGAAAATTTCGGCACCTAACATCTCGCTAAATTCTTTCCAAGATTGTCTTATCAATAATTAAAATTGAAAAGATAATAGCTGAACTCTTACGGCTTCATTATGTGAGTTGGTGAACCCAGGGTTTGATTTGTGTTTGCATTGGTGTGCGTGAACTGATTTCTAAGATCAAAAGCTGCACATTCGATAAAATTTCTTTTGATTATCATGTGCAATCATCTCTCTCCTTTCTTGATTTAAAGCTCATCATGGAACTTTTGTCCAAAAACTCTCCAGATCCAGATCATGAAAATCAATTCGTCTCGAACAGACCCAAACCGTCATTCATTTCAGCTCTTTCAAAAATGGCGGAACATTTATCCAAGAATCCATCAAAGCTATACTATGAAAATGAATTCGTATCGGTTAGACCCAAAACACCTCCTCCAACTTCCACAAGAGACTCTCAACCACCAATAGATCCAAGACCCTCTACAAATCCGATCTGCTTCATGAATGACAACCCTTTGTATTCGGACCAGACAAACTAACAACCAACTGAGGTCTCCACTTCTTCATATATCAATCCACTCTACTCCGATTATACAATTCATCCCTCATAATCGGTATATGTCAATCCATCATTCATGGGAGATTATAACCACATGATCGAACTCAACATTTCTTCGCATCTCCTATTTCCCCACCATTCATCATAAATGAACAATCATCATCTTGTATTGACCATGACAACCCCCTCTTCAGACATGATACTCATACAGAGGACTTGAGTGACCATATAGAAACACATAAACCATGTATAATGACTCCACAATATCAAGGTCCGACCAATCATGATCAAAGAATTGAACTCTACTCAGACCAACTCCACATGCCTGGATCATATGAGTAGCCTCCTTCCATAATTTTTGAGGAGAAATTTTCAGATATGTCGGATATTTTGGGAGACTCTACTCCTAACACATACAGGAAAATGGAAGAGGAAATTATTGAATTTCAAATACAAAAACACACCCCGACTGCTCCCATGATGGGTCATGAAAAGATTTTGGAGGATGATATATCGAGGATAAATAAGAAATTCAATTTAATGGAGGATAGATCCAAAAAGTTTGTTGATCAATTAATTTCAATCTCTGGTGGTTCGGACATAAAAATGAATGAAGAAAAGATTGGATCTAATGTTGAAATTTTTGAGGATATTCAGGAACCTAGGGACGATTCTGACAGCAGCACTTCTGCATATTATTCCCCTAGAAATGACTATGCCTCTGACTCTTACCCTGAACATCAGAACCCCTGCTCATCTGAGGAACACACCACATCACCACACCACACAGAAAATACCAAAAAATTGGAATATTTAAAAACCACAAAAAATCGAAAATCTTGAAAAAAATACATAAAAATTGATTCTGAAGAAGATATGAAGAATTTGGATCCTGCTTTACGGGAAGCATTGGAGAAAAGATTGATTTTTGAACTTCCCTTTATAAAGGCCATTGAACACTTCTCTGGCCTTAAAGTATTTGTAGTGGACAAATTAATGATGAAAAAGTCGGGTAGGATTCTAACAAAGACTGAAAGACACATCTTGTTAATGGCCTCCTCCTTGGTGTTGAGTAGAAAAACCAAGAGCCGCATAGTGAAGCAGTTGCCCAGATTTGATTGCATGATCAAAGACGCAATTTTCACCCATGCTCGGATTGATGACGATTCACCGATCAATATCCTCTCGACCTCTATATTTCACAAACTCAAACTCGGACCGATCAGGAAGATACGAGAGATTGTTCAATTAGCTGACCGATCGATAAAGCGGACGAGAGGAATCATTTCTGTTATCATGATATTCCAAGGTGCTCCGCTCAAAGTAGAATTCACGATCATTGATATTGAGCATTAAGGAGAATTCACCCAGTCTCCAATTATTCTCGGAAAGCCATTTTTAGCATTGGCTAAGGCAATTATTGATTGCGAGACATGGGAAATCAATTTTACAGCATTGGTAGCACTTCGAACTGACCCAGTCTTTGTGGAACCACGATTTTCTGAGGCAACCCACGAAGTCCCCGACAGCTGTAACCATGAAGCGGTAGAAGAGCCCTACCCCGATGCAACACCTGAGATAGTGGTTGTTGATGAGACAATTGTTTAGAGACTCTCCCTCCTTATCCATTCCCAGCCGCTCTTACCATGGAGAATCAAGTATATGAATCATATGATCCGGAGACTTATGCATGGTCACACCCTGGGTCAACCTATTCTGAATACATGGATCACATCAACTTGATACAGGAATTCTCCAATGTCAAATCAATTGAGAACGAACATGCAGAGACTCTCCCTAGTTTTTCAATTCCCGCGGATCTCAAAATAGATGAATGTTTCTTATATGATCCTGAGACATATGTATGGTCGCATCCTGGAGCAACCTTCTCTGAATACCTTGACCAAATCATCCCAAATCAATAGTGCACCAGCATTAAGAAGACTAAGAACAAACACGCAGGCCAATCAACGACCAAGGAGAATAATTCCAATGGTTATTCATTTGGATACTCAAGTGAACCGACACCTTCACGAAATAAGAAAAAGAAAGTCACCTTTGACCTTTTGGAAGAGGAATCAGTTGATGATCCCTCATCAGGTCCGGAAAAAGTAATCTACATGAGTGAGGTCTGCTCGGCTTCTCTAAAACCATATCTTCACAAGGATCCAAACTTCAATTCCCGTTGGACAACTCACGTTCCTCACTATTATTCATCCAAAGATGATGCTCCTACCATCATCAAGTACACTGTAATTATTTCTTATGAGATGACTGAGACTGGTGCTTCCAAGTATTCATCTGAGGACAAACCACTTGATCCCAAAAAGCAACGAATTCTGAGAAAACAACTGAAGAAATAAAAAGATCAGAATATTTGGAGTATGTCCACTTTAAAATACTATTCCTCTGAGGACACTGGAATTATTTCTTATGAGATGACTGAGACTGGTGCTTCCAAGTATTCATCTGAGGACAAATCACTTGATCCCAAAAAGCAACGAATTCTGAGAAAACAACTGAAGAAACAGAAAGATCAGAATATTTGGAGTATGTCCACTTTAAAATACTATTCCTCTGAGGATAATTCCGATGATGGATATCTTTCATCTGACTCAAACACTTCATACACTATCCATCATGATTTCTCTGAGGATGACACTGATAATAGTTGGGAATCATATGCTTCATCTCCGTCTCGTCATTACGATCTCCCACCGTAGGCTCACAAAAAGATCAGTCGAAAACTGCCTTAATCATCGGCTACCCACCCTCCCTCCCGACCACATCGGCCTCCTTGTACAGCTTCGTCCTCTACTTAGGCCAAGGCCTAAGTATAGGGGGAGACCGATTCCATTTGTATATACCATCCTTCTCCTATCTCCCGATCACCTCACTGCCACCCTTCTTCTATACTTAGGCCAACCAGAGCCTAAGTATAGGGGGAACTGATGCTCATCTGTATATACTCTCCTCATTCACATACCCCAACCGCCTCATTCTTTTGCTCTTCTTCTATACTTAGACTATTCACAGTCTAAGTATAGGGGGTGGACCGTTGTATTTATTTCTTTTTCTTTTTCTTTTTATTTTTTTTCTTTTACTCTCTTACGCTTAGCCCGAGCTATGACTTCTTTACGCTTCTTGTGCTCTGAGGACACAGTACTCGCTAAGTACAGGGGTCTGTATATATACTGTGTATATATTTTACCCATATCTCGTACTTTTGCCTAAGTCTATATGTATTTACAGGGTGGGTAACTAATTTGAAAAAAAACAACAAAAGAAAAAGAGTTTTTACTAACACTGATTGTGTCCAACCCAAATTTTTGAAAAAAAAGCTTCTTATTCATTCTTGCATTAAATTAAAAAAACCCCAAAATCCCGTGCATAAAAAAATCACAAAAAAATGTGTCTGCATTTCACACACCTGCACTTCATCCAACATCACATTCATTTACATCTGTGAAATGTCTTTAGGTTCTAAACTGAGTTATGAGCAGGAACCGAGAGTGGTCTAGACTTGACCTTAATCCACCTAATTTTCAGAGGAACTTCTTTTCTCGTAGCGTGGAAATCTAACGACTGGAGTACGGGTTGAAATAAATCTTCGGAAAAGGGATGGATGGCTGGGCACAATTTTTTCTAAGACCCCAAAAAATGTACGGAAACAAAAAGATTCTATATCTGTAGGGGCACAATAAGATCCAAGCAGAACCACCAAAAATTTCAAATACAAAGAAGCATTCTACCAAATAAATATCTGATCAAAAAGGTCCAAGCTTCAAAGAAAACCTGCAGATCTTGGTGGAGACTCGGCTACACTAGCCATCTTCACAAGGAGAGGTGACTACACTGGCCACCCTCTAGTTCTTTTCCCCTTCTTATAACTTCTCCCCCCAATTCGATTGTGAACACAGCACGACAGACCTTAGAAGGAAATACCTGACTCCCCGAGGATGAGTTACTGGAGAGGAGATGAGCATGGTAGTCCGGCATTCTGGATGGGAAGAGCTAAAACTTTCACACACATGAGTCGATTGTTCAATGTTCATAGGGTATGCTTTGGGAAGAGGATTGATCTAAGATGACTTCTGAGCTAAAACTGTAGCAATGATGTATAGAACTTGAATTCTATTGATTTTGAAATTCTAAGTCTCACAGAAGTTACGCCAAACTATTAATCCAAAGGTCGAGTCTGGTTTCATTTTCACCTTCAACTCATGGTCTTGGTATGGAACCCAATCTCATTTCACCTCATGGCATTTCTTTTTGATGCTTAGGGACGAGCATGGTTTAAGTATAGGGGGATGATGAATCTCAGATTCATCACTCTAAATCTCATTAATTAAGCTCAAATCTCTCAAAATCATCAGCAATTCTGCATTTATTCTACGTAATTAGCATTCATGCATGTTTTCATAAGAATTGCATTTTAGTACTAATTTCTGTACAAAATAAGAAGCCAAAAATTCCAGCTAAAATTGACCTGTAAATAGCCTAACTTCCCGAATTTTTAACTCATTCTTGCTAACTCCAAATGACCCAAAACCACTTCCACTGTGTACATATCACTAACAAGAATTAATGAAAAATACAAAAAAATCACTAACTCAAATAAGTGGACCAAAAATCCAAATCCTAGTTTCAGGATTTCTAGACTAAAAATCTCATATCTTCCTCATCCAGTGTCTGTTTTAATCCAACTCACTTTTTAACTAATATACATTCAATTACATTCAAAACAAGACTAAGGTCAAGTGAATCGGAGCTCATATGTGAAAGTTGGGTTTTGGGCCTCTTTGTACATTTTGTATTTTAGCTGATTTTGACCTATTATTTTATGTACATATTTAAACTATTTTAGATTATTTATTTTTCATTTGTCTTATTTGATAAAAGTTTTATTAAAATGCATAAAAATCCAAATCCAAATTGAGCTTGAAATCAAAGAAACAAATTGGGTCCAAGTCTTCACTAACTACCTGTACAAATTTGGTCTTTTTCATGGTTTATTTTATTTCTTCTTTTTCTTAATTAATAAAAATCCAAAAAATAGATTATGTGTCTATATTTACCTTTGATTTTATCAGATTTTTTCGTATTTTTATCTGATTTAAAAATGACAAAAAAATTATAAAACCCAAAAAATTCAGGTATTCTATATACATAGGATACCCCAAAATATCATTTTGTGCAATTGATCGATTTTGGTTTTGATGTCTTCATGATTGTAGATCTCATCGAGACGACAAATTTTCGTGAAGAAATGTTTTTGATCTGAGGCCTTTTGCTATATTTTTTAATTTTACAAGGTGTTTATTTTTCGAATTTTGTGGTGCTGCCACGTGTCAGCCGTTTTTAGGATTTTTATTATTCATTTTTATAAAATAAAAATAAAAAAAAGAGACCTCGCATGCGCTTCGCACGTGCCTGCCAGGCACGCGCGACGCACATGCTCCGCTCTCCTGCACCCATCGACCGCCACATGGCCCCATCTGGGCCATCCGATCTTCAGTTGATCGGACGACCCAAGGGTCATCACCCTCCTCCGTCCGCCTTTCCCAAATATGGGATCTGCGATGCCCATTGCGTATCTCACGGCCGCCCTTCGATCCCTCTCACCTTGTCGTGAATCTTGCCGATAGCCAGCCGAACCTTGTCTTAGATCTCCTCCCCGCATACTCCCATCGAATCAATCTTCGATCTCGTCTTCAATCACCGATCATAATCTCCGATTCAAATCTTTCATTTCCATCACCGGCCAATAAACCCTTGCCCTATTTAATGACCATAGCCGCCCCGATCAGATTCATCCATCGATATTACTCATGTTCAAAAACCCTCCGGTGGAGACAGCCCGGAGGGTCTTCAATCACGGTGAGATCCAAAGCGTGCATCTGCTTCGTTGCAGGAAGACCGTCCCCGATGACCTGCTCCGCTCCGGTGTTCTACTGTCGAGCCAACGACAACCTTCAACATCTTCAGCAACCTTCAACGTCTTCCGCAACGACGATCATCATCTTCGATAATATCCCCAACTTCAACGACAGTCGGCCCTAGCGCCGCATCGGCCACCGTCACAAGCTTCCACCAACATCTCTCCCCCACGCTTCCACCGCCTTCAAAAGCTCCAGCAGCTGCATCTCCAGGAGCTTCGCGCCCATCGTCGACATCACATCAGGGCCCCCACCGCCGACTTCACGCAGGCAAGCACGACCAGGGCTTCCACAACGCTCCGCCGCACGGCCTTCCTCGCGGCTGGAGCTCAACCCCTCCGCCTCCCTTCGTCGGCCAGGCACAGAGCCCGACGCCCCCCGCACGTGTTCCACACGTGCGTGGGGGAACGACGTCAACACCCGTCACCCACGAGTCACGTGTCACGTACGTGCCCGTGGGAAAATTGCAAAGGGGTCCCTAGAGATCCTCCAATTGGTGCAAAGATCCAGTCCAAGGGTCGCGTGCCTAGCACGTGACTACTTGGCAAAATTACAAGGCGCCCCCCGGCCATCTCCATATTCGCCATCCAGCCCCCACCGACCCAGGGTCACGTGCATAGGACGTGACCTCTTGGAATTTTGTAGAAGTCACTCCCAAGATATCGGTAATTATAGAAAGGTCCCCCACTGCATTTTTTATATATTTATTCTATTTATTGTAATTACACTTTTATCCTTATGTTCCCTTATTATGCTAGACCTCTACATTCCATTATTTTATTTATCAAAAATAGCATTTTGTTCCACATTTAATTCTCAACATTTTGACACATTGTAGACATTTTTGCGATCGATGGCTAATTAGTAATTAATTGTTTTGTGGAAAATTAAATATTTTGCCCATCTTGTGCTCTGAAAATTGTCATTAATTAACCGTTGCCCTAAAAATTCCTGAAAAATCAAAGATTGAATTAATTGTACTTGACATTGTGCCCAAAAATAATTGCATTTGCATGCATCGTTTGCCTTGTAAAAATCATTTTGCATATTTCAATGTGTGATTTTAGTAGGTATGAATCTTGTATTTTCGAGGTTTAGGATTTTTCTGAGATCAATCATCTAGTGATAGATCTTAGATAATTTTATCCCTTGAAAATAATTAGGTTTAATATTTATTATAATTAAATATTGAAATTCATTTTGTTTGTATTTAAAAATTCATAAAAAAAAAAAATTCATCTTGCGTCTAAAAATTCCAAAAAAACATCCTAATTTGCATCTTTTCTAAGTTTCACATTTTTCTGACATCGTTTGAGTGTAATTTACATTTTAGTCCCTAAAATAGGCCGAATTTGCATTTTTCATCCTTTATTGCATTAAAAAATTACAAAAAAAAAGACCGCCTCGAAAACCACGCACGAACTTTGATAGACATAATTCTAGGTTGTTTCTTTGCCTCCTTGTGTTCATCCTTGGGACTTGCCCAAGTAAAATAAACATAAAACCGCATTGATTGAAAATTGATTAAATTATTGTGTGGTTATTTCTTGACCGATTCCGATTGCCACCTACAACGAAACGACACATTTATTTTTTTCTGCATGATCAAATATATTTATTTAACAAGTGCAATTTTTGAATCGTTAGTTGTGGCTTCAATTCTGTGGTGGAAAGCATAAGAGACTAATCGTGGCGGTGAAATCCGGCCACGAGCTGAGCTACGCTCAATCAGCCACCAACTCAGGCGCCGAAGGGGAGCAAAAGGACCCTCTCATGATCCTAAAGGCATGAGTGGGGGAAGGAGGTGCGAGGAACAAGCTGCCTCACTGTGGAGGCCAGTGAAGATGATTTATAGGATCCTCAAGGGTCTGGAAAGATCGAGTTAAGGTGTGAAACCTTAGGGGGATCCGGACCTATCTAGGGATCCGCGAGGATAAAAGATTTGTAGGGAAGAGAAGGGTCCGCAATCTAAGGCGAGAACTGGACGGAGTCGGGCGAGAGAATACAGAGAAATCGAGTCCAACGAAGGGGAGTCAAGTTGTACCTAGTTGGAGGACGGTTGACCAAGGTCAACAAACCCAAGTCGACCAATCAGAATTCAAGAATTTACAAAATTAAATTAAATTAAATTAAGAATAATAAATGAATTTAAAATTAAAAAATTATAAAAATAAAAATGGTTAGTTATTTTATACACAATTTTTATGCTATTTTTAATAATAAATATATTATAGTAAATACAGTATACGTTGTTATGTATAGGTATACTATACCTATATATTATAAATGTATTTTTATTTTATTATTTTTACAAAATACATTAATTTTTATATTTTATTTATTTACAAAATAATTTTAAGTGTATAAAAACATTTTTATTTGATTTTTACAAATTAAGTATAGGTATTAAACAAATAGCTATTATGTACAATATACATGTTTAGTAATTTGTACAATGAAAAGATGATATTATTTTTTATTTAATTTGTGTTTTATGGTTTTGATTTAAATTTTATATAACTATTAGAAATGTATACAAGTGCCAATAATACAAAATATATATAAATTATTTACAAAAGAAATATATATATATAAGTATAGGTGTTTTACACTTGTACACACTCTTATTTTGTAATTATTTTTACTATTTTTATTTACATTTATATTTACAAATTATTAAGCAAATGGAATTATTTTGAGATTATTTTAGTTAGAAATAAAAATAGTGAAGTATATATGCAGGATGAGTAGTGATGAATATATAATGTGAATAAGGACCCTATCTCTCCCTAATTTATTCCTTGTCGATCAGGCCAATATTTGGCCTTCTCTCGGGGTTTGGATCAGTCTGCATTTATTACATAAATACATCCTTATTTTATTCTTTTTCTTTTTCCTTTTCTTTTCTTCTTTATTCTTTTGTTTTGGTCAAAAAGTATGTTAATTACACAATATTAACAAATGCATGCACAAAGCTAATTTATTGTATTTCATATATATTTACAGATATTTTACATAGGGAATTTGGCTAAAATAAAATAATAAAGGATGTGAATCATGGACACCATCTAGGTTGGCTAGATTGTATGTGCAGAACATTATCAGACTTCATCGTATACCACATGAGATAGTGTCTGATAAAGACTCGATGTTTACATCTCACTACTAGCACCAGTTCATGTCAGCACTACATACAGAGCTGAAGATGAGTTATGCATATCATCTGCAGACACTTTAGGATTTGCTACGTGCATGTACTCTAGAGTGGAAAGGGTCCTTAAAGGACCACCTGTCGTTGGTAGAATTCTCATATAACAACAACCATCATTCCAGTATTAGCATGGTACCATTCTAAGCCCTATACGGCCAGAGATGCCTCACATCTCTCGGTTGGCATGAGGTAGGCGAACACGCTCTTTATTCCCTAAATCTCTTGGAGGAGAGTACGAGGGTTGTTGATCTGGTGAGCCAAAAGCTTCTGATGGCTCAGAGTCACCAGAAAAACTATGCAGATCATTGGAGAAGAGATTTGGAGTTTCAGATAGGAGATTGGGTGTTTCTACAAGTATCTCCCATGAAGGGAGTATAGAGATTTGGTGTTCGTGGCAAGTTGGCACCACGATATTTTGAACCATTTGAGATTATTGCTCGTATTGGTAAGGTGACCTACCGAGTAGCCCTTCCTCCACACCTATCAGCTATACACGTTGTATTTCATATATCCAATCTAAGGAAATATGTGCATGACCCTCTCCATGTCATCGGCTACGAGAACCTCGATGTAGAATTAGACTTCACATAGGAGGAGAGACCAGTGCAGATACTCAATAGTGATGTGAAGAAGCTTCGCAACAAAGAGATTCCACTGGTCAAGGTTATATGGCACTGACATGGTGTCAAAGAAGGGACGTGGGAGACAGAGGCATATATGTCGGCACAATACCCACAGCTTTTTTCAGGTAATTGTTAAAACAAGCCCATTTAATTATATATATTGAAAGAATATGGCATGTTTTCCCTTTAAGGTTTTTATGGGTTCAAAATTCTTTGAGGTGTTTATGGCAAGATGAAACCTAGATAAAACACATAGTGACCTTAACCTGAGTCTTGAGGATGAGACTCCCTTTGAGGTTTTTATATTTGTAACATCCGGATCTGAATAAATCGAACTTGATCCGATTAAGAGCCTACAATATCATTTAATATTCAATTTATATAGAATAAACTCACGTTGATCTGTAAATTGTAGATCGAAGCTTGTTCGACGTAATCGACTAAAAATCAATTGCATTGTAATGTGTGCCATCAGAAAAGCCATGACATAATTGGAAATTGTAAAAATAATCTGAAACCTTGAAAAATTCATCTTGATAAAATAAGATCAACAAAATCGATCATTTATAAATCGGAGGTCGTTTGATCGATAACTCACAAAAAAATGATAAAAAAAATCAAGACTGTACTTCATCAATTTCTGTATCCATCTTGGATCAGAAAAGTATGAAATTAATATCGTTTGACCATCATGCATAGAAGGTCAAAATGAGCTATTGTACATTAGGATTCAAGACTCGAGGTACGAATACGGACGACTTCGGTATTTCAAATAAGAGAGAGAAAGATTTTTAGAAAATATTTTTTTCCAGAACATTAGCAGCAGTTGTCATGATGTCCCTCCACATGATCCCAAATCCTTTCCATTTGGCCCAACATCCTCCACATGTCAACAACCTAGGCCCCTTCTCTTAATATATATATATATATATGAACACCAACCCCCTCCCCTCTTTTCTCTATATAGCCCTTCCCCTCCTTGTTGGAGCTGTTGTCCAGCAGCTCTGGAGGAGTTGTTGCAGCCCTATCCTCCTGTTGGAGCTACTCCAAGCAGCTTGGAGTTGTTGTTGCCTCCTCTATTGCTACCTAGAGTTGCTCCCAATTATTGGAGCTATCAGCAGCTGTTGTCCAAGCAGCTGGACAGCTCTTGTTGATGTGCCATTGAAGCAAAATATGCTGCTGGAGATTTCTCCTACCCTGTTGCAGCAGTAGCTACTATTATTTCCGTTAAAGTTGATGCCCCTTATCCCTCTTGGATCTACTGCTTCAACCCAATTGTTGTTGCTACTTCAATGGAAATGGTAGTAGCTACTGCTACAACAGGGGATGAGAAATCTCCAGTAGCAAATTTGACTTCAATGGAGCAGCAGCAAGAGTTGTCCAGCTGCTTGGACAATAGCTGCAGAAGGCTCCAGCAATTGGGAGTGGCTCTAGGTAGCAATAGAGGAGGCAGCAGCAACTCCCAGCTGCTTGGAGCAGCTCCAACAAAAGGAGAGGTTTGCAGCAGCTCCAGCAAGGAGGGAAAGGGATTTCTCTGTGGATTTGGGGAGAAGAAATAGATAGAAAAGAGGGAGGGGTTGGTGTTTATATATTTAGAAAAGGGGCCTAGATTGTTAACATGTGGAGGATTTTAGGCCAAATGGAAAGAATTTGGGGCCATGTGGAGGGACATCAGGACAGTTGTTGTTGTTGTTGTTCTGGAAAAAAATTAAAAAAATATTTCTCTCTCTCTCTTATTTGAAATACCGAAGTCTTCCGTATTCACACCTCGAGTCTCGGATTCTGATGTACAATAGCTCATTTTGATTGTCTATGCATGATGATCAAACCATATTAATTTCATACTTTTTTCAACCAAGATGGATAAAGAAATTGATGAGATATGATCTTTATTTTTGGTCAGTTTTTTTGTGATTTAATGATCAAATGACCTCCAATATATGAGCAGACGATTTGTTGGTCTTATTTTATTGAGATGAATTTTATGATACTCTCGGATTATTTTTACGATTTCCAATTACATCATGGTTTTTCCGATGGCACGTATTATGATGCAATCGATTACGAGCGAACGAGCTTCGATCTACAATTTACAGATCGACCAGAGTTTATTTCATGTTAATTTAATAAAAATGATCTTGTATTCGGATGTTACAAATGCCCAACTGTTGCTGCTACTTTAATCAACAGCTGGGAGAGCCCCCAATTGTTGTAAGGTGTTGCCCATAGCAGCCATTGTTGCTGCTTCAAGCCACTACCCTTACTACTCCTGGAATTGTTGTTGCATACAGGATCAAGCTCCAAATTTTCTCCAAATTTAAAGATCTAAAGGTGCAATCTTCCCCTCCTCTTGTTGTCTTCCATGCATGATTCAAAACCTATGAAACGGCTCATAAAATTAGATAAGAAGTAGTGTATTATAAGGAATTGATCAATACTTTAAGATCAACTAACTAGCACTAATCATAGCTTTATGAAATATGAGAGTTTGATGGTAAATTGTATGTAATTTAGTATAAAATTCAGACCATTGTTTATACTTTGATTACATGTTAAATTGTGAAAGATTTGTGGGGGATAGCATGAAATTGGTATACATTTTAGATCACTTATTAGCTATTGGGTCTAATTACATAATTAAATAAGCTCCAGATCTCAAGTTAAAATTTAAAGATTAGGGGGTATTTTAGCATGAAATTGTGTTAAATTTCAGACCCATTAAATCATTCCAAATTTAATGATTTAACAGATAAGAAATTTGAGGGAACGTTACATTAAATTTGCTACTGTTGAACCAAAAAATTTAGTTTAGAAATTTGAGAATTTATCATCCAACTTACTACTATTGAATTTAAATATAAAAAATTGGGGGTGTGGGAGGTGGCTAGGGCTAAACTTAGTAATTAGAGAGGTGTCATGAAATATAATCCCCTTTGACACTTTGGTTGTTGTAATTGAAACCATGGTCATTGGATGGGGTTAACACGTGGTCAGATTCTTGCAATGTTTGAAATTTTATACATAATTATGAAATTAAATAAGTTAAAATATGGGCATTAATAACTGAGAAGAAAAAATCTTTTGTAATGAACTGACATTTTGGCTTAAATGCTTTTTACCCAAGTGAGCAGGATAGTATAGTTTTATCATGTCTGACTTTATTAACAGCCTTATATGGAGGTATAACCACGTAAGGCTCGGTTACTTGTTCCAAAAGTAACAATAACAACACAATGTCTCTAAGTATTTGTCCACGAACATGATCTCTTCTTTTGCATACCATACCGATTGTATAGTTCTTTAACCATGTTCTTACCTTTTTAGCTCCTCGACCATAGTATTATTTAGAGAGAAATAATTAAGGAACTTATGTACTGTCGACCAAGTCAACAATGGAAAATGTAATAAAGCAAATAATAAATATGTTTTTTGCAACAAAATAGAATAATGCCAACCTTTGGCTCTATCATCATGGCAATGAATTCAGCATAATAGAACTTGATAATGCAACAAAGCTTTAAGCTATATTTATTCAGAATTTAGAATTTCAATCTGGCCAAGATAGGAAAAGAATGTATATTTATCTATCCTATTATCAGTTAGACAAGTTTGAAATGCCTGACTATTTGGGAATACCTTATTAAATGCAAATCAGAATCTATAAAGTTGACCACGGAAAGGAATGAGAACAGATGAGAAATCAAGTCAGTGATGGTGATTCAATGATGATCGATAATTAAGAGTGCCAGTCATGGTGACCCTTACACCTGACTGTGTGATGGTGTAGTGTCCCTCAGCTGGGCGGGAGATTGGAATCCCAGTTGGGGCAGTGGCTGTTTAGTGCGCAGGTCTAGGATCCTAGTCTTTTTCTCGAGGATTTTTTTTCGCAAGCACTCGTAATTTTACACCTCTTTGGGATCCACAGGGTTTCTTTTTAGACCAGTTTCACTGACCTGTGATGTTTAGGGTGCCTAAGTTGGAGGACCTTCAATTTTGGTTTTCTTTATGAGCTCGTCATCCCATATTAGTCGGGCCCATTTTTGAGTGATTTGTTCCAGAAAGTCTCTCCCCTATCTCAGGGGCTTAATTTTGGAGTAGGCCTATCCCTCCCTTGGACCGCACTTCTACTGTGAGGGCGAGACGGAAGGGTCTCTTCGGAGGCTTCCTCACCGCTTGAGTTTTGGTTACTATTCTTAAGAGTTTGTTAAAGTTGAGTTGGTTACAGTTGAGAGTTGGTTACAATTGAGTTGATTGCAATTCAGTTGGTTACAATTGAGTTGGTTGCGGTTGAGTTGGTTACATATTGAGCTTGGTTACAATTGAGTTTAGTTACAGTTGATCTTGGTTTCAGTTGAGCTATTTATTGTTCTTCTAGTAGGTCCTAGCAAAGAGAAAAGATCATATTATGGAAATCATCTTAATCATATTAAGAGATACTACCACGATTGTCAGAGAAGCTAGTGGACATGTTGGGAACTTAGTTAAGATGCATTACATTCCACTGCATGACTACGGAGGACCCCAACCCTAAGGCATTCTTCACGTTTTATAGTCACAGTGTGAGGTCACACTCAGACCAAGATCACATACCATTCACAAAGCCCGGTAAACTAGACAAAGACAAAGATCAGATCAAAGACTCATCATCCACGTTACCAAGAACCATCAAACATGAACTATAATTAATAAAAAGGTAGATTAAATATGGATCATATAATCATTATATGAAAATGTTAAATATTGGTAATTAGGGTAGGATGAGTAAGACAGGGGATTCTCGTACAACCAATTTTCATGCAAGTATCTTGTTAAATTTAATTGCCAAACCCTATCTACATGCTTTCTGTTGGAGCCACTGAATTACCTATTATTTTTAATTAATTAGATTGTGCTCATCTTTTGTTGATGTTCTTTTCTCCTTGAAATATGGATTCCAGAATAAGCACATGCATCGTAGTAGTCTGACAGCTGAACTTGAGCTTCCGTAGTTACTTTCAACAGGTACCCATGTTATAGTTTTTGTTCATGTCATTATAAATTTTGTTCTTTCTCTTCCGCTACAATTTGGGATACATGTACACAATACAGTTCTTTTATTACATGTAAATTTTTATGGAAATTAATGCAATATAAATTGGTGATTGTTAGTTCTATGGTTTGTTAACTAAATGTGAATGTCATTCGAAATGCGAAAAATTTTCCGTCATTTCAGTATCCTGATGCATTCTTTAGCAAACATGATACTACGAATGATGTGTAAACCGGTAACCCGGATACGTGGGTGTCACATGTGTTCGCCACCTCAGTCAAATCAAATTCATTTTATCTTCTTTCCATTATGGTTCTCAACCAAATTCATGAATTCTTTGAACTTTTCAAAGGTTTTGTTTTTGTGACATGATAAGAAGATAAAACCATACCGTAAAATGGTCATCAATAAAGGTCACGTAATATTGATGTCTGTTTCGCATCGCAGTACAAACCTAACCGCATATATTATTATGTATTAGGTCAAGTAGACCTTCACATCATTCACCTTTCTTAGATAATGATGTCTTGGACATTTTCCCATGAATAAAATGTTCTCAAGTTGGTAAATCATGTACTTCTAGGAAATCTAGAGGTTTGTCCTTTACCAGTCTCTTGATCCTATCAACAGACACATGTCAAAGTCTTTCATGTCAGATCATAGTTAAATGATATCTATCCTCTCTTGATCATTTAGGGTTTTTATTAATAGTGGTATTGACATTCGTGATACATCCATGCATGTTCAATTCATAAAGTTCACATGTTTTTAGAGAACCATCTGCTATAAAAGTACCATAATGATTTGTGATAAGTCTATTACATAATAAGGGAGAATATCGATGTCCAAGTAATTTAGATACAGATAATAGGTTCCTTCTAACATCAGGAACATAGAGACTCTCTCTAATAATTATGACTCTTCCACTTGAAAGCGATAGTCTGCACGTCCCAATAGCGATTGCCACAACCATTGCATCAGATCACATCTAGATGAGTATCACTGCATCATCAAGACTTCTGATTTCATGAATTATATGCAACAAATTACATACATGAACATATGCACAAAAATCAATAATACAACAAAAATCAATAATACAACTACCTTCTCGTCCTACGAGTATGTTAGTTTCAATGATAAAAATAGATGAGTTGCCTACTGAAGCTACACCTTTGCCCTTCTCAAGGGACTTCAGGTATTCTGGACAATTGTGTTTCCAGTGTCAAGTCTTATTGCAGTGATGGAAAACATGTGTCCCCATAGATGTCAGATGTGTAGAAGCTTTAGAAGATGTACCAACAACTTGTCTCTTCTTTATTTCTTGTGGAATGAACCCTTCTTGGATCCATGCTTCCTGCCGCACTTTCCTTTAACCTATGCAACCATTGCACTACCGGATAGATTCTCTTTCATCATGATGTCCTTAGTGGATTTAAATGAAAAAAGTAAATCATTTTTTGCCAGTTTCAGTTTTTCAAATGATAAGTAACAATGAAACCATTGAAACACTTAGGGAGAGATAACAATTGAAATTAGATTACATATATGTGTCCATCTCTGCCCTTAAAGTCTCTAGCTTAGAGAGATACCTAAACATTTTGAGTATGTGTTCTCTAATCGAAGTACCTTCATGCATTTTGCAATGAAGCATTTCTTTCATGATATAACTATAGGTGTACTTCACATCGCCAAACATCTCCTTTAGATTTGTTAAGATGTCCTGAGTAGATTCAATCCATATGTTGCTTCTGAAGCACATTAGATAATGAACCAAGAATGTGTCAATGGGCCAACGTGGTCCTCATCCCACTTATTGTTGAAATCTCTAGCATCATTAGTCTGAGGGTTGTGGTACTTCACGCTCGAGACCTGGAGAATCCATGATTCACATCCTTTATTCTTTTATTTTAGCCAAATTCCCTATGCAAAATACCTGTAAATATATATATATATATCAAATCCAATAAATTAACATTGTGCATGCTATTGTTAATATTCATCTAATTGTAGGTTGTTTGTTGCTTATTCATTGGTTGGTCCCACAACGATTGCTTAGTTAACTTGTTAACCATAGCAGACCAATCCACTGAGTAAATAATACTATATTACAACATTAAGTGTATAAGATTGAAATGCATGGATTAATTGATTATTGTTGTTTTAGAGTTTTATAAAAGCAAATAAAATGAAAGTTGGATAGAAATTCAAAGACACAAAATAAAGCTACTATTTTTTAGAATTTTAAAGACTTTTTTCATTTTTTTATGAATTTTCTAAGGCAAAAGGGACTTTTTATGCTGTTTTTGAATTTCTAATAATAGTAATAAAAATAATATAACACACAAAAATTGCCACTGAAGGAAAACAATAGCAGGAGCTAAACCTAATTTTTATGCAATTTTTGGATGAAGTTTGTTATTTATTGCAATTAAAGAGAGAAACAATAAATCATTGGAACAAGATGACCTAAATGCAATTATTTCAACTACTAAGGCCAAATATTAATAAGCACTAAAAATCCAAGGGCCCCAGTGCAATTAATCCATAATAAGACATATGTTGCACGTGACTCAGATTCATAGGACATAAATGCAATTTCCAGAAAACTTTTTTATTTCATTGACACTTAAAAGCACGGGGTAGTGTTTTGCAAATATCCCTGAAAAATATGTGAAAATGCATATGACTTCAACTCGGCTGGACTAAAATGCAAATAAAGAAACTATAAGGTCCTTACTACAAATAGTTTTTAACAATTTTTATTATAAATATTATACTAAAGTGAAATAAAGGAAACGATAGGGTAAAAAGTGCAACATACCCTTGAGGACACGTGGCGTGCGCACATGGAGGTTCTGACGTACGACCCTGATGGACCGTTGCTCAACAGATCTGACGACTCAGAGAATGTGGCAGACGTGCGGTCAGATGGTCGTTTGGAAAAGATCTACAGTCAGCTTTTGGGTGATAACGTGTGGAGCAAATCAAATCTGGGCGGGGGATGCCTTATCGGATGGCGGAAGATAGTGTTGGAAGAGCACGAAGAAGCTCTCGTAGGGATTAGTTCGATTGCGAATGTCTAGAGCTGTAGTGCCTCGATCAGCCGACCGAAGGGTCCAGCACGTCGCTGGAGTGGAGCCGCATCAGGTGGAGATCTCAGATGACTCGTTGGAAGGCTCGATGATGATATAGAGATTGGCTTGCCTGGAGATGCTCCGCTGCTGGAATTGGGGGTCAATTCGACCCTCTAGCGCACTCCTGAACCTATGAGGGCAACCACAACTCGAGGGCGACATCTCGACTCAGATTATTTGGCTGAAATAAGGAAAGAAGCATCGCATATATGGAATCGACCTTCGACGTAAATGGAGGAAGGAGTTTCAAGCCTAATCTCGCTCCAATGAGCGAGATTTAGGAAGATCAGGTCGTGAGGCAAAGTGGAGGGTGATATGGCATGTCGATCGACGCGGTAGATGGTCGAGATGAGCCTCATACTTGGTGGTCGGAGGCAATGGAGAGGACGACATCGATGATGAATGAATCGTTGATGAATAATGAAAAGCAAAGGAAGGAATATACCTGAAGCTATGGAAGTGATAGGTGAAGCGAATCGAAGGAGATGGTGGGGTCATTTCCTCGACCGGGCTGCGGAAGACCTAGGAGGCCAGTTGCGACGGAGGTCTCCGGCCACGACATGAGCTGTGGCTCAAATTGCCATTAAATCGAACACCAAAAGGATCCTCGGGACCCTGTCACTACCCTAAGGGTTTCTGGTGGATCAAGAGGAGGTGCGGAGTGAGTTAGGGCACATCGGAGGCGGAAGAGAAAATTTATAAGGTACCTCGGATGTCTAGAAGGATCAGGAAAGTTCACGTAATCCGAGATGGACTCAGACCCTCCTAGGGATCTGCAAGGATTGATGATCATCAGGGAGCCATTGGGGTCCACAATCCAAGGAAAGAGGTGGTCGGATCCGGGTGGAAAAATAGGAAGAAAATGTGTCCGATGAAGGGAATGGCGGGACGATCCTGAAAGATGGAAAGGTTGACCCGGGTCAAATGACCCGGGTTGACCAATCAGAAATAAAATTTACAAAAATAAAAAAAATTATAAAAAAATAGTAAATGTCCTTAAAATAAAAAATGAATGAAATGAAAAATGTTTGTTATTTTACAAACTCTTTATTTTTTATTTTTAATAATTTTAGTAATGTATATACAATATTATATACAATATGCCTAAATATATATAGGTATCATATACATGTGTATATGTACATGTATTTTTATTTTATTATTTTTACAAAAATATATTAAATTGTATATTTTATTTACAAAATAATTTAAACTGTATAGAACATTTTTATTTGATTTTTATAGATTAATTACAAGTGTTAATTAGGATTATGTACAATGTATACACTTGGTTCTGTGATACAATGAACACTTGATTTTATTTTTAGTTTAATTTTGTATATTATGAATTATTTTAATTTTATATAATTATTATACAAGTGTTTATATATAAATTTATATACAAAAGAAATAGATAAATAAATAAATACATATATAAAAGTATAGGTATTGTACAACACAATTTAATTTTTATTATTTTAAACTCATTTTTATTTTTCAAGTTTTATTTCAGGAATAAATTATTTATGAGATCTTTTTATTGAGAAATAAATAAGTGAATGATATATAAACATAATAAATAAGGACCCTCGCTCTCCTTACTTTATTCCTTGTCGATCAAGTCAATACTGACCTTCTCTCGAGGTTCGGGTTAGTCTACATTTATTGCATAAATACATCTTTAGTTTATTTTCTTCCTTTTTATTTTCTTCTTTATTCTTTTATTTTGGTTAAAAAGAATGTTATATATACAAAAGTGTGATAAATCAAAGTGTGAATTTGTGTGAGTCAAAATTTATTATAACTCTACAATAGTGTGTATAGGTGCAGGTACAGTAGAGTGTCGAACTCAAGGAGACCTTATGAGGATAAATAAGTAATTATTAATTATGTCTAAATAATAGATTTTTTATATTTTTAGTTTTCTTGTTTGTGACTCCTTTATCTTTTTATGTTTTTGTGGGTTTTAATAGTATTCAAATTTCTATGATTTTTAATTTTTTATATTTTTATATTTTTAATATTACAAATTTTAGTTTTAATTTTGAAAATAAAGTTAATAATAATATAGATAATATACTATTTTATTATAGATATAAGATATATATAAGATATAGAATATATAGATAATAGCGTTTTTAGTATTTTTAAATATGTCAAAATAAAGTCAATTTACAAGAAGTAAAATGTTTTTGTACTTTTTTATGTTTTTCTCTATTTATAATAATTTTAGGAAGGTTTTCTAATGTTTATGGATTTTTAGAGCTTAAATACACAAAAAATTGGATATTTTAAATCCAAAAAATTAAGGTTTTAAAAATAGATATCAATTCAAAAATAACCCTAAATTAGTTTTAATATATGTTATATAGCATAAATAAGATTTAGAGATAGAAAACACATTTTTTGGATTTTGTAGAGTTTTTGCAATTTTTTATAATTTTCCTGTATTTTATGATTTTCAAGGTTTTTGTTTTGTATTTTTATAATATTTTTGGATATAAGTTAGAATCTGTTGAAATATAACTACTCTGATTTTTGGAATTTTAAGACAAATAATTGAATTTTTATGGATTTAAGTAGCTAAACATGTAAAATGACTTATTCTTTATTTTTAATAAATTATAAAATAATTTTCAATGCCATAAGATATGTGATGTAATATGGTTCCAGATACTTAACCTAATTTCCAATATTTTTTCTCAAAAGAAACATTTAATACACGTAACTGAAAAAATAAAAAATATACAACTGACATGACCTGATTGCAATTATAATAAAGTGTTTATGCATTTAGTAAGTCATACAACAAATCTAAGGGCATACATGTAATGTTGCAATTGAAAATACAAATTATTCATGCATGGTAGGGGTATTAATGTAAATAAAACAAGTTACATGTCCAAACATGCAATTTATCCTAAAATATTACACTTAACTTACAAAATATGGGACTAAAATGAAATAAACAAAGTTGGAGGGGGTCCCTCGAAAAATAGCCATGCACCACACGTGGAGAGCCACGTGATGTGACCAAGCACTGGACTGAAATGCAAATACATGAAAGCTTACGGTCCAAGCTTGCAATTTATCCTAAATTTATTAAATTGCATATAAATGTTTAATTACTAAAAGAAAATACAAATAGCATGGGGTAAATGTGAAATATACCCAAATTTATGCTGATGGATAGAGGATGGCGCTCCACATGGCTCCACTTAAGTGATGGATGGTCTGGATGTATGTGTAATGCTTCGACGATGGTTGGCTCTGATTAAATCTCAAGATAGATTTGATAGTCGATGATATGCTATATCCGACGGTTGAAGATAGGCCTAGAGACTCCTACTAATCCAACGGTTGTTGCCTCCCATCAAGAATAGGGAAGAACATCCATTTATTCAAGCCTCGATCCGTAAAAACTTTAGCCTCTGGTGGTGTCCTTGGCCGCTGAGATGCTCACATGGTTCCCGACGGTGATCTGCGGTTGGTGAGATGGTCAAAAGAGTCTGGTCCCCATCGATAGAGGCATGGGGCTTTGACGAAGTTTGAGGGACCTAGACTGAGCTATGGGCCATTGGATCACCACAAAAGGGGTGCTCGATTGCTCAGACCTGCACCAAAAAGCTCAGGGATTGAGGTGATGCTCCTCGACCCATTGGATGCACAAAAATACGAGAAATGGAAGGGGAGGAGGTATCCGTTGTACGATGGAGGAAGGAGACATGATCTCCTGATCTTTGCAAGCTGAGGGGGATTTTGATGGATCTAGGAGATGAAATTGCGTAGAGGGGATCTTATGGGGCGATCAGTGGGTCGACACGAGGGTTCACAGAGACAGAACAGTGCCTGGAGCCTAGAGTTCCAATGAAGGAATTTTTGGGGTTTTAAAGCTATTATGGTCGAAATTTAATGAAATAAAATCTTACGCAATTCTAAAGATTAATCTACAAGAAAAGACAAAAAATAAAGGGTCCACCTGACCTGTAGGGCCAGGGAGCAGAACCTCCTGGAGCTTGGCTTTGACGATAATAAATCTGCCCCCGTGCCTTGTCCATGCCTCAGATCGAGGATAGTACTCCTCATGTCACTAGGACACTCGCTCCAAGTCCAATCCTAGGGTTTACGGCTGGGAAATGGGGAGTTGACCTAGGTCCATGGGCAGCACCTCCCCATTGTTCCATGTGGACCACTAGAGGATAAAATAAAGTCTAAAATAGTAATAAAACAAAAATAAAATGGAAAATGATTTTATCAATTAAATCTCAAAACATGAAAGTTCTTTATTATTTTATAAAATATTTTAAGTGATTTTTTATTTTTATCAACTTATTTATTAGTATATAATATTTACATAGTCTGTATAAGTATCTATACATGTATATTTGTATTTATAGTTTTATTTTATTATTTTTATATATATTATTATAATTGCATAATTTATTTATTTATAATACAATCTAATACATATTTACATAATTTATAGTTTGATATATATGTATAAATAATTACATATATGTAAATTCTAAGTATAGTATACCAATGTTTTAGGGCTTATTATTTATTTTGGCATGCTTTTAATTTTATTTACATTTTATTTAGGTGTTCAATAATATATACAATAAATAAAAAATATAAAGAAGTTAAAAAATGTAAAAAAGTAAAATATAGGCATTATATACAGGTATACAAGCACTATAGTACATCAATTAGCTGGCTTTTGCATATTGATTCCAATTTGAATGAAATCACCTTCATTTGATAGATATATTAATCTGAATATATTAGAGGTGAGTTTAATGAATTTTGAGCTCATATGGAGAATATATTGATCAATGAAGTTTTGTTTGTGCTTTTTCAACTGAGTGTACAAAGTGACTTGTGCTTGATTTGTTTGTACCAATATTTTTATTAACTTCTTTGTATTATTATGTACATATTTGGTGTTGAAAAAAAATTGATTTGATGTATGTTTGACTGTGTATAAAGTAGTGTAAATATGAGCTAGTATTATACACTTAGGGTTTCTGTGTATTGGGCACATTATCCTGCCCTTATATCCACCTACTTTATTCCTTATTGACCTAATCAATATTTGACAAGGTCTCGGGGTTTAGGGTCAGTTACTATCTTTGATACCTCCTTTATTTTTCTTTTCTTCCCTATATTATTTTTATTTTTGGGTTTAAATATATATATACATGTTAATTAGGATTAATATTTTGGGTTTAAATATATATATATATGTTAATTAAGATTAATATTAGATGTTAATTCATGCAAGTTAGTGATATTTACGTGTATTTTACTAGGGAATTAAAGCCAAGATTAGAAAATATAGGTGGCTATTAATCACCCCCCCCCAACTATACTTACATTTGCTAGTCCCTGGCAAACACTTATGAGGAAAATAAGTGATGAAAGATAAAATAAAGAAAAGGAAAATAAAGAACTTAGAATGATTATGATTTTAAACTTATTTTCATAACATCAAAGTTTGGAGCTCGGTAAGACCTTTTGATTGTTAGTTTATTGGAACCTTGTTGAGAATAGGATTTAAAACTTAACAACCCTCAAGTTCCACAATTTGTTGTTCAGTTTGTATCAATAGCCTAGGAAGAACAAGTCTTTTCATAAGAAAACTCTTATGACTATGAGACTTACTTGTACAGTGTATTTAAAATGAGCTATCCTCATCTAAAGTGTTAAAAACAGTCTCCCTCAGCAAGGCAACCCTAATTTCCCAATCTATCTACTTTCCATGAGGAGTATGGTATTCCCTTCTAAGTTCAAGTGCAAGCGGCTCAAGAAGAGGGGGTTAGAAAGAAGAATGGATTGTAACCAGTGTAGTCACATATCCTTTGTAGCTTGACCAGTGAAGTCAAGTCTCCAACTGCAGGAAACCTTGTACCTCAACCTTGAAGCATAAGCCTTGCTTATTAATGCATACTACGATGGGAATGATTTTTCATTGACTTTTTGCCCATCTATTTTTTTGAGCTTTTGATTTTGTACTTTATATATTTAGCAGCATTTACTAAGAATTTTTTTCTTGAGCCAGTAGAATATCCCTCTTTTAAATCTTTATTGTGACCCACAGCCTCCTGTCTTTAGATGTCCATGCCACTAGATCGAGTAAGGGTGCATTGGCCTCCTATTGGGGTGGTGTATGTTTCCATACATGTGCTTCTCAAGCTAAAGAATCATGCCCTCCACCATCTTATTTGAATTGAGATATGTGTAGAGTGCTTTGTCCAAGTTAGACCGTTGTCGCCAAGAGGCGTGCGCGGCGTGCGTGTGTCATGAAATATTCTACTTAGGCTAGTCAAGATGACATGTGAACATAATCTATTGGACTTAAAGAATTAAGTCTCATTGACTTGAAAAGTCTTAATTCCAGTTCTTATAAGGTTCCTGTGAAATTAAGTGGATTAAGGTCTAAACCAAGCTCCAATCTTCAGATTTTATACCAAACTTGTACAATTGCCACATCATTTTGAAAAATACGAATGTAAATGCAAGGTGTTTTTGGTGTATATATTACAAATGTATGGATCAAATCATAACAAAATACGTCAAAGCTTTTATGCGAATTTTCCCAGAAAGCATGTGCCAACACACGTGAAGTTGTTTCAACAGGACTAAAAAGTAAATATGAAAACTAAAAAGTATATAAATGCAATTATTCACTAAGCCACAAATAGACATGTGTTAAAATTGTCTTTATTTACAATTAAAATTAAATGCAAGATATAAAGCGCAGAATCACCAAGGGAGTTAGTGCGTCACGTGCGTGATAAACGGTCTGATGTGCAACTCAGGATATGATCATGCGATACAAATTTGGGCACGATCTGACATAGATGATTGAATATGGAGTATCTATTCTTGATCCGACGTCTCACAAGCCCCTTGTATGAACTGGTTTGAATGTCTCCCCTCATGAAGTTTGATCTCCTCGTGCTCTTCAGATCCACCTCCGATCCTATACCTGAAGGATTTAGGAGGAAAATGATGTCCTTTCGCATTGATTTGAGATGAAAAGAAGGTTCAAGTCCCGTTGATCGGGGACCTTGATCTCAAGCCCTACTGCACTTCCAACTCAACTCCCAAATGTTTATCTCTTCTCCAGATAAATCTCCAATCACTTGCACGTTATCATCGCTTTGAGATGGTGCTCCGGTGGTGGTTATTGAATAAAAATAAGAGAAAATGAGGGAGATGGATCGATCTCCAGCGGTGATGTAGGAGTTAGGATCAAAATTCAGATCTGGTGTATATCTGATGATCAGATTACGTGGGAGAGGTGAAGAAGCGCTCGGTGAAGGTGATGTGATGATCGGGATGGGTAATAGACACACTAAGAACATTCGATCGGGCAGATTGGAGGTTGATCGAAAATTGTTGTTCTACGTGAAATTCAAATGAAATAGATGAAATTAAATGCAATAATTATACTAAATTAAACCTACACGAACCTACGATGGAAATGGAAAGGTTATGGCATCGATCCATTGGTGAGATGGTAGAGAAGCTGAGCTTACCGAAGGGTTCCGATGGCAACACTAAATCTCGATCTTTAGGTTATTTCACGTGCTCCCAATCACTAGGAACATTTTATGTCACCTCAGGTACACTCCAGGAATTGATCTCGGGTGAAAACTAGACGTAAATCGTATCAGGAATGAAAGGTGTCCCAGGAGGTGTATTTATAGAGGTGAAGTTCATGTGAATTTCAAAATCAGGTAGCACGTAAACCGAGTCATTGTTGGATGAAAAGTTAATCGGGTGAGGGAGTCCGATAATCCAAGTTTATTTGGGTGAAGAAATTAAGCGAGAAGGGCATTTGATCGGGTCAGCAAATTATAAGAAGAAGGGAGGTCATGCTTTATTCGAGCATAAGGGAAGAAAAAGGGAAGTTGACCCAGGTCAACAGACCCAGGTCCGTTAATCAGGGCATAGTCCGAATAGGACAAGGTGTTGCAGAACAAAAGAGTAAAATAAAATAAAAGACAACTAAGGAATAAATAATAAATGACTTTAACTTAAAAAAATCAAAATAAATAATGTTAATACATAAATAAACTCATTTTGGTGATTTTTAATAAATTTAATAAATTAATTAGTTAGGTAAACAATAAATACCTTTATTTATAGGTATATAATACCTATATATAACACATAAAATTTTAATTATTTATTTTTTGCAAATAATTACATTTTTAATAATTTATTAATTTATAAAATAATTGAAGGATTTTAAATATATTTTGATTTTGTTTTTGTGAAATAATTTAATAGGTTAATTAAATAGAATTATGTACAATATAAATATATTATACCTATAGTATAAATATACTTATTTTATTTTTGGGTATTTTTTATTTTGTTCTTTTTATTTATATTGTATATAAATAACGTACAATATATACAAAATAATAAAAATACAATATGTACAAATACAAAAACATAAATAAATATATATAAAATAATAGGTACTATGTAGACACTATATAAAACAACACTCCAAAAAGCTAATTTTCACATCTTAATTTCGATTTTTATGAAACCACTTTCATTTTAAAGATTATTATTTTTGAACATAATGAAAGTGAGTTTGGTTTAATTTAAGTTTTCATGGAGTAGATATTGATATATCAATTTTGGCTTTACGTCTTTTTCAGGGTGTTATTTCTCTTATTCTATACAGAGTTTCTTCTTGCAATTATTTTTATTATTTACAACTTATTTTTGTGTACAAGTTCTAAGAAGAAAATATTTTTATTTGAGGTTGTTTTGATGATAAATAAAATAGTATAAGATATATACAATATATGCATCAATGAATATACACAAGTGAGATTTTATTTTCTATATTTTTATAGATTAAAAATATTGCCTCCCCTACTTATTCCTTACCGATTAAGTCAAGTCTTGACATACTCTCGGGGTTAGGATCAACCTGTATTTATTCCATATATACACTCTTCTTTTTTGCTTTCTTTTTCATTTATTTATTTATTTATTTATTTATTTTGGGTTAAAATAATGATAAATAATACAATATTTACAGATAATATGAGATTATTAAAAAGTAATAATTAGTGATATTTATATATGTTTTGTAAGGTATTTTAAGCCAAAATGAATGGATAAAGATGATGAATTGGGGATTCATCATTTGGTATATTGATATTGTGAAATACCTCGTTTCTAGAGTGGTCCCACAGTATTAGATCAAAGTCGAGAAGGACAAGTTTCTTTCTGACATCCATTTCTTTCAGTGGGAAGATCCATACCTTTTTAGGAAAGACGTAGATTGTATCTTGAGATGGTGCATTCCTTAGGAGTACACTAGTGTCCTAGAGCACTGTCATATGCTCGAAGCAGGAGGACACCATCCTAGTAACCAGACAGTAGCAAAAGTATTGCAGTTTAGCTAGGGCTGGCTATTGAGTCACGCCTCGATGAGTCAGGCTCGGGCTTGGCTCGATAAGGGCTCATGAGTCCGGCTCATTAGGCTATTGAGCTGAGCCCGAGCCAGAATTTTGAGCTCGATAGCTTAACGAGCTGAGCCCGAGCCGAGCCTCACTCGGCTTAATAAGTAAATAAGGGGCTCGATAAGGAATATATATACACATATTATATATAATACAAATAAAATAAGAGTAACCCTTTGCAATTTTTCCTCCACTAACTTTGACCCTCCCACGAGAGTCATGACTCAATCAAATCCCATTCCCGTCCACACATCTGCCCCCGCCCATGCATTAGAAAATTAGTTTTTTCCCTTTTTTTATAAGCAAATATAATGTTACAATATATATTATAATTAAGACTTTGTATACAACTTTGATAGTGGACTACTAGTAAGGAACACAGTCTTAGATAGAGCAGGTCTCAGGTTCGAACCCGCATAAAACACTTTTTTTACCAAAAAGTACCCATTTTCCTTAATGAGATTGACTTGGGCTCGAGCCCAGACCAGGCTCAATAAGGAGCTCGGGCTCGATAAGGGGATCGAACGATCCTGAGCTCGAGCCTGAGCCCAGCTGGGCTTATCGAGCTCGTGCCCGAGCCAGGGGCTGGCTCGACTCATTGGGCTCGATAGCCAGCCCTAAGTTTAGCCATTGGTGGCCTACACTATTTAAAGATACCGCAACATATGTGAAAGGCTGCACCGACTATCAGAAATTGGGAGGAGCCATTGGTTCCAAAGACTCAATATTGCTCGAATTCATTCAGATATTTGATGTTTTTTGATGCTTGGGACATTGACTTTATGAGCTCGTTTCCCAGTATCTAGGGTTTCGAATACATCCTTCTCATTGTCGATTATGTGAGTCGTTAGGTGGAACTATCCTCACCCAAGACACTTACAGTTACTATTTGTCATAATCTCAAGGACAACATTATCTCGCGGTTCATAATTCCTAAAATCTTGATTTCAGATGGGGGTAGTCATTTTGTGAACAAAGAAGTCAGAAAACTTATGAGGGAGTGCTGTATTGACCATCATGTCTCCTCTCCTTACCACCCACAATCAAAAGATTTGGCTGGATTATCTAATAAGGAGATCAAGACTATTTTGCAAAAGCTTGTACGACATGAAAGGAAGAATTGGTTTGAACTTCTTGATTCTATTATATGGGCTTATTGCATAGCCTACATGACTCGTTTAGAAATGTCTCCCTATCAGCTTATATGTGGAAGCCATGCCACCTTCCTGTTGAAGTCATTCATAAATATTTATGGGCAGTAGATATATGTAATTTGGAATCATGGAAAATGATCGGAACTGAAAGTTAGATTTGAACAGACTCTTGGAATTCCGAGACTATGCCTATGACAACAACCTAATGTACACGGAAAAAGTCAGGCATTACCATGACAATAACATCCGAAGAAAGACTTTCGAGCTAGGTTAGAAGGTTTGGTTGTTTGATGCAAAGTTGCAGATATTCCCTGGAAAATTGAAGAGCAAATGAAAAGGGTCGTATGTTGTGAAGATAATGCATGACAATGGAAGCATTTGGTATCGAGATTTTCATATAATGCATTGCCATTCTTTGTCAACGAATAATTATTGAAGCCATAGATAGAGCATGATACATTCCTATCCATCGTGGATTCAATCAATGTGGTATTTCAGGACGTTCTTCTAGAAGAAACGGAAGATTCAGACTCGGAGCTGGATAAAAATATTTTCCTTGATTAATTCTTTTTCCTTTTCTTTCATTCTTCCATCTACTATACTCCGGATATTTCATCCTAAGTATAGGGGGATGAGTGATTCAAGTATTCTTTCATGTTTCCTCTCTTGTCTCATAAATCGAGTCATTGATTTTCATACATTCTCATCCTCGATCATCCCCACTTAGTTTATAGTCTGCTACACTCAGGATTAATTGATCCTAAGTATAAGGGGGAATGATCAACTTCTTATTCATTTATTAAGTCATTATAGTATATTACTTTTTATACTTAGCACTAATTATGTCTTGCGTTGTTGCTCCTTGATTATTATAAGGACATAGTTCGAACTAAGTATGGGGGGTCCTATAGCTTCTTGAACTTTGAAACAGCATAATTCCTCCCTCGACCCTATAAACTTGCTAACTCTTACCCCATGAACCCTACGGTTAACTTGTTTGAAGCTTGTGGGGGTTCTTGGGGTAATTTACAGGATCGATTGGGGTAATTACGTTATGCAAAAGGTCATAGAGGAATTTAACAGGTTTCTAAGATTCGTAGGGTAAAAATCCCTTTTAAATTCATAAAAATTTTGAAATCCTAAAAAATTATTGGATTTTCCTTTTACATTATTTTATAAGTTATAAATTCTTTTTCAAAATTCATTCAGAAAACCCTAAAAATTGAAAAATACAGAAAAATATAAAAGTCCATAAAAATCATTAAAAATTAGAAAAATACATAATTGGGCTTGAATTAAAGCTTGAAAATAGTCTTTTGTTTTAATTTTTATTTCCAAATTATTTGTTTTATTTTATATATTAAAAAACCAAAAATAGTAGCTATCATTGATTTTGTGTTCTATTTGAGTTTTTATTCATTTTAAAATCCTTAAAAATTCTAAAAAATGCATAAAAATCACAAAATTAGTATAAAATCATGAAAAACACAAAAAGATTTTTATTCTAATTTTGAGTATTTTACTATTTTTGAAAAAAAACTAAAAAGTTCACTTGTTTCCGTTGTTTACATTTTTCATTTATTATTTTCTTTTAAAAATTTAAAAGATAAAATTTGCAAATATAAAACCATTTAAAAATATAAAAATATATAAAATATTAAAAAAAACCATAAAAATATAAAAAGAATAAAACTCATAAAAACAACAAAAAGAAAAAGAAAAAGAAAAAATCCTTTACTAATTAGCAATAATCAAATAACCTTCAGGTAATGTTGCCTCCATAAGTTTTATCTTGATTGGCTATACAGGGAAAATAATAGCACTAGCATTGTTTTATTTTTGTGATAGATAAATAATTTTTGTTTGACAAGGTTTTGGGTTATGACGACATCTCACTCCACTTGTGATATATACCACATCTCATTTTTCTTATTTTCTTTAATAAATTGAAACCCTGAAATTTTGTCAATTCAACAAATGACGCCGTTACGGAGAGGCACGATGAGGATAGTTATGTTTCCTATTTCTTCTACTCTTGTTTGTTTGTTTTACTTTATGTTCATCTGTCTACTTATGTTTTATTTCATTTGTTGTCTCATTAATTTGTCCTCTTATTTTTACCATAAATTGGCATGACACACTTTTGCTTCTCCTTTGTTGTGAGGGCCCTACGAGTGAGGGTGATGATCCTAGGAGAGACGACACATTCGAGCAAGGCGGAGGTCGGGAGCTTCTTCACCGACTAACAGGAGAGAGCAACTGAGGAGGAGCATAAGAGTTGAAGACATGTCTTTTATTTTCCTCAGTTTTATTTTTCAGTCATTTTTTTCTTGTAACTAATTGTAATAATCTGTTGGTACTTGCCCTTATTCTATTTTCTATAGAGCTATTAGACCATTTATGCGTGTAGGGGTATGTTTCACCAAGTACTAGTGCACTTCGAGGATCCCATCATGATCTTATTTGCTCGATTTTCTTTTGTATTTGTTTCACGTGTTTTGAGTTTCCAGTATGTTTTTCTTTATTTTATGTGATTGAGCCCTTAGTTAGAATTTTATTATTTGATTGAGCCGAGTAGATAATAGGTCCAAACACATTAATATCTTCATGTACCGATAGTCTTATTTGATCGTGGACTTAAGCAAATAAATTCGGTTCTTCCAAATAATAAAAAATCCAACTAGGATGGTGATGAATCCCGGATTCATCTACATTATCTCTTTATATAATCTCTCTTGCTTAAGAAAACCAATGAAAATCACTAACAATTATCACTAATTAACTAACACTGTGTTGTAAAAAATAACATATACTTATTGTATATTATTATTCATATTATTGTGCTATTATTTTCTGTGTTTATTATTTATTTAAAAATCCAATAAAAATTAGTATAATATTGTAAATAGTTAATTTAACCTGATTTATAAAATAAAAATCCATAAAAATAAGAAAAGAATTAAAATTAAGTAATTTATTGCTTTAAATTACTTACAAACATATTTATTGTATGTAGATGATTTTATTTCTCTTTAGGTTCTACGTGAAAGTTGTAGATCTCATAGAGAGTTACAATTTTCATGTTTTCCATTTTTTGATTTGATTGACTTTTATTTCTTTTTTATTTTATTCCACTTTCTGTAATTCTCTTAATTCTGATTGGGTCACATCGCTCTCTCTGATTGAACCACGTGCCCCTGCCTCTTCTTTGGTTTCTGCCTCCATCTGGGATCGGTTGATCATTTGATCAGATGGCCCTGGTCCTCCTACACCTGCTATTTTTCCACTACTCTATTTGATCTCAAGATCAGATCAGAGTTCTCTTTTAGCGCCCAAATTAGGGTCGTTGGATCTTAATCCAACAGTCATGTACGTCTTCAACCTCCAACCACCCTCCTCCAAGAGTCACAACTTTTTGGTTGTGCCTCCTTCTCCTAATTTCACTAGTTGACTTACGTGCCCTAACCACCTCTTCCAATGTCATTCTCTCCCCTGATCATCAGCCATCTTTGCCCAACACCTATTTATCTTCCTCCTCCTCACGTGCTCCATTGATCGACGGTTGAAACTACCATGTCAACCACCCAGAACCACCATTTTCCCCTCCATTTAAACCACTTCTCCGACAATCGTTCCACCTATAAGCCATTCTTACGAGTTATTCCTAGCCATCTCCTATGCTTCGGTGACAGAGAAAGTTGATGAGATAGAGCAACGATGGAGAATTAACTCTGACGAGATCCAAGGCTCTTCCACCTTGCTACAACCATTTCATAGCTGCTCGAGCTTGGTTTCGTGCCCTGGAACCTCAAGGGAGGATCTGTGAAGTTTTTAAGCTTCGCTTGGGCTCAAGATTCATCATTTAATCCATTTTCCTTGTTAGATTCAATTACAGGTAAGTATTCAAACTGACCTTTCTTATTTGTTCTTCATTTTTTCTATAGCGAAGCACACACTAGTTCTGGTATATGAAAACACAAGTAAACTCAACTTTCCTCCATCAATCACGTGTATACTTCCAGTGGTCTCATTCATTTCTCCATTGTTGTGTTCATGTCAATTCATTTCTTCTCCTGCACGAAGAAGAAGGCATGGAAGGCCATATCAATATCGATATCATTTCAATATCATGTCGATACGATATTTCGACGATATATCGCCAAAATATTGCCCATCTCGATGCACTTTTATGAATGAAATTCCTGAAAAGGAGGATATATCTCCATATCGATATCGATATCGGTCTCATGTAGATATCGATATATCGGCGGTATATCGCAGATATATCGCGATATTTCCTTCCATGGAAGAAGGTCATCATGGCTTAACTCCTCCTTCACCATCAGAAGACTTTTGTTTCACTCCATTTGGCATTCCCATAGTTTGAAGATATCTCAGGTTTTGCCACTAACTAATGCAGGCGCCCAACGGTTGGAAAATTAATTAAGCTCTGATCTCGACATTAGTCACCGAATACACTTCACCAATAGAGCGTTCCAGCACATGTCTTACCTTTGTAAGGCTAACTTCTTCTTCGCCATAACTCGAGGGAGGTTCTACAACCTTCAGATTTAGCAGAGGTGCTCGTAGATGGAAATGAATCCTTGTTGGAGCTCCGTACGCACACGCCCTCACGATGAGGAGAGGGAAGAACTCGTTGTACAACTGTTGTTTGCTCTGATCCTCCATACCAGATCCAACGACCCTCATTATACCCGAAACTCACTCCGAAGCAACGTTTCATCCCTGAGGTCCGGAGCGTTCGATTTTGTCATGAAGCACGAGGAGGATACATGTGGATCAAGCCACGCCTATCTAGCCTAGCCCGAGTCATGTGCGTCATGCACGTGAGTTTGGGAAAATTGTAGACAAGCCCATAAAGATTCAAAATTGTAGATAAGTCTTCTGTGGAAAATTTGTAATTATACTCTAGCAGGTTTCTGTATTTGCTATTTAGTTTAATTTGAACCATTTTGTAATTAAATAATTCATGTTTTCTTGCATTTATGCCCCTACATTGTTCTTTTAATAACTTGTGAACCAATTATCCATTTTTAATGAAATTGGTGTCCTTGGAAAGAAAATTTTATGCTCTTTAATTTAATGCAATTAAATCACTGATTTGATCTACAATCCACTCATTAAATTTGGAGTGCTATTTTTGTTTGTTCAGCCTTATTCTTTACTTTCTTCTTGGCATTGATTTATCATTAATTAATCAATTGATTTTGCAAGTATTTATTCTATTTAATCATGAGCTTATTATGGATTGTGTGCCTAATGTGTGATTGCATTGCATCACGGTTTCTCATATAAAATAACTGCATTAAATGTTTTAGAAAAATGCATACACTTTGTGTTTCTTTGCATTCTACTTGACTTAGAGACTATGAATTGCTAAAGTAAATAATTGACGCTTAAATTTAATTAGATAATTTCTCGTGTGTCTGTGTTCAACCCTGGACTTGCCCTGTATAAATTCAAGATGAGAACTCTTCATGGAGATCTTCTCTCGATTCTGAGTGATTGTTGAATGTCCCGTGCTACAACGAGAGCATATTTATTTAGCCAATTGATGATTCATCAGATGGCACCATTGCTGGGGCGCAACATATTATTTGATTTCATTTACTGTCAATTATTTATTTATATAATTTCTAGATCTTTTCTTGTTAAGTTCTTATTGTGTTTTGTTTTATAATCTTTATCTTAATTTTCTCTATACTATATAGATATTTGATTCATTAAATTTCTTCTGAGAATAATTTTGACATTTTTATTGTTTTGTGGTAGGGACTGTGGAGCCGACGGATACCGGAGGACCACGAAGGTGAGGAGCTTGGACTTCAATTGAAGAGACTACAAAGCAATTTTTATTAGGAGAAATTCCAATTCAATTGAATAGTATTTTGTTTTGTACTTAGTTTTGTATTCTTCTTTGTAATTTGTTCTATAATTAATTTGTGATTAACTGCCAAATTTATAGTGGTTCTCGATTGAGTTATCACATGTGTAAAGAATGCCTCTATTATTTTTTTATTAATTGTGTGGTTGTGTCGAGAGTGATTCTCGGCTTGAGTGGTGATTTAGATCAAGGCATTATGCTTCAAATAGAGATATCTTAGGTCCTTTTTGCTTGATCTTTATCGTAACTTAGGACATACAATTTTTGTCTCATAAGATTCACTAAAGTCTTAGGAGATTCGTTGAGATGCACTTAACTGACGTTCTATCCAGTTAAAAATAATTGAACTTCGTTGTCGCTAGCAGAACTCGTGCTAGGTGTAGATTTTTCGACTTGCATCATTTAGAGTGATTTTTATATATTCATTCTTGCATCCACATGGAGATTGCTAGGAATCACTGTAAGTATTCCTAAACAACTACATGCATCATTGATTTCTGGTCAAATTCCATTTTCGGTCTTCTCCCTCGATTTTTGCCAACCTAAGGAAAAAGGAGAAAGGGACTGTATGTTAGGTGATTATTGTGTGGTCACCTAATTCAAGTGATCACCAACAATAAAATTGGGACTAAATTAATGCAAGTTGACATTTAAATAAATTGGAATAAAATTCCTATTACGGCCAGTAAAAGAATCATTGTATGCATGTACTTATCCTCAAACATAGTAGGTGAGGATGGTTCCCTAAGGTTAAAGCCCAAAACCCTGGACTTCCACCCCAAGTCTTCAAGTCCGACTTTCACGGATTTTGGGGGTTGCAAGTGGTTGCCTCTGACCTTAGAAATATATTTTGGTCGTCTGCGCCTATAAGTTCCTTTTGTGGTGTGATATTGAACCTGTTAGCTCAAGAATATCACTCCATTGATTGAAGGCTTATAGGACTTCAACTCCTTGTGTGCTTGTTCAAGATTGTTTGAATCACCAAATTAAAATTGACAAGATAAAATAGTTCGAACTCTTAAAACTTTCACATGTTGAGTTGGTGAATATATTCAAAGGGGTTGATTGCATTGTATTGTGTGAGTTGATTCCGTACATTTACATGCACCTTAGTACTAGTTCCTTTTTGAATCGAGCGTTCTCATTTCTTGTATTCTCTTTGAAATCAAAGATGGATAATTGGTTAGAAATTTATTCGGACTTAGTGAACCTATTGTTGAACCATTCAAATATTATGCCTTCTAAGGTTCAACCACCTTCTTCTCGTGGACCTTCCCGGATATGAAATAACCATTGTTTTGATCTGGTGTATCATGATTCATTCTTAGGGAGCGATTACATCTCAATTGATCCCTTTCATTCTTCTCTTCTCACTGAGGAAGACCATTGCTATAGTGAAATTGATTTGATTTCAATATCTTCATCAAGATCTCACTCAAGTCCTCTTTTTGATGAAGGTTAAGAAGATTCATTCATGACGCCTCCAAAGAAATAGAACAGAGAGGAGGAAGAGCGTTAAGATCCATGCAAATGGTTTTAGCTAGGCTAGCAACTTCATAACAGAATGCAACATTATTAAGAGCGCAGATTGGCCAGCTAAACCTGGGATTAGATGCATCTATGGATGCGGCATATAATCCTGGGCAATGCCAAATGACGAATTGGTTGAGTTCAGTAGAGCACGAAGTAGAATATGAGTTGAAGCCATTGTTCCTTAGTCTATTACCTCACTTTCATGGAATCCACATGAGGAACCATATGCATTCCTAAGGGACTTTGAGTTGGTATGTATTAACCTTAGGCATCCCGGGGTTAGACAAGACTATATTAAGCTCAAAACCCTTCCTTCTGCCTTGAAAGATAAGGTGGATTATTGGATGAAGGACTTGGGGGTAGTTGTAACTACCTATGTGTAGTTCAAGGACCTTTTCTTGAAGAAGTTCTACCCTTTGAGTAGAACTAACTTGATGCGCTCACGCATCACTAGTTTCTCCCAACTTCCCAATGAAGCATTCTGTGATACATGGGAGAGGTTAAAAGACATCTTGCAGAAGTGTCCTTGTCACAGTTTAGAACTTACCATCCTAGTTCAGTCAGTGTATTACGGTCCCAACCCTGAGATGCAAGGTTTGATTAGTGCTGCTTGTGGAGGCATCTGCACTTCGCGTGGTGCAGACACCATCTAGAAGGCCTTTGAGAGGATGGTCGAGATGAGATGAGCATAAATCGCGAGCAGAGCTCAGACAGACACCCCCTTACCACTCTTACTTATAGGGGGAGCGAGGGCTACGGTTGATCCTTCTAACATGGGTATCATATCAGATAAATTAACCATTGTAGAGAGGATCGACATGAGGATGGATGAGTTGGACAACAACTTATTCAAACTGCCCAAGCAGATGTCATAGTTGTCTGATAGGGTATCCAAGATCAAGATACCTACCGTGATTGCATCTGTTGCTCTTATTTATCGTGTCCACAACGTTCAGGATCATTCAATGTCGGGGCCACCCCAACTGTGGGTAGTGGACCATACTCTAGCCTATTCTTGTCAGCAGCAATCACCATCTATAGAGACAGTTACCGAGGATCCTTCCTAGGTGTGGGAGGTAAATGGTGTGTAGTATACACATGACCCTTCCAAGTAGGGGAGTTCAGGGGACTGTTTCTCTTACTAGCGCCCCCTACTTTTTACAACACATCATTTACCCCTACACCTCTTCCAGCACCACAAAGCTTTGGAGCCTTTCATTCCTAGGTATCGAGGCAGCAACAGGCATACGTCTGATAGTAAATGTACTATCAGGGCCTGCAGGGCCCACATGTAAAACATCTACCCCAGCAACAACAACAGTACTGGGGCCATCAAGGCCAATCTTCACGTTCTTCCCATCCTTCATCACAACAACATCCGCCATCGTCATGTCCCATAGATTTCCAGAGGCAGATACTCAAGGAGCTACGTTCCTATAGGAATGAGATACATGATTTGTGGGTTGACCTCAATAGCTTATCCTATTTGCACGATGAGCAGACTGCCCCTTCTACATCCATTCCCGCCCATGGTTGTGTTGGACATGCGAGCCCACGATGATCCATTATGCAATAAATGTTATTGCGAATATCATTCCCTAATCTGAAATGAAGAATAAATAATTTGCATAATAGGTCCCTTAGTACAATTAGGGTTATGTACCATGGCCAACTTATAGATCATACAGTTGTTGATTCAATTATTGAATCATAGAGGCTGGTATTTGGATGAATATCTAAAGAGTTAGATTGAGTACTCATCAATCATCGTCAAATGATTATTAAGAGATGATCTCCAGCCTGAGTAGGAGATGGCAATCCTTTCTCACTTGGCTGATATCTGACCGACCTCTTGATGCAGGTCCTCTGCATGGGAATGGAGATTCGGAAGTGTCAGATTAGTTAGGTCAAATAGTTGACTTAACGAGATCGAGATAACCAAAGTCATATGCCGTATGCTATCATGATATAGGCACACATCCTCTGATCGGAGACAGATGTATTACTATATGTTTGAGTATGTACATTTGGCAGACCAATAGGTTGATGACCTACTCATGGTCTATACACCGACGCGTTGGTGTGCATATAAGGGCATATGAGTAATACGATCTCTTAAAGGGATCATACAGGTTCATTACTGAACCAGAAGGCATGAACTCACTCATGAGATATTGGGAAGAATCAAATTCCGTGCACGGTCATCTCGCTTTGGAAGCTTGACTGAATTTGTAGGTTTGATATATGCTTTTGGAAAGTATATAATCAACACCTGGGTATGATATATGCTTTTGGAAAGTATATGATCGATACCAACTCCCAATAGTCAAATGAGAAACTTAATGATAAAACCCTGAAGTAGACAGCATAAAATTGATCTTATACTTCGGATTTATTCTGGGTCTTCCAGTATGCAGGATGTAAAGGTATTAGGAATGTCTGAGGGTGATGTGATCATAAACGATTGTATAACCATGACGCTTCCATTCCGAGGGAGTGATGAAACATGTTTGGATTTTAGTGACTCCTCTCATATAGAAGTAATCTAATCTTAGTCCAAATGTTGGACATTGATCTGAATGTGATTCAGATGTAATGAGAAGATTAGATTTGCGATCTTGATTTGATCAAGCATCTATGGGAGGTCAGCAAGATCTGGATTTGAGATGTGATTTCAATATCCAAGTCACTATATGTGGAATAATACAATTGCCCTATCCTTATCTCCAAGTATCTGCGGAGAAAGCGCATTATTCTTAAAAGAGTTCAAGAATAATTCCAAGGTTGAATTATATCTGAGCATTGAGAAATGGATAATTAAATGTGATTTAATTATCATGAATAAATGTGAATTTGATTCACATTATCCGAATGCATGAGAATGATTATCCAATGTAATTAAATGTGATTTAATTAATGTGGATATGGATAATGTGGATAACACTATCCAATTATCCATGTATATTATAAATATGATTTATAATATATATTAGAGAGACACTTATGTGATTTGTATTTGTTGATTAATTTTTAATGTGAATTAGATTCACATTGAATGATTAGTTAAAAAAATAATTACATTTAGTTTTGGGTTGTGAATGAGATTCACATAATTTCAATGGCTTGGTTGATATTTTCCATAGGATGATTTGGAATTATTTTTGTGAAATGTTATTTACGACAAGAGTCATATAAGATATCATGAGATAATGAGATCTCATGATATTTTGGGGAGATAGACCCATTCCTCTCAAGAGGAGTGGACGGCTACAACTCTCCGTATGGAGAGGAGTAGCCGTCCTCCCTCTTTTAGGAATGGAAGTTGGTCTTCCCATTATCCTATACTAGTCAAATGTGATTAAATTTGAGATTAGTTATATTGATTTATTAATATAAAATAATTTAAATTAAATCACTTAATGTTGTATTTTTAAACAACATCTTAGCCGTTGAAAGAAACACTGTCAATCTCATCCATTGATTGTGTGTTCTCCATGATTGGGATCCATGGACTCCCAAAACCCTATATAAGAAGAGACACCCCTTGCTCTTCGAGACACGTTTACGACAACAACATATGCCCTCTCTTTCTCTCTTTCTACACGTCATGTGCCTCTCTCTCTCATTATGACCGTCCACCATGGAGCCATTGAGAGAATTGTCATCGCCGCAACATCGTCATTATGTTGCCGGAGTACTTGCTCGTGGATCTCCATCTCCTTAGGTGTGCCTCGCTCGTGAAGAATACATCGGATCTCATGTGACGAGATCAGGAGATTCATCGCTTGGATCATCAACATGGATTGCGAGAAGGACATGTCTCATCAACGCGCTTGCAAGCATCTCCTCCGTCGGATCGGACTTGAGACAGGAGGTCTCTTGGTTTAGAGACTCGATTGCAACCATACTCCAAAAGGTATTCCTATGTATTGTATGTGGTTAGATGAAACGATCCAAGAAATGTTCTTGGATCATGTGGTTTCATCATTAAAAAATTTTAAATTCCGTTGCACCGAGCAACTAGTACGACTAGTCGCTCTTCATCGTATACGATACGGTGCACACACTTCCGTGATGCGTTTGAGGATCATACCATATCCTTCAAGTGGTATCGGAGCCAGGTTGGAGGTTTTGGATGCGATCCATAAACCTAGGAAGACTTGGTTTCATAAGGATTGTGAAAATTTTATCGCATTTCAATTTTTGCAGCTCTGTTTTGTGATAAATTTCGACCATGTTTAATGTTTAAACACGAAATTTTAAATTTCATAATGTTTGCCATTAATTAACGAAACAGTAGGATTTGAGTTTGCATGATTTAGAATCCAATAACTCAAGATATGGTTGTTTTAATGAACCTATATCTACTGTTTCGGGGATGGCGAGTCATGACGTAATTAAAGTATTGGTTACTATTTTGACACATCTATAAATGCGTAATTAACACTTGGATTCTGTTTTAAATCACGTTAGAAAGCTTTAGAAACTGCTTTTGCTTAATTTGGATTTAAAATGAATGAGATATGCTAATTTTAGTAAGTAAGGGTCACTGTTGAAAATTGCAATCCTAATCATGAACCTTATGATAGTCATTTAAGAAACTTGTGAAATTACTGGTTAATTTCCTGGAATAATTATGGATAATATTTGGGAAATATTTGAATGATAATTGTTCCCTTAAATGACATTGCCTCAACCAATAAATGATTAGATTTGATCTAGTCACCAATTGGTTACTTGATACACTTTCAACAAACATGTTACTTGAATAGGTTTGGGAATTTGTCTAGAAAATTTCCTTATAATCAAAATGGTTTTGATTATTACTATATTGTATAATTTCAGTTGAAAAACTAATGATCATCTCAAGTACACAATGATTGATTTGGCATTATCCTTTCCTGAGGTGGATATGATGTCTAGTCAGGGAGCGTTGGGGTAGCAGGTTGTACCGTGTGTGGTCTGTCCCACTCCCTTCGGTACTGACTCGATAATGCTGGAGAAATCATGGTGTATTGTCTAATTATTAAAATTCTAATTAATATGTACTTTGAGATAATACCATATATTCAAGTAACAATCAAGTTTGTTGATTGAATTAGAATGATAATTGATTTAATGTAATTAAATAATTATATCCAATTAAAAATGCTCTATTATGAATATATATGTATTTTTCTTGGAAGAATTAATTATATGAATATGATTCATGATAATTAATTGAAATTTGAATAAGAGATGGAGGATCACATAAGTGACATCCATGGTCTCCCGTCAAGGCGAAGGGTTCCGTCGCCAGATATTGTATGTAGGAGACACATGTCTGAAGTGACAGCTCATTCATACAATCCATTTAGATCGGGCTCTTCGCTTCTCGAAAGAGTAAGGACGTATGTGTAGTGACCCCAATATCGGGTCCTCATATTATTGTGGCGATATTGGATTGCGCATAGCGAGTTGTATTCCTGTTGATGGTTGGTTAAATTAATGACGGGTCAACATCACCTTAGGGGTGATGGGCCCGGGTGTTAAAGACCGAATTGGGAAATGCAAGTTGGACTTGCCTGGCGGAATGTGTTCCCGCTTCTTTTTATCCGAGTTACATGTTCTCATATTATTGGGATGTGACAAATATAAGAAAGGAGATCCTAGATCTTGCTTGAGATATAATGGTAAGTATATCTCTTACATTGAAAGTGATTAAGGGAATGAACTTTCAATGCTGCCAAGGCAAAACAACTTTGATATAAAATTCCTAAATCAAAGTAAAATGTGTATATATATATTTATGCAAATTTCTTATTTCAGATAATCCTCATTAAACCCACTCAATACTATACTCAATAATAACCAGTAAAATATCATGGATCCATGATCAAAATAATGTACTTGCAGTTGGACACATATTGTATGTGGTTGCAATGTGCAAGTTTGCTCAAAATAATGAGGAATGACAATTAAATAGACAATAAGACAACAACCTAGGGTTTGTATGTCTCTATAATCTTGATTTCTCATTGATGTGGCTGGGATCCGATTGCGGTTTTTTTAAGTGATTGGGTTGTCGGTGTAGAGAACCGCAAAGAGACCCGAGCTTTTACATCAAACAAAAATCGGTTTTAAAAAAACCCTTACACTATTGTGCCGGGGTCAAATACAATGAGGCAGAATAGTGTACTTTGATTTTTTTAAGTGAAAGTATATTTTTGTAATTATTTTATCTCTTCTTAGAGGATCGAGGAAACACAATATTTTTATGGATTTTTTTATTTTAACTTTTTGTTTGATTTTATATTTTTCCAATTTTTATTTATTTTTTTTCAAAATGATATTTTTCAAACAATTTACCTACAATATAATATGTGAAGAATAGGTGAAATTTATGTGATATTATATAGTAGGTAAAGCGGACGAGCAACAAGCTCGAAGAACACTCGAAATCAGATCAAAACGGAGTAAACATATGACAAATCAAAACACGATGAAGAAGCGACAAAAACACACAAAAGTTATTGAAAACCTTGCTGGGGTAGTTGTGTAATTACCCTTAAAAAACTACGAAAAATAGTGTCAAAAATATGTCCAAAGTTCCCCTAGAGCTCAGGGGCAGAAATGTAAGAAAAAGAAACAAAATTCTACATTTAAGTCCTCTGCCAGGGGCTATTATGTAATAAAAATATTAATTATTGCAATTAGGTCCCTATGGAGGGACCTAATAGCAATTCCTGGAAACCTTGGAGGCGGGCTGAAATACTGGAAGTCCTCGGGGCTTATTATGCAATTCTTCTACCGATTTGGCTTGAACGGCGGAGATTAAATCGTCAGGCGCGATCTGAACCGTCTGCTGATGCCACGTGTCAACGAACTATACTTCAGGTGTTCTCGAGCTGTTCTTGGGATGTTGACGCAGGTGGTAATGGATGCTCCTTCTCTGATTTATCACGGGCGTTGGTTGCGTAGCTTGGACCTCCGGCGGGGCCAGAGGGTTAGCTCCTCCAACCCTCGAGCTCGCCCGCGGTGGACAACGATCAGAGATGGTAGAGAGCGATGGGAATCGGCCAGTGAAGATGATCGTTTACTGCTTTTGATGCGGGTGCTCAGGTTGATGCGCCATCTTTGAATGAGATTTGCGTGATGATTAAGGACTCCAGTTGCCTTGAATTTGCTCCTGATGCAAGCTGGATCTGCAAATTACAAGTTCATGTGCTCGATTTGTGAGAAATCGGCCGATGGATTAAAGTTTTTGCAAGATCAAAATATGCTTCCAGAATAGATGAAATGTGTGTGAGATACAATGAGAAAGGAGACGTGAATTGGTTTGGATATGAAACGAATTTGGAAGTGAATTTGATTGTGCGTTTAAGCTAGATGATTAGGCTGACTAATAATGTGATTAACCATGCTAATCGTGGCACGAGGATCGAGAAAGAAATCGATGAAAATGGATGAGTAGATTTGGGAAAGAGAGGTGTATTTACCTCAAATGGTTGCTCGACGACCGATCTTTGACGGAGCTGAACGCACGCAAGGCGGCGATGCAAGGGCTGACGAGCACCTTGGAACTCCTCCTTGATGATCCTTCTCCCACGCAGACACCTTCGATCGGAGCTGTCATCTCCTGAGCGAGTGGAGCGAGGAGAGGAAGAGAGGGGTCGGCCACTGGAATTTGAGCTTCAGGTGGATCTGAAAAAAGTTAGTTGTAATCGCCAACTTTGAGGGCATATATAGAGAGATTTCTTGAGCTTCAAGCTTAATCTAAGGGTTGGCGATGAAGAAGGTTGTTAGATGAACAAAATCAAGGGACTAGATCGTCAGAGGAGGTTATGATGTGCGCAGGAAAAATAGTTGAAGATGGCCAGTTAGAACAGACTTCAGTACCGGCTTCTTGGAGAAGAAGCACCCGGTGCTGACACGTGTCAGCACCTGGTTGGCCAGATTTGTGAATATCTTATAAATTTAATAATAAAAGTAAATAGTGTTATTTTAAAAAAAGTATAAAAACAATAAATGTAAATAATTAAATTATCTAATTTAAAAAATAGTTACTTTTTATAAATAATAATTATAATACGAAATATGAATATTATATTAATAAATAAGTATTGATAAATAGTTTTTGGATTTTTAAATTAATAAATAGATAATTAAAAATTAATTTTGTATTTTCTTAATTTAGAATAATAAATAAGAGTTGTGTGTATTTTTAGAGATTTTAGTAATTTAGTTTACATATATTAATAAATACAGGTATAAGTTATCCAGTTCATTTTCATCTGTAAATTAGGAATTTGGATTTTATTAAAATAATAAATATGCTCCAAAAATCCTGAAATAAATCATGATGACAATACATTATAATAAAATTATTAGAAATTATAAAATTAATAAAAGTATAAATAATGTGTTCTAAATAAAATAAATAGCCTGGAAACCCCGTTGTCATTAGGTCCCAAAACCGACTTTTTGCAAACGGACTCCGAATTCAATGAAACCACATCTATTAATTAGAGAATATTATTTTATGAACTTTAAAGGTGAGTAGAGTGAAATTGGAGTTCGTATGAAGAAGTTATGATGTTTGGAAGTTGAGAATTTGACAAATTAAAAGTATGATTTCTTGGTATAAGTACAAGAGAATATTTTTAACTTATTTTTATATTTTTATATACATTTTTAGCAATAATTAGGAAAAGAGTTTGGTGAAAATATATATATATATATGAATTAATTAAAAATCAATGAAGTTTTGTATTTATTTGATAAATAGTAAACAATGTGTGAAGTGTGTCTTAATTTATTTTTATGGTTTTCTTCCCTTATCTCCCCCTACTTATTGATTTGTCGACCAATCCATGCTGACTTGGTCTCGGGGGTTAGGTTATAAATATACCTTACAGTTATATTTATATTTATAAATCATATTGTATATATATACATATATACAATCTGCCTTATTTTCTTTTCTTTGTTCTTTATTTTTTACATGTTTTTGATGCTTAAAAGTAGATTTTTATTCATGAATGAAGTTTTTATAAAAGATGGAAATTAGAGTATATTTACATGTATGTATTTGTTAAGGGTTTTAAGACAAAATGCGACAGAAAAGTTAATGAATCATGGATTCATCAACCCCCTATACTTAAACTTTGTTAGTCCCTTAGCAAATACTTATTTGAAAAAGTAAGTGAAAAAGAAAGAAAATTAGAAAGAATTTATTTTCCTAAACCAATTCATGAGAACAGACAAAGGACAGAGCTCGATCGGTCCTGAAACAAGCATTTTTTCGGAGCCTTAACTAGGATTAGGATTTTATCCTCAACAGTCCTCAAGTTCCACAAATCCTTATTCAAGATCACTTCATCAGCTAGTTCAGACTCACTTATTCATATCGCAAACTCTATCATCCTTGAAGTCAATTTGTACAGTGTGTGAATTGATTTAGCTCTCCCTGCTTAAAGAGACGAAGAAACCGTCCATCCCGGCTATACACTTCTATTGCTTCCTTATCCAGCTACTCTTTCCTCAGGAAGGGAGGTATTCCCTTCTGAGGTCAGTTCGTGCTAAGTCCACAATCGAAATAGAGAGAAAGTTGAAGAATGAGAAAAGAAGTGGAGTGCGACCAGTGTAGACGCATCTCCTTGTGAAGCTCAACCGGTGTAGCTAAGTCTCCACTAAGATGTGCAGGCATTTTTGGTGGAAGCTTGGACCATTGTGGTCGTATTTGTATTTGGTGGCTTCTTCTTTGATTTGGCTTTATAATTTGCTTGCACTGCATTCATCTTTTTGTGCCTCGATGAATATAACATCTTTTTGTTCCGTCCCTTTTTTGAGGTCTTAGAAAAATTATGTCAGCAGATCCTTCCCTCATCCGAAGCGACTATCGCAACCCCAATCTCTCCCGTCTTTAGACGTCAATGCCGCAAAGACAAGGATAGAAACACACTACCAAGATGTACTGCCCTTCGCAACTCCATGCAAGTTGAGCTAAGTGTATAGTGCATGTGTTCAAGATTGGTTCACTGGTGTAGAGTTGTACGGATGACACCAAATGGTCTACTTAAGCACATATGAATTGATTTCCCGAATATTTTTCTTATGGAACCCAAAGATTTTAAGTCAAAAGACCTGAAGAGTTTAAATTTCAGATCCTAACTAGGATCCTTACAATGAAAGTTACAGGCCGTAATCAAGCTCCATCCTTTAGACTAGACACAATCCTTAGTTTCAGAAATCAAACTTATTCTAAAAAATGTGAATGCAAATGCAACCATGTTTTTGTGAATATTTTCTGAATTTTACTCATTTTTATGGATTTTAAGGCTTTTGTAATTTTTATGACTTTTAGGACTTTGTATTTTTTTATGGATTTCCTAATTTTTATAAACAAGTTTTTGTAGATGAATTTTACAAGATATATTTTATTTGAGTTAAATATCTAATGTATTTTACAGATTTTATCTACAAAGGATTTTACAAGGATTAAATGATTTTTACACATGTTTTAATAAATAGGATTTTAAATAAGTATTATACAAATTTTAAATACATATTTTAATTACAAGTTTTAGATATATTTTACTTATTTACAAGGATTTTATAAGTAATAAATAAATGTATAAATAGATTTTAAATTAACCCTTACCCACTTTTTATGGATTTTATAGATATAGAAAATACATAAAAGTACGAGTTATGGGCACAAGTATATACAATATATACGCACCCCCTATACTTTGCTCGTGTTATGTCCTCATAGCGTCAATAGAGAAAAAGGAGGACATAACTCGTGCTAAGTAAAAGTGGGTGAAAAAGAATAGAGAGTACAAGTCAGTCAACCCCCCATACTTACGATCAGGTCATCGTAAGTATAACGGAAGAGCAAAAATGAGGTGACTGAATAAAAAGAATATACAACGAAGGAATAAAAGGAATAAAGAAAACGAAATCATCAAAATCACTCGGTCCCCCTATACTTAGGATAAGGCATCCTAAGTATAGAAAAGAGCATAGCCAAAATCGGAGACCGGTGATTTGTGAAAAAGAAAGGATATACAAAAAAATCAGAACAAAATATAAAACGCTAATCACGAACAATCGGTCCCCCCTATACTTAGGATCTGGTATCCTAAGCATAGAAGATGAGCAAAAATGGGGACGGTTGTGGTCTACGAAGAATATACAAGTGTTGTGGATCTCCAGAAATCGAATGGCTAAAAAGTCTTCGTACAAGATGAGATGAAGTGAAAGAATGATCACGAGTCATGTACAAAATAGATCACTTCAATATGGGTCAGATGATCAGTAGTCTCGATGAAGTGTTTCAGCATCTTCCCGTTAACCATGAACGGCTCTGCACCAGGTGACACATCTGATATTGCTATACTTCCATTGTTGTGCACCGTTCAGACTATGTAAGGTCCATCCCACTTGCTTTTCAACTTGCCAGGAAAAATTCTCAATCTTGCATTGAACAACCAGGCTTTCTGCCCAGGGACAAAGCTCTTGTGCTGAATATGTCTATCGTGCCATTTCTTCACTTTGTTCTTATAAATGAGAGTGTTCTCGTATGCCTGATTTCGAATTTCTACCAGCTCATTCAGATCTATCTTTCTCTTAGCTCCTGCTTTATGTGCATCAAGTAAAATTTCTCGAATAGCCCATTCAGATCTGTGCATGATCTCTACGGGCAAATGGCACGGCTTTCCATAATCCAATCTAAATGGTGAAGTACCTAAGGGAGTTTTGTATACAGTACAATATGCCCAAAGAACCTGATCTAGAAGCTGCGACCAGTTCTTCCTGTTCGGTCGTACCAATTTCTGTAGAATTGATTTCACCTCCCTATTTGAAACTTCAGCCATGCTGTTCGTCTGTGGGTGATAAGGAGAAGCTACTCTGTGATCAATGGCGTATTGCTTCACTAGCTTTTTGACCTCCTTATTAATGAAATGGCTACCCCCATCAGAAATAAGAATACGTGGAATCCCATACCGTGAAATAACGTGTTCCCTTAGGAACTTGCAACTTATCTTACTGTCTACAGTTCGTGCGGGTATAGCCTCCACCCATCTACTAACATAATCCACAACGAGAAGAATGTACTCAAAGCCGTTGCTGGAATGGAACGGTCCCATGAAATCTATGCCCCATGCTTCAAAGATCTCGCAAATAATGGCGAGTCTTATCGGCATTGCATCTCTAGCATTGACTGTCCCTACTGCTCTCTGACAATCCGGGCAACTCTTCACGAATGTACAAGCATCTCTAGTAAGAGTTGGCCACCATAATCCGCTCTGAAGTACCTTTTGTGTTGTCCTCTTCCCTGAGTGGTGTCCCCCTGCCTCTAAAGAATGACACAAAGTGAGGACACTATTATACTCCTCCTGAGGAATACAACGCTTGTAAACACAATCCGGTCCTTCACAAAAAAGAATCGGATCCTCCCAATGGTAGTATCGTGCCTCAGAAACTAGTCTATCAACTCGATTCTTTGGCCAACCTTGAGGACTTTTCTGTGTGACAAGAAAATTCACTATATCCGCATACCATGGGAGCTCGGTAACTGCAAAGATGCTCTCGTCGGGAAATCTCTCTGCAATCTCTAGCGTGTACTCATCTGAAGGCTTCTCTATCTGTAATCGGGAGAGGTGATCAGCTACCACATTCTTTACTCCAGGTTTGTCTTTAATATCCAAATCGAATTCCTCAAATAAAAGAATCCATCGAAGAAGGCGTGCCTTGGCATCCTTCTTTTCCATCAAAAATCAGATAGCTAAATGATCTGTATAAACTATGATTTTGGAGCCAAGAAGATAAGATCTGAATTTATCTAATGCAAACACTACTGCCAACATCTCCTTTTCTGTCACTGTGTAATTACGCTGAGCATCATCTAAGGTTCTGCTGGCATAGTGGATGGCAACAGGAAGTCCATTCCTCCTCTGTCCTAATACAGCTCCGACCGCAAAATCTGAAGCATCCGTCATGATCTCGAAGGGTAGAGACCAATCATGCAGCTGTAGGATAGGAGCACTGATAATCATCTCCTTTAACGTGAGGAAGGCATTAAGGCATTTATCATCTAACAAGAACTCGATGTCTTTGCCTAATAATTTAGTTAGCGGTCGAGCAATTTTAGAGAAATCCTGAATAAACCGTCGGTAAAAACCGACATGCCCCAGAAATGACCGTAACTGCTTAATGTTGGATGGTGGTTCGAGGCGCTTGATGTCATCAACCTTGGCAAGGTCAACCTCCATGCCTCGTTGGGAGATGACGTGCCCCAACACGATCCAGTGTGTAACCATAAAATGGCTCTTTTCCCAAGACAGAACGGGATCTACCTCACAACATTTCTGAAGAACCTGGTCTAGGTGCGCTAAACAATCGTCAAAGGACTCACCATAGACCGAAAAATCATCCATAAAAACCTCTAGAAAATCACTGACCATATCCGCAAAAATAGCAAGCATACACCTTTGGAAAGTAGCAGGGGCATTGCACAATCCAAAGGGCAGCTGCTTAAAGGCATGCGTGCCAAACGGACATGTGAAGGTGGTTTTCTCCTGGTCTTCAGGAGCAATTGTTACCTGGTTGTATCCGGAGTAACCATCAAGGAAACAGAAGTACTCCTTCCCTGCCAACCGTTCTATGACATGGTCTATAAAAGGCAAAGGGAAGTGGTCCTTCATCGTCGCGACGTTCAATTTTCTATTATCAACGCACACCCGCCACGACGTGGTTACTCTCTTTGGAATCTCCTCTCCACTCTCATTCTTAACCATCTGAATTCCTGATTTCTTAGGGACAACATGTAATGGGGTAACCCATTCAGAGTTGGAGATGAGATAAATGAACCCTGCGTCACACCATTTTGTAATCTCTTTCTTGATAATCTCTCGTAAAACCGGATTCAGCCTACGCTGAAATTCTCTGGAAGGTTTGCTGTCATGATTGAGATATATATGATGAGAACACAAAGCAGGATTAATCCCACGGAGATCGGATACAGTCCACCCAATAGCCTTGCGGTTTCTTTCAAGAACCTCCATCAGACGAGATTCTTGTTCTTCGATCAAAGATGAACTGATAATGACCAGAAACTGTCGATGTGAACCCCAAGGAAGGTATACTTCATATTTGGTGGCAACAACTTCAGTTCAGGTAAGGTAGATTCTGGCTCTGCTGAAACCTCATCTATACATGTATTGGGATCCGTATCAATTGTGGATTTGTCGGAAATATGGTTATCCACCATCTCAATATGCTCTGGAGTTGGACTACAGAAGATGTTTAAAACATCATCCAACTCGCTATTATGCTCATCCTCAAAATGATCAGAGGAAAACAATTCATCTAAATGGAGCCCTATCTCTAGATCATCTGAAGTGGAGGAATTGTGTAAAGATTTTGACTCTAAAAGATCTGCAATAAACTCTTCAGAAGTCTGATCCCTCTGCTTCTCGTCATTGATGAATCTACGTTTCATCATCTTTATTCTATCATTTTGGTCTGAAAAACCCTAGTAAATGCGTGTAAATAGCATTAATTCATGCATTTTAGCATTCATGCATAAGTGTGTAAATACTGTATAAAATACGGTTTTTAATGCAAAAATTATAGAATAAAGAAAAGAAAAGAAAAAGAATAAAATATTGTAAATATTTTATGACCCGAAACCCCGAGACCTAGGCATCTTGATGAATAGGTCGACAAGGAATAAAGTAGGGGGAGATAAGGGCCAAAATACAGATAAAAGACCTATATTTTCTATTCATTCTTTATTCATTTTGGGACCTATTTTTGGTTCCACTTTTTATACCTCAAATAAAGAAACTTTGTACATGAAAGTTGTAGATAATTTAATAAAGAAAAATACAAAATTGATTTCACTGAAAAATAATGTACAGATAAAAAGTTATGGTCTGAATAAAAATCCAGAATGCCAACTTCCCAGACCCGTATCTCATAAACGAAAACTCCAAATGCAGCATACTCACCTTTAATTGTATATAGAAGAAAATAAGCTATTTAATGGCGGTGGTTTCGCATTTGGCGGAGCTACGGTTTGAAAGTTGAGTTTTGGACCCCTATTGTATACTTGTACATATTAAAATATTCGATTTATTATTTATTTATTATTTTTATAATTTTATATTGTTATAATGTTGTAAATAATACTTATAATAATTATGTACATTAAAATTGGAATAAAAACCTAAATAAAACATAAAATAAAATATATGTATACACAATACATAGATACAATACTTATATACATACCTATATAACATACCCTTGTATTTTATTTAATATACAAAACATCTCAGAAAAATAAAATAAAAATATGATATGTGCATAAAAGTATGTTATAATTATATAAATTAATTAACATAATTAATAACATTAAAATACACAAAATAAAAATAAAGTAATAAAGTATATAGATAATATACCTATATAGGGGTATAAAAGCAACTTGTAAAAATACATTTCATAAAAATAATTAAAAATCATAATAAAATATTAATAAAATTATAAACACTTTTTATTTAATAACCTAAATCTAATAAAATAGTTTACTATTTTAAAACGATTTTTTAAGCATTTTTTGCAGGCTTTTTCCTGGTTGGTCCACGTGGACCAACCAGGGGGGTTGGAAAGTTGACCCGCGGTCAACTCTCTGACCCCAGCCTTCTCAATGTCAGAATGTGTTTTGTCCCCTTCTTCTCCCTTTTTTCTAGGACAATCCTTTCACCGTTCGACCTAGATTTCTTCTGACTTTTTTCTCCCCTATGACTGATCATACACGCCCATCGATTATCTCGGGGATTGGATCAATGGCGCACCCGTGATCGCGCCTCGAAGTTCACCTCTCCACCAGGTTTCAAAAGAGACCCCAAACCTCCATTTTCATTTTGAACCCTCTTTGACCATCTATCTTGCCCTCAGCGTGTGCTCCGGACTGGGTCTCGTGACAGGAGACCCTCCAGCCCCCAGGAGGCATAGCTAGGCGGTCGAGGCGGTGTCTCCGCCCCCATCTCCGGCCAACGGCCGTGAGGTACCACCTTGGGTTTTTAACCCTCGAGGTCCATTTTATCTTCTATTTTTCTTGGTTGTTCTTCTTCTCTGTAATATTAGGATTAGATCCCCGTGCCCAGTTCGCCTTTTTATCTACCTAAACACCGTCTCCATTCCTCGCTGGAGCTTTCTCCGGCGAGTTCATTCCCACAACCGCCCAAGCCCATTTCGCCTCTCTACGGGGTCGGGGTAATTTGCCCCCGACTCTATCATCGTTTCTTTCGCAGGAACTGGGATATACACGCGCCTGGAACCTTTTTGGAGGATTCGCCAGCAGCACTTGGGGCAAAGCAACCTCCACCTCGTCGTGGAGGGGTTCCTGTGTTGTCCGCGCCATTTTTGCTGCTTTCAGCCATTCGAGGAGGGCGTCAGCTTGCTCTTGGACTCTGCAGCGGTGAAGGAGGAGGGCGGAGGAAGGGTAGCGTGGCGATCGAAGCTCGCCGGGCCGCTGTTCATCGCTTGTTCTTCCTTCGAGCTCGGGGACCGTCAGATCCTCCCCAGTTCTTCCCGAGGCACAGCTGCCCTCGGATTTTGCGTCTCCTGGCCGTCGATCGTCATAAGCAGGACATAATCCCAAGCGTCCATGTCAAACGTCATCGTGCCCTGTGAAAGCGACACGTGGCGTAAGTGAAGCCGCACCGCCGTTGGATCGACCTCCTGGGCATTTTGCGCTATCAGCCCAGGGGTTTTGTTGTTTTATATCGACTGCAGAGACTTTTTATTGCCCTTGTTATCTTTTTGCTAAACTTTACAGGAGTGCCCCTTACTCTTTCTGATATCATTGTTATATCCCCGCCAGGCACGTGCGTACGCACGTGGCCCTGGCATTTTTGCAGACAAGCCCGCGAGCATTTTGTTATTAATCTCAGTCCAGCAAAGTTTAATTTAGTTATTTATTTTCTGGAAATATTGCGCTAAGGCCCCTTGACTTTCTGAATATTACACAAATACCCCTGCATGTGTGCCTTTTCTTTTTACTTCTAGCATTTATTGCATGCATTCATAAAATCTCAAAAATTCCCCAAAAATCAAGTTAAGCTCTTGTTGCATTGTAGTTTCGCGCCATATTTTTATTTTGCATATTTGTTGCATTTTAATATTTTTAAAAATTCAAAAACATGCATTTTCAGCACTGTTTGCATTAGAAAATCCATAAAAAATATAAAATTACCTCAGAAAATTCCCAAAAAATATATTTTGTGTCTTATAGTGTCATTTATCTCCAGACCAAAAATCATTAAAAAATACAAAACAAAACTCCTAAAAATTAGAAAAGCCCAAAACCCTTCCTAAAAATCTAAAAATTCCTAGAAAAATCCTAAAAATATAAACTCAGTTCCTGTAGTTTTTCTATTTTATTCTCTTTTATGGAAAATTAAGTTGAGGAATTTTTGACACTGTTTACTATTTTTCATCCTCAATTTAATTTCGGCCAGCAACTTTTATTCATTGTTTTCTTGTATTTTGACATTTAAAAATACCAAAAACATTCTTAAAAATTCCCAAAAACCACAAAAATAGTAAAAAAGTATAAAAAGCCAAAAAGACTTTATTTCCTAATTTTTGGACATTTTTATCTATATTTAGAAATACCTCTTTCTCCCTTTTATTACATAGTTCATATAGTCCAATATTGAAAAAGAAAATAAAAAAATATAAAATATAAAAAGAAAATAAAAATCAGTAAATTAAAAATCAAAATACAAAAATATAAAATTAAAAATTAAATAAAAAATTATAAAATTAAAAACCCACAAAAAAATAGCTTAGTAGACACTTGATCACCTTCACACACATTTTGGTGCCTTAGTACCCCGTTCTACCTGTCTGCTCCCTGTGTTCGACCTCTACAATACTTGCACCTATACACATCTTGTTGTAGAGTTTTAATAAATTTTAACTCCGCACAATTACTTTCATTGCTTGATTTATTTATCGTGGGTTAATTGTTGTTTGAATCAGGATTTTCGAGCGGTCACCGCATCGACTGCGGTTTCGCCTTGTGAAACCGTACGACCCTTGATTTTTCCTGTTCAACAAATGGCGCCGTTGCCGGAGAGCAACAGCGCTTAGTTCGGGTCTTGTTTGTGTTTGTGAGTGATTGTCTATTTCGCAGCTTTTATTTTTCGCTATTTTATTTTCTTTATTTTTGATATATTTCTTGAGCTGTCTAACCTTCTCTTTTGTTGACTTTGTGCGAGGAACCGCGGATCGAGGGAGGCACTCCACCCTAGGCGCCTACGTACCCACGTGAAGCCGGCATCTGCCAACCGAGCACCGAGGAGACGAGAAGAGATTTTTGAAGACCCAGCTCCACCTTTAGTTGTAGACTTTATTTCCTGCATTTATTTTTGTAATTTAAGTGAGAGATAGACTCCTTTATTGTAATAATACAGGTACCCTCAGACACTTGGACATTCGAGCCTAATTTCCAAGTGATTGTTCACTTGGGGGCTCACCGCTGTTTTGTCGGCTTTTCATCGCATTTTTTACTTTGTTTTCCGATTTTCGATTTTATTTCTTTTGTGTGATTGAGCCCTTAGTTTTAGGATTGCTTGCGTAGCATTAGGTCCAAACACCTTAATCAACATTGCATGTACCTATAGTACGTTCTGGACTTAGTCAAATTTTAAACAGTTGATCATCACCTTCAATCCGTCGCGCCGCGAGCTCTCCCCGCAAAGCGCTTTCTCCTAAACTCAAGTGTGTTGAGCAGAGGAGGGGTGAGCCTAGACCGGACTCTAGGGTTGAGGATTGGTGGACAGCTTGTGGTTCTTCCCGCTAATAGCAATTTTTGAACTTAGGGCAATTTCATCGGCTTTTGCATTTGCATATAGATAGGTTTCAATTCTGCTGAGCATCCTTGCATGTAGAGTGCTGGAGGCAAGGTGAGCATTTCTCTTTAGCATGCATCATTGATTTGACGCTTGCATTGCTTTTCCGACTCTACCTCTGATTTTGCCAACCTAGGATCTTAAAGGAATTGAATCCTCGTTAGGCGCGTGCATTTCTTATTAAAAAAATCCAAAAAAAGTGAGAACAAATAAAATTGGGACTGTTAACTTTACTCGGCCCTAAAATCCATCAAAAAGAAAGTATTATCATGGGGTGAGTAATCCCCTCATTGTCTTCGCTTTTACTTGCTCGCGCACACCCTTAGGACTAGTACCCAAATCCCATCTTCATCCCTAAGTGTGTGTGCAACTCTTTTGACTTCTCACCTAACTCTAAAACAGACAAGATTAAAAGACCGCATTTTACGGTCTCTACCGAGTTGAGTAGGTGAATTGAGGGTTTGACTTGTTTTCATTGTTGCTTGTGATTGTTTTGTGTGTGTCCTAGATCATCCCTACGCATTTGCGCATTCTTTTCTACTCTCTTGACTTGACCGTCGTGCTCTCCCGATCATTTTCCTTTTGTTTTTGAGATGGCTGACTGGAGCGTATTTTATCCGGACTTTGCGGGTCATTCGTTCACTCCAGCTAGTCCACCTCCTTTTTTCCAGGAGGACTTTGCTCCTGACTTTTGTACATATCCGCCTCAGCCACAGTATCAGACCTCAGATTTCTATCCACACCCACCTCCACTTCCGTATTCTCCACCTTCACATCCACCCAAGGCCGAGCTGTTGGAGTCACCTTTCATGGAGTCCACCCTTGAGCACTTGACCTAGATGATGGATCATATGAGACAGAGGATTGACCACCTCACTAGTACCAATAAGAGCGACCATGATATTCCACCATTTGACGATATGGGTTCACTCGAGGATTTCCATGAGAGCTTGCAATCACCAAAATTACAAAAAAATGAGAAAATTTTAAAAATACAAAAAGAGTTCGGGAGACACATGATCGAGCCAGACTGTGAAGAGAGGTACCACCTGCCAGATCCTTTGACCACACAACCTCTCACACTTTGTCCCACCTTTGACCCCGAGGATGCCGCTGTACAGACTGCTCTTGGCATGCCTTGTGTAGATGATGATTCCGACTTCCTCCCTTGTATGGAGGAGGTCCAAAAATTCAAAAAAATGTTGACTGAACCCGAAGTGGTGGCCACCATACATGAGATTATCCGTGTCCCACTTCAGCAGGCCATGACTGATTTATCTGCTCCTCTTCCCAAGAAGAGAAAGCGGAGGAGCAGATCTGAGCGTCATATCTTGACCATGGCCACTGCCCACGCCATCGCACACCGTCCCATTCCTCGGAAGAGGAACACTGCCACACCTTTCATCACTTGCACCATCTCTAACTATACTTGTGATCGCACTCTCCTAGATGGCGGTGCTTCGATTAGCATACTACCCTTCTCGCCGGTACAGTCTCTTCACTTAGGGCCTCTCAAGAAAACCAGGATGATCGTACAGTTTGCTGATGGATCAATAAAGAGGCCGAAGGGTATCCTTGAAAACGTCGTCATCTCGATTCAGGGCACGAGCTACACTGTTGACTTTGTCGTTTTGCCCATGGAGACCTCCACTGGGGAGCACTCTCCAATCATCCTGGGACGACCATTCCTCGCATCTGCGAGGGTCATTATTGATTACGGATCAAGAGAGATTCGCTTTCGCCCTACCGATGAGAGCGAAGTTTTGATCACCGCACCCACTGAGACCAGAGACCTGCACATGATGTGACCACACCTATCTTGGCTGACCTCGAGGACCATGACCTTGATGATACTATCAGAGGATTTTGCTGCTTATTGGATTCCACTGAGACCAGAGAATTCCTCCCAGTTGAGGAAGACTCGAAAAGCATGGACCTCGACGTTCCTTCTTCTGGGACTTGGCGGTGTGTTGATGATATCCGCGGGATTTACACGATTGATACCATTGAGCGGAGGGCAGATGTAGAGACTAGACAGGACGGATAGGTTTCGACTTCTTTCACCGATGGGTCCGTTCCTGTTCACATAGATACGGATGAGCCAAAGGCCGAATTTGATTTAGTTGCTTTTCTTCGGAAATTCGGGCCTTTTGATGAGAAAGATGATCCGGTTGAGATTATTGAGGACGAACAGAGATCGACTACTTCCACCGATGAGTTCGTTCCTTTTGGTTTTGACCCGGATGACACCTCACAGGACGACTCCGAGTACACTGCTTCCGATGATGATGAGTTCGTCCCATTTCACTTTGACACTAGCGAGACTCCCAAGGCCGGACCTAGTCACACTTCTTTCACTGATCCGTATGTGCCTTCACACCCTAGGGCCCCTGAGGACCTTCACTCTGTCGACCCTGATCGGCTTCTGTCCACTGTGGACCCCGATGTCGACCTGCACCACACCAGATCTATTCCTCAGCGGTCCCGCAAGAAGGTTCGCTTTCGACCTTCTTGATCATGTGTACATTCACCTCTGCTGTATATTCACTTTTGTTCATCTCAGTCTCTCTCCCGTTTTGCTCATCCACCCATTCTCGTGTTTGCCTTACTTAGGACGTACGTTGTCCTAAGTATAGGGGGGTGGACGAGCCGAGTATTCTTTTGTCGTTCTGTGTCATCACTCCTGTCGTTGCCTATACTTAGGGCTTCTTTTACCCTAAGTATAGGGGGAGTGGTGTGTACATCCTCACGATCTCTTTCATCTGTTGATTTATTTTCTTCTTTTCTTCTTTTCCTTTTCTATCTTCTTTATCTATCAAAAAGGTGCCGCCCATGTAGACAGTTTTCCATACTTAGGGCATACTTTGTCCTAAGTATAGGAGGGCGCGCACCCAGAGTTTCTTTATTTTTCGATCCTCTCCATTGTCTCCTCTTCTTGTCTATACTTAGGGATATCTTACCCTAAGTATAGGGGGAGACAATCTGAGTATGATCTGTTTAGTCCCACCCTTGACCCTCCCTGCTTTGTGTACAGTCTGCTATACTTAGGATTATTTGATCCTAACTATAGGGGGGACGGTCAACTTCTCATTCGTTCATTTGTTTCTTCGTTCATTTATTCTTTAGACTTGCCTATACTTAGTACGAGTTATGTCTTCTCGTTTCTCTCCGATCTATGAGGACATAGCTCAAGCTAAGTATATGGGGTCGTATATACTACGTATATACTTTAGCCATAACTCGTACTTTCGTATTTTCCTAATAATATGGCTAATAATTCTTTAAAATTCATTAAAATCCTTAATAAAAAGGTGTTTTGTTCCTCAAATTCTTTTTATATTTACTGATTAATAAATCAGGTAAAAATGTTCTTTTTTGCAAAATGTTTGAAAAATAGTTTGAAAATCTTTGTGAACATCTATTGAAAACTATTTTGGAAATATTTTGTTACATGTTTTCAACCTGTGTAAAAATGTGTGGTTTACAAAATTTATTTTCTTTGTGTGAAATAAAATGTTTGAAAAATGATTTGCAAATGGTTTGAAAAATGGTTGCAAAAATATTTTGAAAAATATATATATACTGTTTGAAAAACCTTTGCAAAATGATTTTCAAATGTATGTACATGTGTGCAAAAATGTTTGTAAAAATTATTTTGTCCTATAGTTTTCAAAAATTGTGTGAAAAACTTGTGTCAAATAAATTTGAGGAATACTTACATCTCACCAAAATCCATTATATATATGTATAAAATTGATCACTTACCCTTGTAAATTCTTAAATCCACTTCTTGTAAATATAAGAAGCACTCCCGTGTACATATTTTTAACCTAGTTTTCAGCCAAAACTTTTTATTTTCAAAAATCCCAAAAACATTTGCAAAATTAAAATCCAAAAACATTTGAAAAATCCTTTTGAAGAAAAAGACAAAAAAATGCATCATCATCATCATCATCATATTTTCAAAAATCCATAAAAAGTTCAAAATTCTTGAAAATTGCATCACAAAAATATTTTCTGCTTTGCATAGCATTCGTATTTTTCGGATTGAGTTTGATAGTTGAACAAGTCTAAGTAAAATCCGGAGATTGGAGCTTGATTGGACCTTAAAATCTACCTAATAACAGGAACCTCATAGGAACTGGGTTTGAGGTACTTCAGGTCTAGTTGACTTAATTCTTTGAGGATCACGGGACTTAGTTCAATGGATTCTTGACTGCCTAAGTAGAGTATTTCGGAGCACACGCACGACTCTTGTTGATAATGACCTAACCTGGACACCCGCACCTTTCACATGGCTCAACTCAGTTGGAGTGGTGAGGGGATTGGATTTGCTGGTATGAGACGCACACAAGTGGAAACATTTGTCCTCCTCTAGGGAGGGAAGTGCACCCCAACCCGTCCAGTGATTAGGAAGTCTAAAGACAGGAGGTTGTGGGTTGCAATAAAGCTTCAAAAGAGGGATAGTCTACTGGCTCAAGAAGAAAAACTCCTTATGTAAATGCTGCTGTGAATAATATTTCAAAAAAAAAAAAGAGGTTCAGGCATGTACAAAAATAAAAATCCTGCAAAGTATGTGAATATGTTGTATAGAAAATAAGCAAGCTTGAGCATCAAAGTCATATCATGTGAGCCTGCAGCTGGATGACTTGACTACACTGGTCTTGCATCCGAGGATAGGTAGCTACACTGGCTACCGTCCATTCTTCTCTTCACCCCCTCCTCTTGAGCTGGTTGCCACTTGAACTTAGAAGGGAATACCCCGCTCCTCGAGGATGGAGTTGTTGGATTGGGGAATCATTGGGTTGTCGTACTGGAGAAGTCAGTTTCTTTGTCATTCTAGTTGGGGAGAGCCACCATCACTTACATTGTACGAGTCAGATTCATAGTCGTAAGGGTTTGCGTATGAATTGAGATATTTCTGACCTGGCTATTGAGGAGACTTGGACAGAGTTTTGAGATTCTCAGGGACTGTTGGATTTCAAATTCGGTTCTCAATAAGGTTCTGCCCGCACTAAAATTCTGAAGGTCCGACTTAAGCTCCAAACTTTGATTTTGTGAAGACAAGTTTGATAATTAAATTTATTCCATCTTTCTTCTTTTTCTTTTCTTTATTTTTCTTTTTTTCTGCACTTATTGCATAAGTGTTTGCTAGGGACTAGCAAAGGCAAGTATAGGGGGACGATGAATCTACGTTTCATCATCTTTATTCTATCATTTTGGTCTGAAAAACCCTAGTAAATGCGTGTAAATAGCATTAATTCATGCATTTTAGCATTCATGCATAGGTGTGTAAATACTGTATAAAATACGGTTTTTAATGCCAAAATTATAGAATAAAGAAAAGAAAAGAAAAAGAATAAAATATTGTAAATATTTTATGACCCGAAACCCCGAGACCTAGGCATCTTGATGAATAGGTCGACAAGGAATAAAGTAGGGGGAGATAAGGGCCAAAATACAGATAAAAGACCTATATTTTCTATTCATTCTTTATTCATTTTGGGACCTATTTTTGGTTCCACTTTTTATACCTCAAATAAAGAAACTTTGTACATGAAAGTTGTAGATAATTTAATAAAGAAAAATACAAAATTGATTTCACTGAAAAATAATGTACAGATAAAAAGTTATGGTCTGAATAAAAATCCAGAATGCCAACTTCCCAGACCCGTATCTCATAAACGAAAACTCCAAATGCAGCATACTCACCTTTAATTGTATATAGAAGAAAATAAGCTATTTAATGGCGGTGATTTCGCATTTGGCGGAGCTACGGTTTGAAAGTTGAGTTTTGGACCCCTATTGTATACTTGTACATATTAAAATATTCAATTTATTATTTATTTATTATTTTTATAATTTTATATTTTTATAATGTTGTAAATAATACTTATAATAATTATGTACATTAAAATTGGAATAAAAACCTAAATAAAACATAAAATAAAATATATGTATACACAATACATAGATACAATACTTATATACATACCTATATAACATATTCTTATATTTTATTTAATATACAAAACATCTCAGAAAAATAAAATAAAAATATGATTATGTGCATAAAAGTATGTTATAATTATATAAATTAATTAACATAATTAGTAACATTAAAATACACAAAATAAAAATAAAGTAATAAAATATATAGATAATATACCTATATAGGGGTATAAAAGCAACTTGTAAATATACATTTCATAAAAATAATTAAAAATCATAATAAAATAATTTATAAAATTATAAACACTTTTTATTTAATAACTAAATCTAATAAAATAATTTACTATTTTAAAATGATTTTTTAAGCATTTTTTACAGGCTTTTTCCTGGTTGGTCCACGTGGACCAACCAGGGGGGTTGGAAAGTTGACCCGCGATCAACTCTCTAACCCCAGCCTGCTCAATGTCAGAATGCGTTTTGTCCCCTTTTTCTCCTTTTTTTTCTAGGATGATCCTTTCACCGTTCGGCCTAGATTTCTTCTGACCTTTTTCCTCCCTATGACTGATCATATACGCCCATCGATTATCTCGGGGATTGGATCAATGGCGCACCCGTGATCGCGCCTCGAAGTTCGCCTCTCCACCAGGTTTCAAAAGAGACCCCAAACCTCCATTTTCATTTTGAACCCTCTTTGACCATCTATCTTGCCCTCTTAGCGTGTGCTCCAAACTGGGTCTCGTGACAGGAGACCCTCCAGCCCCCAGGAGGCGTAGCTAGGCGGTCGAGGCGGTGTCTCCGCCCCCATCTCCGGCCAACGGTCGTGAGGTACCACCTTGGGTTTTTAACCCTCGAGGTCCATTTTATCTTCTGTTTTTCTTGGCCGTTCTTCTTCTCTGTAATATTAGGATTAGATCCCCGTGCCCAGTTCGCCTTTTTATCTACATAAACACCGTCTCCATTCCTCACCGGAGCTTGCTCCGGCGAGTTCATTCTCACAGCCGCCCAAGCCCATTTCGCCTCTCTACGGGGTCGGGGTAATTTGCCCCCGACTCTATCATCGTTTCTTTCTTAGGAACTGGGATATACACACGCCTGGAACCTTTTTGGAGGATTCGCCAGCAGCACTTAGGGCAAAGCAACCTCCACCTCGCCGTGGAGGGGTTCCTGTGCTGTCCGCGCCATTTTTGCCGCTTCCAGCCATTCGAGGAGGGCGTCAGCTTGCTCCTAGACTCTGCAGCGGTGAAGGAGGAGGGCGGAGGAAGGGTAGCGTGGCGATCGAAGCTCGCCGGGCCGCTGTTCATCGCTTGTTCTTCCTTCGAGCTCGGGGACCGTCAGATCCTCCCCAGTTCTTCCCGAGGCACAGCTGCCCTCGGATTTTGCGTCTCCTGGCCGTCGATCGTCATCAGCAGGACATAATCTCAAGCATCCATGCCAAACGTCATCGTGCCCTGTGAAAGCGACACGTGGCGTAAGTGAAGCCGCACCGCCGTTGGATCGAGCTCCTGGGCATTTTGCGCTATCAGCCCAGGGGTTTTGTTGTTTTATATCGACTGCAGAGACTTTTTATTGCCCTTGTTATCTTTTTGGTAAACTTTACAGGAGTGCCCCTTGCTCTTTCTGATATCATTGTTATATCCCCGCCAGGCACGTGCGTACGCACGTGGCCCTGGCATTTTTGCAGACAAGCCCGCGAGCATTTTGTTATTAATCTCAGTCCAGCAAAGTTTAATTTAGTTATTTATTTTCTAGAAATATTGCGCTAAGGCCCCTTGACTTTCTGAATATTGCACAAATACCCCTGCATGTGTGCCTTTTCTTTTTGCTTCTAGCATTTATTGCATGCAATCATGAAATCTCAAAAATTCCCCAAAAATCAAGTTAAGGTCCTGTTGCATTGTAGTTTCACGCCATATTTTTATTTTGCATATTTGTTGCATTTTAATATTTTAAAAATTCAAAAACATGCATTTTCAGCACTGTTTGCATTAGAAAATCCATAAAAAATATAAAATTACCTCAGAAAATTCCAAAAAAATATATTTTGTGTCTTATAGTGCCATTTAGCTCCAGACCAAAAATCATTAAAAAATACAAAACAAAACTCCTAAAAATTAGAAAAGCCCAAAAACCTTCCTAAAAATCTAAAAATTCCTAGAAAAATCCTAAAAATATAAACTCAGTTCTTGTAGTTTTTCTATTTTATTCTCTTTTATGAAAAATTAAGTTGAGGAATTTTTGACACTGTTTACTATTTTTCATCCTCAATTTAATTTCGGCCAACAACTTTTATTCACTGTTTTCTTGTATTTTGACATTTAAAAATATCAAAAACATTCTTAAAAATTCCCAAAAACCACAAAAACAGTAAAAAAGTATAAAAAGACCAAAAAGACTTTATTTCCTAATTTTTGGACATTTTTATCTATTTTTATAAATACCTCTTTCTCCCTTTTATTACATAGTTCATATAGTCCAATATTGAAAAAGAAAATAAAAAAATATAAAATATAAAAAGAAAATAAAAATCAGTCAATTAAAAATCAAAATACAAAATATAAAATTAAAAATTAAATAAAAAATTATAAAATTAAAAACCCACAAAAAAATAGCTTAGTAGACACTTGATCACCTTCACACACATTTTGGTGCCTTAGTACCCCGTTCTACCTGTCTGCTCCCTGTGTTTGACCTCTACAATACTTGCACCTATACACATCTTGTTGTAGAGTTATAATAAATTTTAACTCCGCACAATTACTTTCATTGCTTGATTTATTTGTCGTGGGTTAATTGTTGTTTGAATCAGGATTTTCGAGCGGTCACCGCATCGACTGCGGTTTCACCTTGTGAAACCATACGACCCTTGATTTTTCCTGTTCAACAGTCATCCATACTGAAATATAAGGTACCGTCTGACAAACTGCCAACTGTGGTCTCGGACCCATCCTCTGCTAGGAAATATTGGGTCTCTACTCGATACCTCTCAAGGTCGTCAAGACGAACCCCATCCATGTAATCACAGGTGGCTAAAAAACTCAAGAAATTGGAAGATGCACCACTGGATGTGTTTGAATCTCTCGCCATCTCTATATGTACCTTCTCGCCCTCGGTGCGAAAATATACCTTCCTTGTATCATTGTCGAAGAGAGCCTTTGCGGTCTCTAAGAAAGGTCTCCCAAGAATGATTGGGGTAAGGTATAACTGTGTAGGGCAATCCATGTCCAGGACCGTAAAGTCCACTAGGAATTGCAGACCCCGCATGGTTACGATAACGTTCCTTAATATGCCCCTAGGTCTCTTTACAGATCTATCAGCAAACTGAAGTATCGCGCGGGATTTGTAAGGAGGACCTAACTCGAGCTTGTCGAGTAAGGAAGATGGTATCAAATTGATCGAGGAACCGTTATCTAAGAGAGTGCGATCGAATTTGGCATTTGCGATCTCGCATCTGACATAATGTGCACCTGAGTCCTTCTTCTTCTTCTTCGGTAACTTATTCTGAATAGCACAAGATGTAGCCTTGGTCAAAATATGTTTCTCCGTACACGATCTCATTTTCCTACGCGTAGTACATCGGTTTTTCAATTGATTCTTAAGCGTAGGAAAATGATCCAAGGCATCATGAAGTAGGATCTTCAAAAAGATGTGATCTTTTAGTAATCGCTCGGTCTCTGGAGTGACAATATTCTTTTTGGAGTTTTTCTTTCCTTTTCCAAACAAAGCGTCGGGAAAGGGAACAATGTCTGGAATGAGAAAATCAGACTTTTTATTCAATTGAGAAACAGCATGTACATCGAGAGTTTCAGAATTATGTACAAAACTCTCTAAAACAGGGGAAGACATGTTTTTGTCGGGAGTATCTACATGGTCTGGCGTGATATCATCGTCTGACTCGCCAGTGTCCATGTCAACTGTATCGGCATCGCTCCCTTCTCTTGGATCTTCAAGGTGGTCCTCATCATTGTGTTGATTCTCCTCCTCAGCATCAGAATTTGGTTGTTCATGGATTTGCTCCTGCTCCTCATTAAGTGCCCTCTCCTCTATTCCAGCAGGTGCTCGTGGTGATCTATCGCTCCTGAGACGAATGAAGTTAGATAAAAATTCAGGAAACGAGATCATACATGTAAGGTTGTCTACCTGATCTGGATGCCTCCTCTTGTTGTTCGGATTCATCTGAGGCTGGGCTGGGAGAGTGGTCTTCGGTGCAGTTAACTCGTCCAGATGACGGTTAACCTGCTCCATCTCTGTCTTATGCACAATCTGGAGCGTACTCAGCATGTCCATGATTTGATTTAGTGCCTGGGCCTGTGAGTTCATTTCAGATTCTGTGTGGTGGCCCTGGCTTGCTCCTCACTCCTGCCTTGGCGTGTATTGCTGAGAAGTGGAAGGCTGGGAGAATCTCTGCGATATGGAGGAAAATTGATGCAACTGCTGATAAGGATATGTCTGTAAATGGTTAGCAGGGTACTGATATATATGTGGTCTCTGATAAGCATGCTGGTGAGACTGTTGCTGCGTGAAATTCTGCTGGTGCTGGAAATGTGGATGTCCATGCTACGGTTGGCTATACTGCTGCTGCTGATGATGCGATATACTCGGTTGCTGAATCGGAGTATACCAAATCCCGTTGATCTCGAGAGTGGCTTGCGGCTCAACATCCATATCACTAGCACTGGTGATCTGACCGGGATTGTCATGAGACTGATCCTCATGCCAATCAATCTGCGGAGTCTCTGGCTCGCTCTGTACGTAGTGAATCTAACGGCTGGGTGGAGCAGGTAAGATCCTCCATGTAGGCTGTGCGGTCGAAGAAGATTGCTATGAGAGTTTATCCAACTCTTGCAGCGGTTGTAAGCCCTGAACTTGTTTCTGAATCACATCCACCAACGTTAATTTCTCGCTAATAAAGCCCATGTTGGTGTTGGATTCGGATTTCTGAAATGTTAGCCACCTTATGATGCTCTCGGTAATGTGGTGGATGAGGGGCTTTCTGAAATGCTCGAGTAGAGTCGACGACTCTCGAGTTCTCTGCCATCCCTTCGAAGATGGCCCAGACTGACTCGACATCCTTGTTCAAATAATTGCCGCCACATGCGGCACTCACTAACCCCTGAATATCCGACTGGAGTCCTCCGAAATAATTCTGAACTAGCACCTTCATCGGTATCTCATGATGCGGGCATCTCTCCTTAAGATCTTTGAATCTATCACATGCCTCATGGAAAGATTCATTCGGAAGCTGCGTGAAATCGGAGATCTGACTCCTCATCATGTTCGTCCTCCCCAGAGGAAAATATCTACGCAGGATGTGGACTTCAGATCGTCCCATATAGAAACTTTCCTTCCCAGGTGGCTCAACCAATAAAGTGCCTTATCGGTTAAGGCAAGGGAAAGGCTTTGAGGTGAACAACCTCCTGCATAACGCCTGGCTAACTAGTCGTACCACAGATCATTTCGAACTGCAGCAGAAAGGTAAATGGCTCCTCTGTAGCATTCCCGTAAAACTTGGGAAGTAGTGAGATGAAGGACGACCTCAATTCGTATGGCCCATGATTCGGCGATAGCCGAATCCAATGATGGAGCGTTCTCGTGCCCGGGTCATACTCTTCCCGTAAAGTAGCGGGAACCACTGCAGGCGGTAAATGGTTCCCGGCCCCTGCTCGCAGTGCGGCTATCTCAGCCCGCAACTCGTTCTGAGTTCTAAATTGTTCTCGAATATGGATATTCATCTGTTGTAATGTGTCGAGAATTCCGGTTGTTATATCTACGGCTGAGTCTGATCTTCCGTCATGGTGATCCTCTGCTGGTGGCCTCTCGTCTGCTGGACTTTGCCGCGAGCCATCTGCTTCAAATCTTCTGTAAAAGAAAAGCTCTTGTAAGAACTCAGCGAAAAATCAGCGGGAGATATCGATGATGTATTGAGACAAGGGTCTGCCTCAATAGTCTGGCCAGGAGGCGAGGGAGTATGGGTCTGACTCTCCTCGAGATTAGATGGGACAAGCTTGGGAAGAGAGTCATCCCAAGCTTGTAAAGATGTACGAATGACGGTGGACGGTCGAAAGCTCACGGAGTCTGAGCAGAAAAGCCGTCGAGACGTCATCTTCGATATCAAGAGAGTGATCGGGAGAGCACAATTTACGATTCAAGTGAGAGGAAAAAAATGCGAAAAGTCGCGGTAACTCACGCCCCGCAAGCAAACACAAAGCAAACCCCGTTTTCACCAACACAACCCGATGATGATCGTAAGAGTTCGGTCTTTTATCTTGTCGGTTTTAGGGTTGTAATTAGCAAACAAGTATAATCGATTAATGTGAGCTGATGCGAGCTGATAGGTACCCGATATTTTCCCGAAACACGGGCCCGAGTCTCTACAGAAAACCACTTTCTCTCAGCCAGTATGGGAGTAAGTACGGACCATTTCCGACTACCTGTGTTACTTGAGGACGGAGCCTTACATAGTGTCCTCTAAACCTCCCACTCTACTAAGTAAACCCGGACTGTTTCCGGCTACCCGAGCGTACCCACTGAGAAGCGGTGCTTAGGTGCATAGACTAAGTAGTATTTCGCGAGAAATACAGGTTTGTGGCTCTAACCTTACGGGTCGTCTTTCACTCGCACACTCTGAGAAAATGTGTGGGGATTACTCTCTGATGAATCTCCATTTCGTCACCTTTATTCTATCATTTTGGCCTTAAAAACCCCAGCAAATGCATGTAAATAGCATCAATTTGTTCATAATAGCATTCATTATTTATTGTATTAATTTTACATTAAATAAGGTTTTTAATGCCAAAATTATAGAATAAAGAGAAGAAAAGAAAAAGGAATAAAATATTGCAAATATTTTATGACCCGAACCCCCGAGACCAAGGCCAGCATGGAATTGGTCGACAAGGAATAAAGTAGGGGGAGATAAGGGCCAACAGTACAATAAATACCTCATATATTTATTCATTTATTTATGCATTTTTGACACCTATTTTGTATATAATTATTCATTCATCAAATAAAGAAAATTTGTACATGAAAGTTGTAGATAAAATGTAAATAAAAATACAAAATTTAGTTTGTATAAAAATAATACTCAGTATACATTTTATACCCAGAATAAAAAGCCAAAATCTCAACTTCACAGACCCATATCTTGCAAATAAAAACTCCAAAACACCCAAACTCACCTTTAATTGTATATAGCTTTCCAATAACTATTTAATAAAATTGGTTTCATACTGTTTGGAGTCCATCTATAAAAGTTAGGTTTTTGGCTCCTATTGTACAATCTACCCGAATAAAATATTCAATTTATTCTTCATTCATTATTTCTATAAACTTGTATTTTTAGAATTTTGTAAATAATGTATAGAATACATGTACATATTGAAATTAAAAGAAAACCCAAAAAGAATTTGTAAAATAAAATAAGTCTATGAAATACATAGACAAAATACCTATGCTACCTATATGTATATAAATAAAAAGGAATTTTATTCTTTTATTCTTTATTCATCTATATTTTTATAATAATGTAAATATTACATATAACTTATTAAAAATACAAATTCAAAATAAAAACAAATAAAATATATTAAATAAATAATGTATACATAATATATAGGTAAAATACCTATAAGTATAACTACACATACATATACCTATTTATTTGAAAATGTAAATAAACTCATAAAAATTAAATAAAAATATATTTATACTCATAAAAATAAGTTATAAATTTATAAAATAAGAAAATAAAATAATAAAATAAAATAAAGTAAATAAAAATAAATACATATAAATATACTTATAAATACATTATTAAAATAAAACTATAATAAAATATATCAAAAAATTAAATAAAAATCATAAATAAATACTACATTAATTAATAAACATTTTTTATTTTATAAATAAATTCTAATTAATTCATTTATTACGTTTAAAAAATAAATCAAATTCTGGTCGATGTGGACCAATCAGGGGCCAGGGAATGTTGACCTCCGGTCAACTCCCCCCTGCGCCTCTGACTCCCGTCAGACCTGTCCAGTCCCCTGTTTTTCTCCATTTTTCCCGCTCGATCTGATGCTCCATTGACAGTGATCTCTTCACGAAATTTCCTCCCAGAAGCATCATGATCCTCGCTGCACATTTTGTTTGCCTGTACATAGCTTGTACCGCCACCTATTAGCTGGTCAATAAGGGCGTCATATTTATAAATAAACCCATCTTCTTCTTCCGAGTTTTTTGGCCATCTCCCGAGCCCTAGAGCCCACGCCTTCGGCCTAGCGTGCATCCAGGTGATAGCTGGAGGTCCCCTGGAGGTTGTGGAGGCTCGCGGAGGAAGGAGATGCGCCCACGACGGCGCTCCGACAGTCGTCCTGCTCCTTGGCCCTCCAACCAAGTTCGAGCAGCGCAATTTACATTTCTTAGGTAGATTTTATTCCTGCATTTCATTTCTGCATTTTAATTAGTGTTTAGTTGTTAGAATTAACGTAATTTAGGTAAATCGAAGTTCGCCAGAGCTCAGCTCCGACGACTTCGCCACCGTGCCTCCGACTGTTACCGACGCCCTTTCACCGTCACTTCGTTCCCCACCGCCTTCTCCACCTCCAGACCACTCAAACCCAACCAGATCCTCCCTGGATATGCGAATCGATGCTCATCTCCTCCGCTTCGCCGGAGCATCGCCGCCCTCATCCATTCTTGTGCTAATAGCTTCAGTTTTTGTCCGAGGAGCATCGCCTCGAGCCGAGCTTTCTTCCTGAGCAGGTTAGGTGAGCCATCAAGCACCAGGAGACGAATTTACAGGCCGTCGGAGATACCTGGAGCACCTTGCCTTCTCAGACCTCGCAAGGGCGCTCCAGTGGTCCTCTGACCGATCCAAGACCTCCAGCAAGTAGAGGACCCTTCCAGGAAGCTTTTGGGACACCTTGGAGCGGCAAAGGCCGGCGGAGCAGCGAGTTCTCACCGGAGGAAGCTCGCCCAGGCGAGTATTCTTCCCCGTTCTTCCAGATGTCCTCCTCACCGTCGGATGAAGATCAAGGCCCCAGTTCGAGTGACAGTCGTCCGATGGAGCAGCACTCAGACCATCAGATCTCCTCGGGTGATCTAATCCTCACCGCCCATCGTCGAAGCGGCATCGGCAGACGTGAAGGCGACGCGTGTCAAGTGGACGAAGATCAGCCGTTGGATCGCGTGCCTTTAGGGGTAAATTTAATATATATCCCCCGCCTTTTTGTATTATGATATTAATGCCATAAATAGAATTTCACGTTGTAAATAAATTGTGATTTTTACAGTAGGCCCCCTGTAGTTGTTGTAATTACCAGTTGTTCCTTGCACTGAAGCCCTGGCGGTTTTTGTAAATTGCAAGTTAGCCCCAAAAATAAAAATAGTTGTTTATTTCTATTGTGATTTTTGCACTGATGCCCCTGAGAATTATTTTATTTGCAAAAATGCCCCTGCCACGCTGTTTAATTTTTGTGTCTTTTATCTATTTATTAAAAATACCTAAGGTGCTCCTAAAAATTCAGAAAAAATAGGATAGATGCTTTATGTAATGTTCTTTCATGCCCATATTTTATTTTACATTTTTTGCATTTTTCCTAGTTATTAAAAATAAAAAAAGAGCCCTTTTTGTACTGCTTAAATTAGAAAATACAAAAAAAATATAAAAAGAATTTGAAAAAATTACCAAAAAAATTATATATAGTATTTTTATTTATTTATTTATATTGAGTCTAGAAATTGAAAAAACCTAAAAATAAGAAAAAGAAAAATAAAAAAATCAGAAAGCTCCAAAATCCAACAAAAAATAAAAAACCCTTAAAAATCCCAAAAATATATTTTTCTCTTTTATAATTATCTATATATTATTATTGATGTATTAAAATTAATTTGGGTAATTTTGGGAATTATTTCATATTTTTAAAAACCCAAAATAATTTCGGCTAGTTAATTAGTCCATATTGTGGACATTTTTTGAATAAAAAAAGAATAATAAATACATAAAAATTAGAAATATTTCAGAAAAAGAACAAAAAAAATAATAGAAAAACATAAAACAAAAAAATTTAAATATATTATATCTACATATTTTAAGCATTCATATCTATATATATGTGTATCCATATATTGTATTACTTTTCCCTCTCCTCTTATATATACATCTATATATATACATAAATATATATATCTATATATATATTATATAATTAAAAATATTAATAGAAAATTTAAAAAAATAAATATAAAATATAAAAACAAAATAAAAATTATAAAAACAAAAATATAAAAAAAAATTATAAAATCAAAAACCCACAAAAACAATAAAAATTGGACATGAACAATGAAGTGAATAATTATACAACACATACATCTCTTCGCCTCCCAATGTTCGACCTCTACTTGTGCTTACACCTATACACACTTGCATGTAGAGTTATAATAAATTTTAACTCCACATTTTTGGATATTCATTGCATATATTTCTTGTGGGTTAATTGTTTATTGATCGAGGTCTTTTGCCGGTCGCCTCAGCGACTGCGTTCCCGCTTTGTGTGGAATGCAAGACCGATAGAAAATCCCTAGTCATCAAATGGCACCGTTGCCGGGGAGGCAACATATTTTGTATGAATTTTATGTGGTTTTTAATTCATTTATTTAATTCTTTGCTCATGTCCATTATTCATTTCTTTATTTGTTTTTTTTATTGAGATTATTGATTGACTATTCTGACCCATCTCTTTTATTTATCTTTTATGCGAGGGACCGCCAAGCGAAGGAGGACCTCCTAGGAGGTCCTATGCACCCAAGCAAGGCGGAGTTGGCTCTTCTACACCAGCCAACAGGAGAGAGCTTCGAAGGCAGATGGAGGAGAATTTTTGAAGGCAGTCTACTTTATGCATTTTATTTTAATATGTATATTTATGTGAGAGAGTAACACTTGGATTGTAATAAAACAGGACTCTCACAGGTACACTCTGACTCCCTAGATCCAGTGCCCGAGGGATTGTTCCCTTGGGGGCCTCGATGGTTTTGTCGCTTTTCCATTCTTTATTTTATTTTTATTATTTTGTGTGAATGAGCCTTAGCCATAGGAGTTGCTTGCTCGTAGAGTTAGGTCCAAACACCCTAATATATTTGCATGTACCTATAGTTCGCTTTGGACCTAGATCAAATTCTAAACAGTCGCCTCGCCATCTTCGAGCCTACGCGCCGCGAGCTCACCCTGCCAAGCGCTTCTCCTGAACTCGATGTGTCGAGAGGAGGAGGGGTGAGCCTAGACCGGACTCTTGGCTTAAAGATTGGCGAGCGACTTGTGGTGCTTCACGATAATAGCAATTTCTGAACCTAGGGCGATTTCTTCAGCTTGCTTTTGCATATAGCTTAGGTTTCAAATTTTGTTATGCATCCCGCATGGAGAGAGCTGGGAGGCACTATAAGTCTTCTTACTTAGCATGCATCATCGATTTCTGACTTGCATGGCAATTCCGATCTTCTCCCTCTGTTTTTGCCAACCTAGGATGCTTGATGGAAATTGGAACCTCAATAGGCACGTGCATTGAAAATACCCAAAAAAAAGTGATAATTTCAATAAAATCGGGACTATTAACTCTATTGGACCTAAAATAAAACATAATGGACTTCCTTGTCTTGGGGAGTGCAACCCCCTCATTGTTTGCATTTTAAATTGCTTACGTACACACTAAGGAGTAGAGCCCAAATCCCATCAAGCCTCCTAAGTGTTTGTACAACTTTGTGATTCTCACCTCACTCTAAAACTAAAAAGATAAATGACCGCCACCTGACGGTCTTCACTGTGTTGAGTAGGTGAATCGGGGGTTTGCCTTGTGTATTGAATGTGACTGTGAGTTCATTGTGTTTTCCATTCATTGTTAGAGTAGTCAGTCCCATCGTGTGAGTCATGCATTTTTCCTCTTTGAGTCTCTTTACCTCTCTTATACATATACCTCTTCATTTGCATTGAGTCGTGATATTGGCACTTGAGCTCAATCATTCTTCGCCGAGTCCTTTGTTTCTCTCTTCTGCATCACTTTCCTCGTATTCTCCGTACCATCCTCATCTTCTTAGGTTCGAAGAGAGCATGCTCTTCGGACCATCATTTTGACGGTGTTCCCGCCCTGTGTGGAACACCCCATTTTGTCTATGTCCCGATCTTCTCGCTTGCCCTCCTCGTTCCCTCTGTATCACCCTTCTAGCTCCCATGATATTGGCACGCACGCTCAATCAACTTCTCCACTCCATTGTGTTACCCCTCTTATCCATCTTCCTCATGTCCCCTGTATCACCTCTCCCTCTACCCGGGAATGCTGTGCATATTGATGAGGCTTGCACCGAGGATTATTTATACAGATTATTTGTGTAAGTCGGGCATGATGTTGAGGATGCTGAGATTGATTTGGTGGATTTGACTTTGGATACATGCATACGAGCGTATTGAGGATTTTTGATGATGCATAGAGCATAGGTGTGATGCATTATTGAGGAATTTTAGTTCTCGCACACCGGATTGAGGATGTGATATGATGCGATGACTTGGTGATGATTTCATGAGTATTGATTGATCTATCTATTTTGAGGTTCCACCCATCTTGATTTTGAGGATTGAATGATTATTCTGACTTGGAGTACCTGATAAAGGTGTGCGGATCCTACATGATCTCTCATCTTCCTGATTAAACCCTCCTTGATCTCCTGACTCTTTGATCCACCTATGGCACTTCGAGGATTCCTGATTATCTTTCGTGCCATCCTAGATGATTGGAGTAGCTTGAGGGATGTTTTGTGGTTGACCTGATTATTTGCTCCCTCACATGATCTTATGCCCTCCTATGGATTGATGGATTCACACTATTTCGAGGACCTGAGATTTTATGCCAGCATTTCCATGACCTACAATGATCTAGTTCGTATTACTCCCCGAGGACTATTTGCGGGAGAATGCAACAATTTCTAGGACTGCGGTTTCATACACTGCTTTGGTCGCCATCTTGGTGGGACCCGAAACCGAGTCAGATGATATGCTTGATTGGCCTCCCCCGGTGATTGTGTACCTGACCTATCAGTCCACGAGGCCAATATACTAGACTCATCTGAGACTGCTCTCCTTGACGGTCCTCGCAAGGCAGAGCTCCATTTTTCTGATTATTCCATGCCTGGTTCATAGCTCTCCGAGGGTTATCTGCGAGAGGCTATGACACATTATTGCTATGATGGTCTCTTCTGCTGGTAGACGGTCTGCCGTCTATCGAGACTATGTTTTCTGTGGATCCGTCTGATGGGTCCGGCTCCTTCGAGCCATTCTCTCTCCTTGACGACCCTCGCAAGGACGAGATGTACTCTGATTATTCATTGTGTAGCTCACATCACTCCTCGAGGACTATCTGCGGAAGGATGTGACACTTTCTTTACGATCGGCTTCTCTCACTTCTGGTGCCCTGATCTGTAGGGCACGAAGCCGATTCGTCTGATATGGCCAGTTGGTCTCCCATTCTGATTATGCGCCCGATCTGTTGGGGCATGAGACCGATTTGATCATACTCCTCTGAGTCCTCTCTCCTTGACGGTCCTCGCAAGGATGAGCTCTTTTCTGATTATTCCTTGACTAGCATGTACTACTCCCCGAGGGTTATCTGCGGGAGAGTACATCATTTTCTAGGCACTCGACTTCATTTCTGGTGTCTCCTGGCTGTTGGAGCACGAAGCTGGGTCTTCTGACTTTTGTGTACTCGGTTTCCTCCCTGGTTGTGTCTCCTCTCTGTTGGAGCACGGAGCCGAGTCTTCTGATTATTCACTGATTCTGCTCACCTTGAGGACCCTCGCAGGGGTGAGCAATATATTGTGTTGTTCGGTGTATTCTTGTGACTTTCAGACTATATCACCACCGTCCATCACACATTCTCATTTGCTTTACTTCCGATCTATCTGAGACCATGATTGACTCGGAGGAGTCTGTACTGCTCCTTCTTCCTCCAAGTCTTACGGTATCGGCTCCGTTCACTCATTCACTCCCTATGAGCCGATCATCTGCTTTACGCTACCGGTCTCTACGTTACTTTCCGATCTGTTTGTCCCCGGTAGCTGATACCCACATGATTGCATATCAGGGTGCATTTTCACCTTCTGATTGCATCCTCGTTCTCACATGGAGACGACGATGAGAGTACGGTATTCACTTGTCAGATAACGTCTTGTACTTCACCAGTTCTTCACCACTTGTATATATGTGTGCTGTGTGCATTCTTTCTCCCGTATGTTATGTGTGCTCCATATCTATTGCCATATCTTTGTGTCTACACTTAGGACGTACCTTGTCCTAAGTACAGGGAGTACACACCGTGTTGTTCTTTCGCCGTTCAGTTTCGTCACTCCTGTTGTTGCCTATACTTAGGGATATCTCACCCTAAGTATAGGGGGAGTGATGTGTATATTCTCCACGATCTTTTCATCTATCTGTATATATCTCTCTTTTCTTCTCTTCTTCTTTTCTTTTTCATATTTCTTTATCTAAATAAAGGTGTCGCCCCTTTGTGTTAGTTTTCTATACGTAGGACGTACTTTGTCCTAAGTATAAGGGGGTGCACCCCTGATTTGTTAATTCTTTGATATGTTTATTCCCACCCTTGACCCTCCCTGCTTTGTGTACAGTCTGCTACACTGAGGATTACTTGATCTTAAGTATAGGGGGGACGGTCAACTTCTCATTCGTTCATTTCTTATTCTTATATTCTTTAGACTTGTCTATACTCAGTACGAGCTATGTCTTCTCCTTCTCTTTTTTCAATCTATGACGACATAGCTCAAGCTAAGTATAGGGGGGTCGTATATACTATGTATATACTTTAGCCATAACTCGTACTTTCGCATTCTCTTAGTAATATGGCTAATAATTCTTTAAATTCGTTAAAAACCCTTAATAAAAAGATGTGATTATTCCTCAAATTCTTTTTGTATTTACTGATTAATAAATCAGGTGAAAATATTTTTTGCAAGATGTTTGAAAAATAGTTTGAAAATCTTTGTGAAAATCTTTTGAAAACTATTTTGAAAATGTTTTGTTACATGTTTTCAACCTTTGTAAAAACATTTTGGTTTGTAAAGTTTATTTTCTTTGTGTGAAATAAAATGTTTGAAAAATTGTTTGCAAACGGTTTGAAAAATGGTTGCAAAAATTTGTGAAAATCTATATATACTATTTTGAAAAACCTTTGCAAAATGATTTTCAAATGTGTGCACATGTTTGTAAAAATGTTTGTAAAAAATTATTTTGGACTATAGTTTTCAAAAATTGTTTGAAAAATTTGTGTCAAATAAGTTTGAGGAATAGATACATCTAATAAAAAATAATACATAAAAATAAAAAATTAATTAATTAACCAAATTCTTTAATAAATGTACATATACCTATAAATAAAAACTAAATTCTTAATTCTTGTAAAATAAAGCGGCACGCCCGTATAAATAGTTGTACATATTTTATACGTTGAGTGCCAAAATTATTTTATTTGCAAAAATTCTTTGTGTAAAATTCTTCTCTTTGTTTTCAAATTCTTTGAAAAAAATGCATTATTCGTTGCATATTTGTAAATAGCATTTGCATTGCATTCATCTTCTTTGATTGAGCTTGATAATTGAACTAGTCCAATAAAGACGAAGATTGGAGCTTGGTTGGACCTTACTGCACCTAACCGCACTGGAACCTTATGGGAACTAGGTTTAAGGTACTTCAGGTCTATTCAGACTTAATTCTTTGAGAAATCAGGGCTGGGTTCAAGTCACCTCAGTGGACTAACTGGAACTTTTCGAGACACACGCAAGACTCTTGTCGGCCGTGACCTAACTTGGACACTTGCACCTTTCACTTGGCTCAACTCAGTTGGAGTGGTGAGGGGGTTGGATTTGCCTGTCTGAGACACACACAGGTGGAAACATTCGTCCTCGTCTAGGGAGGGAAGTGCACCCCAACCTGGTCCAGTTTCAATGAAGTCGAATGACAGGAGAGTGTGGGTTGCAATAAAGCTTCAAAAGAGGGATAGTCTTCTGGCTCAAGAGGAAAAAAACTCCTTATGTAAATGCTGCTGTAAATAGTATGTTGAAAAAAAAAAGAAAAAGAAAAACTCCAAAAAAGTGGACAGGCTTGTAAAATAAAAAAATAAAGTGCCTGTCGGAGTATGTATATATGTTGTATAGAAAATAAGCAAGCTTGAGCATCAAAGTTATACCATGTGAGCCTGCAGCTGGATGACTTGACTACACTGGTCTTGCATCCCAGGATAGGTGGCTACACTGGATACCATCCATTCTTTTCCTCCCCCTCCTCTTGAGTTGGATGCCACTTGAACTTAAAAGGGAATACCCCGCTCCTCGATGGTAGAGGGCTGGATTGGGGAATCATTGGGTTGTCATTCTGGAGAAGCTAGTCTCTTTGTCATTTCAGTTGTGGAGAGCCACTATCACTTACACTGTACAAGTCAGCTTCATAGTCATAAGGGTTTGCGTATGACGTAGGCTAGTTCTGACCTGGCTATTGAGGGGATTTGAACCAAGTTCTGCGACTCTCGAAGGTTGTTGTGTTTTAAATTTGGTTCCCGACTAGGTTCCACACACATTCTCACACCAAAGGTCTAACCAGAGCTCCAGACTTTGATTTTGTACAGATGAGTTTAATAATCATGATCAATTCAATTTATTCTTTGAATTCTTTATTTTTGCTTTTTCTTTTCTTCTTATTCTTTATTCTTTTTGAACTTATTGCATAAGTATTTGCTAGGGACTAGGAAAGGCAAGTATATGGGGGTGATGAATCTCCATTTCATCACCTTTATTCTATCACTTTGGCCTTAAAAACCCCGGCAAATGCATGTAAATAGCATCAATTTGTTCATAATAGCATTCACTATTTATTGTATTAATTGTACATTAAATAAGGTTTTTAATGCCAAAATTATAGAGTAAAGAGAAGAAAAGAAAAAGGAATAAAATATTGTAAATATTTTATGACCCGAACCCCGAGACCAAGGCCAGCATGGAATTGGTCGACAAGGAATAAAGTAGGGGGAGATAAGGGCCAACAGTACAATAAATACCTCATTTATTTATTCATTTATTTATGCATTTTTGACATCTATTTTGTATAATTATTCGTTCATCAAATAAAGAAACTTTGTACATTAAAGTTGTAGATAAAAATGTAAATAAAAATACAAAATTTAGTTTGTGTAAAAATAATACTCAGTATACATTTTATACCTAGAATAAAAAGCCAAAATCTCAACTTCACAGACCCATATCTTGCAAATAAAAACTCCAAAACACCCTAACTCACCTTTAATTGTATATAGCATTCCAAGAACTATTTAATAAAATTGGTTTCATACTTTTTGGAGTCCATCTGTAAAAGTTAGGTTTTTGGCTCCTATTGTACAATCTACCCGAATAAAATATTCAATTTATTCTTCATTCATTATTTCTATAAACTTATATTTTTAGAATTTTGTAAATAATGTATAGAATACATGTACATATTGAAATTAAAAGAAAACCCAAAAAGAATTTGTAAAATAAAATAAGTCTATGAAATACATAGACAAAATACCTATGCTACCTATATGTATATAAATAAAAAGGGATTTTATTCTTTTATTCTTTATTCATCTATATTTTTATAATAATGTAAATATGACATATAACTTATAAAAATGCAAATTCAAACTAAAAACAAATAAAATATATTAAATAAATAAATTATACATAATATATAGGTAAAATACCTATAAGTATAACTACACATACATATACCTATTTATTTAAAAATGTAAATAAACTCATAAAAATTAAATAACAATATAATTATACTCATAAAAATAAGTTATAAATTTATAAAATAAGAAAATAAAATAATAGAATAAAAATAAATAAAATAAAAATAAATACATATAAATATACTTATAAATACATTGTTAAAATAAAACTATAATAAAATATATCAAAAAATTAAATAAAAATCATAAATAAATACTACATTAATTAATAAACATTTTTTATTTTATAAATAAATTCTAATTAATTCATTTATTACGTTTAAAAAAAAAGTCAAATTCTATCCGATGTGGACCAATCAGGGGCCAGGGAATGTTGACCTCCGGTCAACTCCCCCCTGCGCCTCTGACTCCCGTCAGACCTGTCTAGTCCCCCATTTTCCTCCATTTTTCCAGCTCGATCTGATGCTCCATTGACAGCGATCTCTTCACGGAATTTCCTCCCAGAAGCATCATGATCCTCGCTGCACATTTTGTTTGCCTGTGCATAGCTTGTACCGCCACCTATTAGCTAGTCAATAAGGGTGCCCCCTCATGTTTATAAATAAACCCATCTTCTTCTTCCGAGTTTTTTGGCCATTTTTCGAGCCCTAGAGACCACGCCTTCGGCCTAGTGTGCATCCAGATGACAGATGGAGGTCCCCTGGAGGTTGTGGAGGCTCGCGAAGGAAGGAGATGCGCCCACAGCGGCGCTCCGGCAGTCGTCCTGCTCCTTGGCCCTCTAGCCAAGTTCGGGCTGCGCAATTTACATTTCTTAGGTAGATTTTATTCCTGTATTTCATTTCTGCATTTTAATTAGTGTTTAGTTGTTAGAATTAGCGTAATTTAGGTAAATCGAAGTTCGCCGGAGCTCAGCTCCGGCGACTTCGCCATCGTGCCTCCGACTGTTTACCGTTCACCGTCACTTCGTTCCCCACTGCCTTCTCCACCTCCAGACCACTTAAACCCAACCAGATCCTCCCTGGATCTGCGAATCAATGCTCGTCTCCTCCGCTTCGCCGGAGCATCGCCGCCCTCATCCATTCTTGTGCTAATAGCTTCAGTTTTTGGCCGAGGAGCATGGCCTCGAGCCGAGCTTTCTTCCTGAGCAGGTTAGATGAGCCATCAAGCACCAGGAGACGAATTTACAGGCCGTCGGAGATACCTGGAACACCTTGCCTTCTCAGACCTCGCAAGGGCGCCCCAGTGGTCCTCTGACCGATCCAAGACCTAGAGGACCCTTACCGATCCAAGACCTAGAGGACCCTTCCAGGAAGCTTTTGGGACACCTTGGAGCGGCAAAGGCCGGCGGAGCAGCGAGTTCTCAGCGGAGGAAGCTCGCCCAGGCGAGCGTTCTTCCCCGTTCTTCCAGATGTCCTCCTCACCGTCGGATGAAGATCAAGGCCCCAGTTCGAGTGACAGCCGTCCGATGGAGCAGCGCTCAGACCGTCAGATCTCCTCGGGTGATCTAATCCTCACCGCCCATCGTCGAAGCGGCATCGGCAGACATGAAGGCGACGCGTGTCAAGTGGACGAAGATCAGTCGTTGGATCGCGCGCCTTTGGGGGTAAATTTCAGATATATCCCCCGCCTTATTGTATTTAGATAATAATGCCATAAATAGAATTTCACGTTGTAAATAAATTGTGATTTTTGCAGTAGGCCCCCTGTAGTTGTTGTAATTACCAGTTGGTCCCTCCGCGCCTCACGTGCAGTCCCACGTGAGGCGCGTGATTTTTGCACTGAAGCCCTGGCGGTTTTTGTAAATTACAAGTTAGCCCAAAAATAAAAATAATTGTTTATTTGTGTTGTGATTTTTGCATTGATGCCCTTGAGAATTATTTTATTTGCAAAAATGCCCCTGCTAGGCTGTTTAATTTTTGTGTCTTTTATCTATTTATTAAAAATACCTAAAGTGCTCCTAAAAATTCAGAAAAATTAGGATAGATGCTTCATGTAATGTTCTTTCACACCCATATTTTATTTTGCATTTTTTGCATTATTCCTAATTATTAAAAATAAAAAAAGAGCCCTTTTTTGTACTACTTAAATTAGAAAATACAAAAAATTATAAAAAGCATTTGAAAAAATTACCAAAAAAATTATATATAGTATATATATATATTGAGTCCAGAAATTGAAAAAACCTAAAAACAAGAAAAAGAAAAATAAAAAAATCAGAAAGCTCCAAAATCCAACAAAAAAATAGAAAAACCCTTAAAAATCCCAAAAATATATTTTTCTCTTTTATAATTATCTATATATTATTATTGATGTATTAAAATTAATTTGGGTAATTTTGGGAATTATTTCATATTTTTAAAAACCCAAATTAATTTCGGCTAGTTAATTAGTCCATATTGTGGACATTTTTGGAATAAAAAAAAGAATAATAAATACATAAAAATTATAAATATTTCAGAAAAAGAACAAAAAAATAATAGAAAAACATAAAACAAAAAAATTTAATATATTATATCTACATATTTTAAGCATTCATATCTATATATATGTGTATCCATATATTGTATTACTTTTCCCTCTCCTCTTATATATACCTCTATATATATACATAAATATATATATATTATAATTAAAAATATTAATAGAAAATTTGAAAAAAATAAATATAAAATATAAAAACAAAATAAAAATTATAAAAACAAAAATATAAAAAAATTATAAAATCAAAAACCCACAAAAACAATAAAAATTGGGCATGCACAATGAATTGAATAATTATACAACACATACATCTCTTCGCCTCCCAGTGTTCGACCTCTACTTGTGCTTACACCTATACACACTTGCATGTAGAGTTATAATAAATTTTAACTCCACATTTTCGGATATTCATTGCACATATTTCTTGTGGGTTAATTGTTGATTGATCGAGGTCTTTTGTCGGTCGCCTCAGCGACTGCGTTCCCGCTTTGTGTGGAATGCAAGACCGATAGAAAATCTCAGTCATCACTCTCCCAAATCAAGTGAACCTTACGTTTATTTTAGATCAGATATCTTAGCAGTCCCGATTTTATTTTGGGGTTTTATATTTTTTGAGTTTTTTTAGACAAACGTCTACCGATTTTTTTCTTTTTATAAAAATCCTAAAATCATGCACCTAGGTTGCGGGTCCTGAGACTAGCTACATAAGCACAATCAGATAGAATAAAAGAAAACTCCTAAGCAATCACCTATCCTTGAAAAAGCTGTGGAAAAACCGTCGATGCGAGAAAACCGCGGTGGGTGCCATGACCCCCGAATACACGGTACTCGACGAATCAGACCCCGAAAAAAATGGGGGGGGTTACAAGTTGGGATGTCCTTAGTGGACCCCTTCTACTAAAGTTCAATCCAACTTTCTCTCTTGTTTACAAAATTTACACTAATCAATCTTGTCCTCTGCAGCCGACTCGTAGAGAAGGAGTCGACCTCTGCTCTCTCAACTGACTCAGCTTCCTAAGAAACCGACTGATCCTGCAGGCCCTGCAATAATTGGTTAGCGGCTAAAGACGATCGACAAAAGACTTGAGAAAAAGCTGTAAGAAAATCGAGTAAAAGCTATGAAAAAAATAAGAAGAAAGAAAATAAAATCACAAAATATGTAAAAAAAAATCAAAATAACACTAACGCATCCCCGGCAACGGTGCCATTTTAATGTGGCTCAGATCCGATTGCGATTTTTTTAAGTGATTGGGTTGTCGGTGTAGAGAACCGCAAAGAGACCCGAGCTTTTACATCAAACAAAGATCGGTTTAAAAAAAACTTACACTATCTATTTAGCCAGGTAAGTGTGCCTGGGTCGAACACAATGAGGCAGAATAGTGTACTTTGATTTTTTTTAAGTGAAAGTTTATTTTTGTAATTATTTTATCTCTTCTTAGAGCGATCGAGGAAACACGGTATTTTTTATGGATTTTTTTATTTTAAATTTTTATTTGATTTTATATTTTTCCAATTTTTATTTATTTTTTTTCAAAATGATATTTTTCAAATAATTTACCAACAATATAATATGTGAAGAATAGGTGAAATTTATGTCATATTATATAGTAGGTAAAGAGGACGAGCAACGAGCTCGAAGAACACTCGAAATCAGATCAAAACGGAGTCAACATACGACAAATCAAAACAAAATGAAGAAGCGACAAAAACACACAAAAGTTGTTGAAAACCTTGCTGGGGTAGTTGTGTAACTACCCTAAAAAACTACGAAAAATAGTGTCAAAAATATGTCCAAAGTTCCCCTACAACTCAGGGGCGGGAATGTAAGAAAAAGAAACAAAATTCTGCAATTAAGTCCTCTGACAGGGGATGTTCTGTAACAAAAATATGAATTATTGTAATTAGGTCCCTGTGGAGGGACCCAATAGCAATTCCTAGAAACCTTGGAGGCAGGCTAAAATGCTGGAAGTCCTCGGGGCTTATTATGCAATTCTTCTACCAATTCGGCTTGAACGGCGGAGATTAAATCGTCAGGTGTGATTTGAACCGTCCGTTGATGCCATGTGTCGATGAACTGTACTGCAGGTGTTCTTGAGCTGTTCTTGGGCTGTTAACGCAGGTGGTGATGGATGCTCCTTCTCTGATTTATCACGGGTGTTGGTTGCGTAGCTTGGACCTCCGGTAGGGCCATAGGGTTAGCTCCTCCAACCCTCGAGCTCGCCCGCAGTGGACAACGGTCAGAGATGGCTGAGAGCGACGAGAATCGGCCGGTAAAGATGATCGTTTACTGCTTTTGACGTTAGTGCTCAGGTTGATGTGCCATCTTTGAATGAGATTTGCATGATGATTAAGGACTCTAGTTGCCTTGAATTTGCTCCTAATGCAAGCTGGATCTACAAATTACAAGTTCATGTGCTCGATTTGCGAGAAATCGGCTGATGGATTAAAGTTTTTGCAAGATAAAAATATGCTTCCAGAATAGATGAAATGTGCGTGAGATACAACGAGAAAGGAGACGTGAATTGGTTTGGATGTGAAACAAATTTGGAAGTGAATTTGATTGTGCGTTTAAGCTAGATGATTAGGCTGACTGATAACGTGATTAATCATGCTAATCGTGGCACGAGGATCGAGAAAGAAATCGATGAAAATGGATGAGTAGATCTGGGAAAGAGAGGTGTATTTACCTCAAATGGTTTCTCGATGGCCGATCTTTGCCGGAGTTGAACGCGCGCAAGGCGGCGATGCAAGGGCTGACGAGCATTTTGGAACTCCTCCCTGGTGATCGTTCTCCCACGCGGACACCTTCGATCGGAGCTGTCACCTCCTGAGCGAGCGAGCGAGGCGAGGAAGAGAGGGGTCAGCCACTGGAATTTGAGCTTCAGGTGGATCTGGAAAAAGTTAGTTAAAATCCGCCAACTTTGAGGGTATATAGAGAGAGAGTTCTTGAGCTTCAAGCTTAATCTAAGGGTTGGCGATGAAGAAGGTTGTTAGATGAACAAGATCAAGGGATTAGATCGTCGGAGGAGGTTATGATGTGCGCGGGAAAAATAGTTGAAGATGGCCAGTTAGAACAGACTTCAGTACCGGCTTCTTGGAGAAGAAGCACCAGGTGCTGACACGTGTCAGCACCTGGTTGGCCAGATTTGTGAATATCTTATAAATTCAATAATAAAAAGTAAATAGTGTTATTTTAAAAAAGTATAAAAGCAATAAATGTAAATAATTAAATTATCTAATTTATAAAAAAATTACTTTTTATAAATAATAATTATAATACGAAATATAATTATTATTTTATAAATAAGTATAGATAAATAGGTTTTGGATTTTTAAATTAATAAATAGATAATTAAAAATTAATTTTGTATTTTCTTAATTTTTAGAATAATAAATAAGAGTTGTGTGAATTTTTAGAGATTTTAATAATTTAGTTTACATATATTAATAAATACAGGTATAAGTTATCCAGTTCATTTTCATTTGTAAATTAGGAATTTGGATTTTATTAAAATAATAAATAAGCTCCAAAAATCCTGAAATAAATCATGATGACAATACATTATCATGAAAATAATTAAAAATTATAAAATTAATAAAAGTATAAATAATGTGTTCTAAATAAAATAAATAGCCCAGAATCCCCGTTGTCATTAGGTCCCAAAACCGACTTTTTGCAAATGGACTCCGAATTCAATGAAAACACTCTATTAATTAGAGAATATTATTTTATGAACTTTAAAGGTGAGTAGAGTGAAATTGGAGTTCGTATGAAGAAGTTATGATTTTCGGAAGTTAAGAATTTGACAAATTAAAAGTAGGATTTCTTGGTTTAAGTACAAGAGAATATTTTTAACTTATTTTTATATTTATATATATATATATATATTTAGCAATAATTAGGAAAAGAGTTTGGTGAAAAATATGTACATATGAATTAATTAAAAATCAATGAAATTTTGTATTTATTTGATAAATAGCGAACAATGTGTGAAGTGTGTCTTAATTTATTTTTATGGTTTTCTTCCCTTATCTCCTCCTACTTATTGATTTGTCGACCAATCCATGCTGACTTGGTCTCGGGGGTTAGGTTATAAATATACCTTGCAGTTATATTTATATTTATAAGTCATATTATACATATATACATATTTACAATCTGCCTTATTTTCTTTTCTTTGTTCTTTATTTTTTACATGTTTCTTATGTTAAAAGTGGATTTTTATTCATGAATGAAGTTTTTATAAAAGATGGAAATTAATGTATATTTACATGTATTTGTTAAGGGTTTTAAGACAAAATGCGACAGAAAAGTTAATGAACCATGAATTCATCACTCATCGAATGTACTTTGGAAGTGACATGTCGATGATGATCGTAATTGTCAAACAATCTTTATAAAATATAAGAAAGATGTTGTGGCATACATGTGTGCTCTCGACATTTAATCATGAATGACATGGTTCACTACATCATGCAGAATGGTGGCTCTATAAGAGATGGCGTATTCAAAATATTTGAGTACTTACCTGAACCAAAGTCTTTAAGAGTTAAGATGTATGTACATACGATGAATGTCATCATTATAATGTCTTTACTCAAGTCATTCATGAAGCTTCATAATATTCATATTATATGAATTGAATGAAGCATATATAAATGTTGAAACACTCTTATAAGAGATCCTTTGTCTTAAGCAATGGTTGTTTACAGATGAAGGAGTGAAGTGGAAGCATGGGTTGGAACCAAGTTAGAATAAAAGTCAAAGAGTAGATTGTACTTCTATGGTTTCCACACATATGACATCCAAAGACTTGGATGAATGCCAATACTGTAATGAGTTGATGTGTTGATAGTATGACTATCAAGTCTATCTAGATCCTTAGAGAAGGGCTCGGATAGTGCATTGGAATATTCTACATTTAATCATTGAAATTGACTTTCTTATTGGATAAGATTAAAAGTCTAATAATTGTATCTCATTTTTTTTCTAGTAACACTTGTAGTTGGTTGCATATGTTTTAGAAAATTCAAGAAATTTGATCTTAAGGTTTAATAGTTATCCACATGGATGTTGATGCAATTGTTGCAACAATCTCTATTGGATAAATAGACTTCATATTTTCAGTGGGTGATCCCTTAGTCTTAGAGAATGTCTCTATGACCTAGATATTAGAATACACTCATAGTTTATTTCTAAATGTTGGAAATAAACATAAATTCTGGAATAGACCTATCATAAAGAGTTATGATGGATATATTTCATATAGTATTTTGATATCTGGAGGACTCTACTAAATTATAAATCAATTAATGGTTCATTAGCATTTCTAATACTGAAAAACTAAACCTTAAAAGATCAATATTAGGATGGAGATCATTTGACAATGATTTGGAATCAAACCTTGGACATTAGTCTGCTGATGAGATCAATGGAATAGTTAGAGATGAACTTTAGAATGTCTAAAATCTCAAATCTTACATACTTTTGAATATTGTGTTCAAAGTAAAATTGTCCAATGCGCCCTTCTCTAGGAATAGTGTAAGATGTCGAGGTATTCAATATCTCATACATATTGATGTATGTGGATCATCTGTGTCATAATAAACATTGATGATATGTGATATCATTCGATGATTGTTTGTGATATGAGATTTCTTCCCTTCACCTTAGAAACCTTTGAAATGTTCAAAGATTTCACTTTTTTGTTTAGAACCAAAGTTTGAAGGAAGATGAAATGAATTTAATCTGACTTAGGTAGGAAGTACCTATTAGATGAATTCTAAGAATATCTTATGGAGAAAGGAATATCATTCCAATCTCGCTCCTCCTAATATACCTAAACTCAAGAGAGTTGTAGGGAGATACAACTAGATCATGTTTGACATGATTTGATCAATGATGAATATTAGCACAATTACCTCTTAGTTTCCAAGTTATATATGTGGTAGAGACTACAATATATATCCTTAAAAAGGTTCCATGTTAGTATGCTGGAATCATGCACCGGAGAGTGCTACTTCATCAGGAAAATAAAGGATGGTATTGGATACCTACTTTATGACCTTGAGATTCTTAAAAGATCTCATCTCTAAGGATATGATTCTTAGAGGATGACTCTCTTGAGAATCAAGATGAAAATGAAGTGAATAAACTCATTTAATCTTGAGAAGACAATGAGGCTTTTGAAATTGGAAATTAAAAGGACAATTAAAGGTGAAACACTAATACCTCTTCAAATGAGTTTGAGGATGGATTCCATGTGTCAGATAGATGATCTTACTTCATTTGATGAAGCTTATAAAGATCATGACATGGAAAGATGGATTTTAGCAATAAAGTCTATAGTAGACTTCATATACAAGTGTTGTATATGGACCCTCAAGGATCCACCTATATGGGTAAGACTCGTTAAGGTATAAATGAATCTTCAAGAGAAAGAGGGAACCTGATGAGAAGGTACAAGCCTTCGAAGCACGACTCATGTCTATAAGATACACACCGAAGAGAAGACATTGCTCGCAATGAGACTTACTCTTCAGTGACCTTGCTTAAACTAATCAAATTATTGCTAACTATAGCTACACAACTTGACTTTGACACCTTCAAGATGGAAGTCAAGATTGCATTCCTCCACGAATATCTCTCTAAAGATATTCACATGAAGTAGCCCCAGAGCTTTCATGATTTTGGAAAGCAAGGTGTGCAAGCTAAAGGAATTCCATCTAGGGACTCAAATAAGCTTCTTGTAGCTGGAACATTGTCTCTGATGAAATCATAAATGTTATGATTTCAGATAGAATCTTGATGATCCATGCGAAGCTTAGTGGGAGTGTCATTGTGTTCATTGTACTAAATGTAGATAATATCCTAATCATTTGGAATGATATAAGGATAACGATAATAAGTGTTTTATAGACTGGTTGTTCCATACCTTGAGATATGATCTCAAGGATACCTCTTAGATCTTAGTTCTAAAAGTGTTCAGAAGCAAAGAGAAGAGGGCATTGGAACCGTCGCATTAGTGGTACACCTTGGATATATTCCACTTTCTGAAAAATTCCAAGAAAGGCTTCCTTCCCTCAAGATATGGTACTGACCTATCTAAAGGGGTAGCACCGCAAAGAGTTGAGGAAGCGAATGCTAAAACTGCTTGCCCTTATGCATCAGTTACGAGAAGCTGAATGTATGCTAGATGTGTACAAAAGGTAGATGTCTGCCATGCAGTGGGAGTAGTAAACTGTTACTAATCCTACTATGGAGATAAAATACTTGATTACATAATAACAATATCTTCAAAGATGACAAGACTTTAGAGATAGTGATATCTAAGTCTTATCTATAAGAAATTAAGACTTTATAGACGGAGATCTAAAAGGTCTTAACTACGAATACCTTAGGAGATAGAGATCTCCACGAATAAGGGTATGCTGATAAGGATAATAGAAATTACATACTAGTTATAATAATTATTGAGGTGTAGTGTCAAATACACTATGACTAATATGATTGAGTATTGGTTGCATGAGATGCAACATTCGCATTGGATGCGAACACTGTTACTAAGAGATATGCAAGTGCCCTAAAAGGACTTGGCGTAGTCTCTTGGGAACAGAGTGACTGATCAGCTTACCTAGCTATTTTTCTAAATATCCTATGATTGTCACATGAGTGTGGGTTTAAATTATTAGCCCATTAATGGCTCTTTGGGCTAGAGGGAGATTATTGGACATGCGAGCCCACGACGAGCCATTATGCAATAAATGTTATTGCGAATATCATTCCCTTATCTGAAATGAAGAATAAATAGTTTGCGTAATAGGTCCCTTAGTACAATTAGGGTTATGTACCATGGCCATCTTAGTGATCATACATCTGTTGATTCAATTATTGAATCACAGAGGCTGGTGTTTGGATGAATATCTAAAGAGTTAAATTGAGGACTCATTAAGAACCATCAAATAATTATTAAGAGATGATCTCCACCCTGAGTAGGAGATGGCAATCCTTCTCAATTGGTTGATATCTGACCGACCTCTTGATGCAGGTCCTCTGCATGGGAATGGAGATTCGGAGGTGTCAGATTAGTTAGGTCAAGTAGTTGACTTAACGAGATCGAGATAACCAAAGTCCTATGTCATATGCTGTCACGATATAGGCACACATCCTCTAACCGGAGATAGATGTGTTACTATATGTCTGAGTATGTACATTTGGTAGACCAATAGGTTGATGACATAATCAAGGTCTATACACGGGCGCGTTGGTGTGCATATAAGGGCATATGAGTAATACGATCTCGCAAAGGGATCATACAGATTCATTATTGAATCGGAAGACATGAGCTCACTCATGAGATATTGGGAAGAATCAAATTTCGTGTACGATCGTCTCGCTTTAGAAGCTTGACTGATTTTGTAGGTTTGATATATGCTTTTGGAAAGTATATAATCAACACATGGGTATGATATATGCTTTTGGAAAGTATATGATCGATACCAACTCCCATTAGTTAAATGAGAAACTTAATGATAAAACCCTGAAGTAGACAGTGTAAAATTGATCTTATACTTCAGGTTTATTCTGGGTCTTGCGGTATGCAGGATGTACAGGTATTAGGAATGCTTGAGGGTGATGTGATCATAAACGATTGTATAACCATGACGCTTCCATTCCGAGGGAGTGATGAAACAGGTCCGGATTTTAGTGACTCCTCTCATAGAGAAGTAATCTGATCTTAGTCCAAATGTTGGGCATTGATCTGAATGTGATTCAGATGTAATGAGAAGATTAGATTTGTGGTCTTGATTTGATCAAGCATCTATGGAAGGTCCGCAAGATTTGGATTTGAGATGTGATCTCAATATCCAAGTCACTTTACGTGGAACAATACAATCGCCATGTCCTTATCTCCAAGTATCTGCGGAGAAAGCGCATTATTTTTGAAATAGTTCAAGAATAATTCCAAGGTTGAATTATATCTGAGCATTGAGAAATGGATAATTAAATGTGATTTAATTATCATGAATAAATGTGAATTTGATTCACATTATGTGAATGCATGAGAATGATTATCCAATGTAATTAAATGTGATTTAATTAATGTGGATATGGATAATGTGTATAGCACTATCCAATTATCCATGTATATTATAAATACGATTTATAATATATATTACAAAGAGACTTGTGTGATTTATATTTATTGATTAATTGTTAATGTGAATTGGATTCACATTGAATGATTAGTTGAAAATATAATTACATTTAGTTTTGGGTTTTGATGAGATTCACATAATTTCAATGTCTTGGTTGATATTTTCCACAGGATAATTTGGAATTATTTTTGTGAAAAATTATTTACGACAAGAGTCATAGGAGATATCATGAGATAATGAGATCTCATGATATTTTGGGGAGATAGACCCATTCCTCTCAAGAGGAGTGGATTGCTACAACTCTCCATGTGGAGAGGAGTAGTTGTCCCCCCTCTTTTAGGGATGGAAGTTGGTCTTCCCATTATCCTATATCTAGTCAAATGTGATTTAATTTCAGATTAATTATATTGATTTATCAATATAAGTTAATTTAAATTAAATCACTTAATGTTGTGTTTTTACAATAACATCTTAGCCATTGAAAGAAACACAAATCAATCTCATCCATTGATTGTGTGTTCTCCATGGATTGGGATCCATGGACTCCCAAAACCCTATATAAGAAGAGGCACCCCTTGCTCTTCGAGACACGTTTACGACAACAACATATGCTCTCTCCTTCTCTCTCTCTACATGTTATGTGTCTCTCTCTCTTATGACCGTCCACCATGGAGCCACTGAGAGAGTCGTCATCGTCGCAGCATCGTCGTTATGCTGCCGGAGTACTTGCTCGTGGATCGCTGTCTCCTTCGGTGCGCCTCACTCGTGAAGAAGACGTCGGATCTTGTGTGACGAGATCAGGAGATTCATCGCTTGGATCATCAATATGGATTGCGAGAAGGACGCGTTTCATCAACACGCTCGCAAGCGTCTCCTCCGTTGGATCGGACTTGAGACAGGAGGTCTCTTGGTTTATAGACTCGATCGCAACCATGCTCCAAGAGGTATTCCTATATCTTGTATGTGGTTAGATGAAACGATCCAAGAAATGTTCTTGGATCATATGGTTTTATCATTAAAATTTTTTAAATTCCGCTGCACCGAGCAACTAGTGCGACTAATCGCTCTTCATCGTATATGATACGATGCACACGCTTCCGTGATGCGCTTGAGGATCATCCCATATCCTTCATGTTGTATTAATCGCATGCCACTCAGAAGCGGAAGGACCGTGGTTGTACCTGATCGGGCAAGGGATATGGAGAGAACATTTGAATCTCACCCTGAGAAGACTTCAGAGGACGATGAGGCCAGGCATCACCAATAGAATCTTCATCATGAGGTGGATACATCTGTAAGAAGGAAGAGAAGGAGTATGAGAGCATCATTGCAACACAGAGAAGATTTGGAGTCTACGGAGGACCTTGCGCCTTCAGTTGAGGAGAATGTACCTTCATCATGCATTCCCCAACCTGTAATAAATAATTGTGTTTCAAGTTCCAAGTTATTTGTAATAGATCCAGTTTTGAAGAACTCTATTTTTAGAAATAAAAAGCATGTTTCTATCCATGATTCAAATTCTTTGCATTCGTGTGCTTGTTCAATCCCTTTCCCCTGTGCTCTAATGGCAAGAAAGCGCCATATAAAAAAGATTCAGAAAGATGATCCTGGAATGACATGTTTTTGTAAGGAGAATATTATGGTGAAAGTGACATTTGATGAATATGTAGCAAGTCATCCTGCTTTCCAAAAGTATTTGAAGATACGTTGTACACCAAACATGGTTAGCAAGAAGAAACCAAACAGTTATGTCAAGTGATGAATCTCGGATTCATCACTCTAATTCTCATTTATTAAGCTCAGTTACCTCACAATCATCAGCATTTCTGCATTTATTCTGCATAATTAGCATTCGTGCATGTTTTCATAAGAATGGCATTTTATCCATCATTTTTGCACAAAATAAGAAGCCAGAAATCTAAGCCACGGTTGTCCTGTAAATTGCATAATTTCCCGAATTTTTAACTCCTCCATGCTAACACCGCATAACCCAAAACCACCTCTACTGTGTACACATCACTAACAAGAATAAACGAAAAATACAAAAAAAATAACTAACCCTGATAAGTGGACCAAAAACCCAAACCCTAGTTTCAAGATTTTCGGACTAAAAGCCCTATATCTTCCCCATCCAATGTCTGATTTGATCCTACTCACTTTTGAACTAATGCACATTCAATTACCTTCAAAACAAGACCAAGTTCAAGTGAATCGGAGCTCGTATGTGAAAGTTGGGTTTTGGGCCTCTTTTGTACATTGTATATTTTAGCGGTTTTCTAACCTATATTTTATTTACATATTCTCTTTATTAATAAAAATCAAAAAAATTAGATTTAGATGTCTTTTATTTATCTTTGATTTCTCTATATTTTTCTGGATTTTTATCTTGTTTGAAAATGACAAAAAAATTAGAAAACCCAAAAATCAAGGTATTCTATGTACATGGGATACCCCAAAAATTCACTTTTTACATTTGACCAATTTTGGCTTTGATGTCTTCATGAAAGTTGTAGATCTCGTCGAGACGAGCATTTTTTGTGAGGGAACTTTTTCGATCTGAGGTCGTTTACTATTTCTTTTTGATTTTATAAAGTATTTAATTTTCGATTTTTCTGGTGCTGACACGTGGCAGCCCCAGAGGCCGCCACATGTCACAATTTTTGGGCTTTTCTTTATTCATTTTTATTAAAAAATTAATATTAGCAGCCACACATGCCCTGCACGGGCCTCCCAGGCACGTGCTCCGCACGTGCCTCGCCCCCACTCTCTTGCCCCCGCCACGTGGAGCCTCCACGGTCGTTTGATCAGCGGCCGATCGAACGGTCGCGGTGCCTCGTCTTCCTCCCAACGCCCTCCTCTGAAACCTCCGCCGCTGCCTCCGCTAACTTCGCAACCGCCGCACCTGCCCTCTCCAGTCGTCGCCCCGCTATCCTCGCAACGGTCAACCTACTCCCGTTCATCTCGCAACTCCATCGCCGACTCCCTCACCGGTCGCTCGTCCTTCGTGCCCTATTTAAAAGCCTCGACCACCCCCAGTCCAAGGCATCCGCCATTCAATCCCCAAGAGACCCTCTCCGGTAGTGACAGTCCGGCGTAACCTCCTCCGTCGGCGTGATCCAAGGTCGGCAGACCTTATCGCAGCTCCGCCCCGAGCAGCTGCCGTGCTCCGGCCTACACCGTCGTCGAGCTTCTCCGTCCAGGTAGCATCCTTATCTCTCTCTCTCTCTATCTCTGGTTACACCCCCGCTGTGTCGACCTCCTTCTCCGACAAACCACTCCGCCTTCGCTTTCGCCCACGACTTCCACCGACAACCTCAGAGCTTCGTCTAGCCACCGTCAACGCCTCCACCTTGGCCCACGACGACGCCTCCGCCTAAGCCATCGCCGACCTTCCACCTCACTGCTCCACCGCAGGCTCCTCCACTTCGCCCCCTCTTGGTCGTGTGTCAGCCAGAGGAAGACCGACTCTCCTCCGCCTCCAAGCCACGTCACAGGACTTCACCGCCTTCGACTCCGTCTAGCGTCATCTTCATCTTCACCCGAGCCCCGACGTCTTCATCGACTCCATCCAACTCCTCCGGCACCACATCAGAGCTCTGCCGCGCCACCGCCCACTCCACCTCGACAACGCCACCCCTCGCCAGACCACCGCTTCTCCTCCGCACCGCTAGAAGCTCGCCGGGCCACCCTCCACCGGAGCGGCCCCCTCTCCGCGAGCCCCACCAGCACGCCAGGCCAGGCTCCAAGCCCGAGACCCCAGCACGTGCTTCGCACGTGCGTGGGGGACGTCACCCATTGCCATCCCCCGGGTCACGTGCTCTGCACGTGACCGCGGGGTAATTTACAAGAAGCCCCCCTGGAGAGTTCATTATTCGCGCCTCAGCCCCCACCGACCAGTTATCACGTGCACTGTACATGATTGGCTGGAAAATTGCAGAAACACCCCCCCTGAGTTTAGGTAATTAATATTAGGTCCCCATGCGTGTTTTATATTTATTGATATTTACATCTGTACCCCTGTCTTTATCATTCATTTTAGACCTCTACATTGCATTATTTTATTTATCCAAAAATAGCACATAGTTCATCACTTAATTCTCTACATTCTAAGATTCTGTGGACATTTTTATAATCATTGGTTAATTAATGATTAATTATTCTGTGAAAATTTTCATATTTTGCCCAGTTTGAGATTTTAATTTTGTAGTTGATTAAACATTGCTCTAAAAATCCCCGAAAAATCTCATATTGTAGAGATTAATGTGCTTGACATTGTGCCCAAAAGGAATTGCATTTGCATTCATAATTTGCCCAGTAAAAATCATTTTGCATATTTCAGTATTTAATTTTAAATAGGTATTCAACCCCACATTTTTGAGGTTTAGGATTTTTCTGAGATCCATCACCTAGTGATAGATCTTAGATAATTTTATCCCTTGAAAATAAGTAGATTTAATATTTATTATAATTAAATATTGAAAATCATTCTATTTGCATTTAAAATTTAATAAAAAAATTTCATATTGCATCTAAAAATTCTAAAAAAATCTAGTGCACTCATTTCATCATATTTTGCATTGTGGCCAATTTCATATTTTTTTGGACATTGTTTGATCAAAGTTTATATTTAAGTCCCTAAAATAGGCCAAAATCGCATCTCGCATCCCTTATTTGCATTAAAAATTCCAAAAAAAGACCGCCTCGAAAAACGAACATGAAATTGGATAGACATAATTCTAGGTTGTTCATTTGCCTCCTTGTGATCGACCTTGGGACTTGCCCAAGTAAAATAAACATAAAAACCACTTGATTAAAATTGATTAAAAATTGTGGTTATTTCTTGACCATTTCCGATCGCCGTCTACAACGAACTCATTTATTATTTTCGCGCGACAATTAAAAACAACCTCTTAACATCGAACGATTTCGGACCCGTCAGATGGTGCCGTTGCCGGGGAGGCAAACAGCTTAGTTTTGTGTTTTGAAATCTTTTGTTCGATTTTCCGCATTCGGATAGTCTGATCCCTGAATTTTTCATTGTAAATTCCATTTATTTCTTGTATTTATTTTCAGCATTTATTTCTTTTATTTTAATTTTGATTATTTTTCGAGTCACTCTTTGACCCTCTCTCTCTCTTATTTTTCTTGCGAGGTACCCGGCGTAGATGGAGCGGTTTTTCAAGAAACCAACGCATCTTCTCTGACATCCGAAAAGCCGCAACTAAATTAAGATCGAGTCGAGTCGTGAGAGAGCGTAGAGTCTAGGTTTTTAATTTCTGCAAATTTCCATTTCTGCTCATTTATAGTGGTGTCCGTTTGGACTCTCGCGTGTGTAAAAAGACTCTGAACTCTTCTTGTGGTGTGTCGTAGCCTGTTTCACTCTCCGGTGAGGGTGGGACCCGACTTGAGTGGCGATTAGGATAGACCTGCACATACGGCTCTCAGAGCATTTTTATATTTTTTATTGTGCTCATAGGATTTTAAGCCACACTGCACTTTAATTGAGATGCACAATAGATCGTTTAACTTAGCCAAATTTAACTCAATTCTTCCCCGCTAATAGAACTTTCTTCTTAGGTGCGGTTTTCATCGGCTTGCATTCATTTAGAATAATTTTAAATTCTGTCTAGCATCCTACATGGAGATTGTGAGTATTCACTGTAAGTCTTCTAACTGAGCATTCATCATAGTTTTCCACATGCATCGGCTTTTTCCGAATTTCACCCTCTTGTTTTATCACATAAATCTAAAGGAAATTGGGACTGGACGGTAGACGTGTATTTGTGCTCATCTAAATTCTTCAGTGATCACCTAATTAAAATTGGGACTGTTAAATATAGCCGATCTTAAGAACCCATAAAATCAAGAATTTTTGCGGGAGAACAACCCCGTCATTGTTTGGTTTGCTTGAGCGAGAGAGCGACCCACACACTAGGATAGAGCCACGCCCTAACAATTTTCAGACTACTATCTTGAGTTAGTCGTTCTCCAGTGAGGATCTCTCTGGTAGCCGGTAAAGCGACCCGTGACGTCCTTAACAGATTGAGTTGATCGGGTAGCCGGTAAACGGTCCGTAATTCATGCTGGCTGGGAAAGATCTAATTTGGGATAGGCCAGTCTCCTGAGAGCATTGGGTTCCTAACAGCTCACTTTAACCGCTCTGATATATTGCGTTATCACCAAATTCTAAAATTGACAAGATAATTGACCGAACCTTCACGGTCTTCATTTTGAGTTGAGTTGGTGAAACAACCCTTGTATTGTGTTTGGTTTGTGCGTAGAAACTAAAAAATCAACGAATACCGCACACTTGTGCCTACATCATAAACCGCAAACCTCTTGTTGACCTCGAGAATGGAAGATTGTGGTAATTCTTGTTCGGACTTCGCGAACCCTTCTCTCACAACCACAAACTCTCCAATCTCAAAAACCCAGAGAGACTCTTACTCTGAACCTGCTTGGCCTCCGGGAAACCTTTCCCAAGAACCCTACTCCTACAATTCCTTCTTCTTTCTGGAGGGAGGACAGACCCACACTGTCTCTTACTCACCAAAACAGATCGAGGAAAACTTTTGCATCAATTCTTTCTAATCTATTAACTCGAACCCCTTATATTCTGAAGGTGAAGAAGAAGAGATGCCTCCTAAGCCACCTCCCAGAAAGGAACCAGAAGATGAACATAATGAAGATCCAATGCAGATGATTCTTGCAAGACTTGCTGCATCTGAGCAGCAACAACAGTTACTAAGGGAGCAGCTAGAACAAATGAATGCAGGGAAGAACTGTTAATGGAAGCCGCATACAACCCTGGACAGTACAGAGTGTGGAATTATTTACAGCCATCACAACCAGAGATCCACTATGAACTGAAGCCATATTTCATAAGTCAATTACCACAATTCCATGGTAATACGACTGAAGAGCCATATGAATTCTTGCGGGACCTGGAGCTGATATGTTCTAATCTGAGGCACCCACAAGTCAGCCAAGACTACATTCGTCTCACTGCACTACCTTTCGCCTTGAAAGGGAAAGCAGACTACTGGGTGAAGAACTTGAGGGTGACTGTGACTACTTATGAGAGGTTCAAAAACCTATTTTTGAAGAAATTCTACCCTTTGAGTCAGACCAATCAAATGAGGACCCGCATCACCAATTTCTCTCAAATGCCCAATGAACCACTCTGTGAGGCTTGGGATAGGTTTAAAGACCTAATACAGAAATGTCCCTGCCATGACCTGGACAACAACATCCTAGTCCAGTCACTTTACTCTGGCCTCAATTATGAAACTCAAGGGTTAGTCATGCTGCCTGCGGAGGGAACTACACATCGTGTGGAGCTGAGACCGTCTGGAGAGTACTGGAGCAGATGGCAGAAGCAAACCGTTCTCAGATTGCCAGCAGAGCGTACACCGATTCTCTGAACACCCTTCAAACCAAAGGCAGGAAGCAGACTGTCGCCGAAATAGCAGAGGATCTGATTCCAAATATGCACTTCATAGCTGATAAATTGACGATAGTGGATAAGAGAATGAGTGACGTCGACAACAGGATCTCCCAATTCCCAAAGCAGATGGAGGAGCTCACTACGAAGGTATCCAAGATGGGGATGCCTACTGCACCTACGGTCCCGGTCTACCATGTGCATCATGTCCAGGAGCAGCCAGGATCAGAACAACAGAAACCATGGGCACATGACCAATCCTATGCCCAAGCTTCCCAGCAGCCACTCCCACCGGCCGAGATAGTCAAAGAAGCCATGCCTCCGACTTTCGGATAAATGGCATTTGATACACACAAGACACTACCCGACAGGGTAATATGGGGGACCGTCAGCCTTATCAGCATCCACCCACTTTCTATAATGATGCATTTCCTCCACACCACACTCAGAACACTGCATCTTTCCAGCAGTCGAAGCAGCAGCAGCCCTACAATCGCCAGAACCAACCTCAGCAATACCGTCAGTAATCTCAAACTCCCAAACAGTCAGCTTAATCGTCCAATCCTCCAGAAGAACCAATCGACATCCAGAGACAAATGCTTAAAGAGTTTCACCACTTCCGAAATGAGCTGCACGATCTACAAGTTGATGTCAATCGCTTGTCCCGTTGGAAGGATGAGCAGACAGCCCTAGCCACAACCATCCCCACCCAAGTTCAAGCTAACCCCAATAGCTTGAACAAATTTCAATCATCTCACCACAATGGCCAGGTATACTATTCAGATTTTTCCACATCTGAACATGAGATCATTTCGTTTGACAAAATCAATGCCATGTCACTCAAGAGCGGAAGGACCATGGTCGTACCTGACCGGGAAAGGGAATCGGACCATGAAAACTCGGAAGATCAACCGGAGGATGTTTCTGAGGAAGAAGAAGAAGAAGGACGCCTGAAGATCCCAGCGCAAAATAAAGGGAAAGCATCTATGGAGTCTGCATAGGACCTTGAACCTCTAGTCGCTGCAAAAATACCTTTGTCACCTTTTCAGCAACCTGATTTTGATTATTATGATTGTAATAAGAACTCCAAGTCTAATAAAGATGCTCTTATTTATGATTCTGGCTCTCTATCTCCTGTCTCAAATGCTTCCATTCCTTTCCCCCATGCCCTAAAAAAGGAAAACAAAAGAAAAACATCCAATATAACCCAGTGATGGAAAAGTTCTGCCAGCAAAATATCACAGTCAAAGTACCCTTTGATCAATATATGGCCAGTAATCCAGCCTTTCAGAAATATTTAAAGGCAAAATGCACTCCCACCAGGACTCGTACAAAGAGAACAAGTCAATTTGTGGAGACTCATATCCTGACAGTTGCCACCACCAAATGTGTCAAAAATCAGCATCTGCCAAGAAAGAAAAGGGATCTGGACGCCCATTATGTAGAGAGTCGTATTGGTGGCATAGCGTTCACACGCACACTTCTTGACAATGGATCTTCCATAAATCTTCTACCCTTAGCCTTATATTATATATTAGAGTTAGGCCCTCTAAATAAATCATCATCTTTACTCCAATTTGCTGATAAATCCACTAAAAGACATAAGAGAGAAGTGAAGAATGTCATCATCATTATCGAGGGTACGGAATACAAAGTGGACGAACTTCACCGTCCTTGATATGGAGACCTCGAACCATTGGAAGGAATCGTAAATCATTCTCGGAAGACCATTCTTAAGAACTGCTAAGGCTGTATTCGATTACGGTTCTTGCATGATGAAATTCCGTTCTCCAGGCGGAGAAATAGACTTGGAGATGAAACAAACAAAGTGGCAAAGGCCAGACTCCGAATCTACCACTGAAGATGCCGAAACATCAGAATGCAATCTCCTCAGAACCACTGGGCCATGGGACCAACTGTCAGACTTACAGATAGAAAGCACATCCTCAGAAGAAGAAATAATACACAATGCAGTTTGCGAGATATCTAGACCCCCAGATTATTACACTCTTGATGACACAGAAATCCTCTCGGATTTGTCAGTTCCATCACCTTTGGGACAATCAAGAAATATCGATGACGAGTCGGACGCGGCTCTGGCCGAATTACCATTCTACTTTAGCGATCCGACTCACCTTTCTTCGGAATTGGTAGCCAGCATCTCACACAGTGATTCACCGCCAACCGATACTGAACCAGATTCAAAGGTCATTCAGCCAGATTTAATTGATGATTCAGAATTGGCAGAGCTGAAACCACTACCTCCCACGCTGAAGTATGCATTTCTCAATGGACCCAAAGAAAAATTTCCTGTGATCATTAGCTCATCCTTAACCCTAGATCAAGAGTCTAGACTACTCGAAGTCCTTGAGCGAAATCGAAAAGCCATAGGTTGGACTGTGTCGGATCTCGTAGGAATAAACCCTGCTCTCTGCTCACACCAAATTTATGTTGAGGATAATGCAAGGCCTTCCCGTGAATTTCAGAGAAGATTAAACCCCAATCTTCGGGAAGTGGTGAAGAAAGAGATAGAAAAATGGTGCAAAGCAGGATTTATATACCCCATTTCTGACTCCAAGTGGGTGCCCCCCCTTCATGTCTTCCCGCAGAAGTCGGGAATCCAGATGGTCACCAACGAGGAGGGGGTAGAGATCGCGACCCGAGTACCCACGTCGTGGCGCGTCTGTGTCGATTACCGGTGCCTGAATGCTGCGACCAAGAAAGATTACTTTCCACTACCATTCATTGATCAAATCTTGAAGAGACTTGCAGGGAAAGCATTCTTCTGTTTTCTTAATGGGTACTCTGGCTACAATCAAGTAGCTATCGCTCCCGAGGACCAGGAAAAGACCACGTTCACATGTCCCTTCGGTACCTACGCATTCAAGTGCATGCCATTCGGGCTTTGCAATGCCCCGGGCACATTTCAACGGTGCATGAATGTCGTATTTGCCGAAATGGTTGGTGATTTCCTGGAAGTCTTCATGGATGACTTCTCGGTTCATGGTGATTCATTTGATACATGTTTAGCGCACTTGGACCGAGTCCTCCAGAGATGCCGGGAGGTTAATTTGGTACTCTCGTGGGAGAAGAGTCACTTTATGGTGAATGAGGGTATCGTGTTAGGGCACATCATCTCCAAAAAGGGAATGGAGGTTGACCCTGCCAAGGTGGATGTGATCAAGAAACTTGAGCCACCAACCAACGTCAAGTCAGTGAGGTCGTTCTTAGGGCATGTTGGATTTTATCGAAGGTTTATCCCAGATTTTTCAAAGATCGCCCGCCCACTGACTGAGCTCTTAGGAAAAGACACCGAGTTTATTGTAAATCACAGATGTCTAGAGGCCTTCGAGCTCCTGAAAAAGAAAATATGTGAATCGCCGATATTACAAGCTCCCGACTGGTCTCTTCCCTTCGAGATCATGACTGATGCATCGGATTTTGCTGTCGGAGCGATACTCAGACAAAGAAGAGATGGAATTCCTTATGTGATTCACTGCGCGAGCAAAGTGTTGGATCCTACACAGAGAAATTATATAGTGACTGAAAAGGAAATGCTCGCGGTTGTTTGGGCCCTTGAAAAATTCATATCATACATATTGGGCTCCAAGGTGACAATTTTCACAGACCACATGGCAATTAGATATCTCATGGATAAGAAGGATGCTAAGGCACGACTTTTGAGATGGATCTTGTTAATCCAGGAGTTTAATTTGGAGATCAAGGATAAATCTAGAATAAAGAATGTTGTTGCTGATCACCTTTCCCGAATCGAGCAAAACGATCATCCTGACACTAGACCAATTAAAGAGACTTTTCCAGACGAATCAGTTTGCGTTATTGATTCAACCCCATGGTATTCCAACATAGTGAACTATCTTGTCTCTAAGAAGGTTCCCTTTGGTTGGACCAAGAGAATGATTGATCGATTGAAGTCAGATTCTAGAAAATACCATTGGGACGATCCCTTCCTTTTCTATGAAGGACCGGATTGTGTCTGGAGAAGATGTATTCCTCAGGAGGAATATCAGAGTGTCCTCACACATTGTCATTCTCTCGAGGCTGGAGGACACCATTCGGGAAAGAGAACCACGCACAAGGTACTCCAATGTAGATTTTACTGGCGGACCTTATTTCAGGATGCTAATTAATTTGTACGGTCATGCTCGATTTGTCAAAGAATGGGAGGGACTGTAGGATATAGAGATGAAATGCCCATGCAACCAATGATTTTCTGTGATGTTTTCGATGCATGGGGGATTGATTTTATGGGTTCCTTTCCCAACAGCAATGGATTTGAGTACATCTTGTTAGCGGTTGACTATCTATCAAGATGGGTAGAGGCTATTCCAACTCGAACCGCAAATAGCAAAATCGTCTGCAAGTTTATCAAGGATAATATCATTGCGAGGTTCGTGATACCAAAAGTATTGATTTCTGATGGAGGTAGCCACTTCGTGAACAGGGAGATGAGATCTTTGGCTAAGGGGTACAAATTTGAGCATAGAATAGCCAATCCATATCATCCACAATCTAATGACATGGCAGAGGTTTCTAATAGAGAGGTGAAGGATATTCTTCAGAAATTGGTTCGTCCCGATAGGAAGAATTGGTCGAAATTGTTGGACCAAGTTCTATGGGCCTATAGGACAGCCTATAAGACTCCAGTCGGTACTTCACCCTTTAGGATGATCTATGGCAAGCCATGCCACCTTCCTGCAGAATTGATTCACAAATCAGAATGGGCGATCAAAAAGTTGAAGGATGGAGTTGTCACTTGGGGAAATTATGTCGAGATTTAAATCTAAATGAGCTAATTGAAATCTGAAATCGAGCATATGACAACAATGTGATTTATAAGGACAAGGTCAAGAGATGGCATGATAGACACATTCGAGATAAAACATTTGTCCCTAGGCAGAAAGTATGGTTATTTAATGCTCGGTTGAAGATTTTTCATGGGAAACTAAAATCAAAATGGACGGGTCCTTACATTGTCATCGACGTGCATACCAATGGAAGCGTGGATATTGCTGAACTCAAAAAAGATGCACAACCTTTCGCAGTAAACGGACAATTGCTGAAGCCATATATCGAATCACCCAAAGAGCAGACAATCCAAGTTGAGGCCATCTACTTCACGCAGAGCGAGGACATTGAAGATTTATCATATCATTCCCACCCTCCATCCCGACCACATCGGCCTCCTGGTACAGCTTCTTCCTCTACTTAGGCCAAGTCCAAAGTATAGGGGGGATCGATGCCATCTGTACATACCATCCTTCTCTTTCTCCAGATCACTTCACGTCACTTCCACCCTTCTTCTATACTTAGGTTGACCAGAGCTTAAGTATAGGGGGAACCGACTTCCACCTGTATATACTCTCCTCACATCCCGACCGCTTCATTTTTCTTTTTCATTTTTCTTTCTTCACTCCCTTACACTTAGCCCGAGCTATGTCTTTCTTCCGCTTCCTGTGCTCTGAGGACACAGCACTCGCTAAGTATAGGGGGGGTCTGTATATATACTTTGTATATATTTTACCCATATCTCGTACTTTCGCGTAAGTCTATATGTATTTATGTGGTGGGTACTAACTTGAAAAAAAAGAAGACAAACAAGCACACAAAAAGGAAAAAAAAAAGAGTTTCTCTACTAACACTGACTTTGCCCAAAATTTTTGAAAAAAAAAATTGGCTTCTTATCCATTTTTGCATAAAAAATCCCTTGCATAAAATGTCAAAAAAAAACAAAAAAATGTGTCTGCATTTCACACACCTACACTTCATCCAACATCACATGCATTTGCATATGTAAAAAGTCATTGGGTTCTGAACCGAGTTATGAGACGAAACCGAGAGTGGTTTGTACTTGACCTTAGTCCGCCTAATTTTCAGAGGAACTTCACCGAGAAATAGGATTTTAAGAACTTCATGTCTTTTGACTTAAAACTTTAAGTTCTACATGACAATATGCAGCGTTTGACTCTTAGTGTCTAACCTGGTCTCTTCATTCTGGGTACAACTCTTGAATAGGGAATTAATTTGTACTCTCACACTATGCACTTAGCTCAACTCAGACAGGATGTTGGAAGACTGTGTGAGTCTCTTTTCTGGTAGCATGGAAATCTAAAGACCGGAGTACGGGTTGAAATAAAGCTTCGGAAAAGGGATAGACGGCTGGGCACATTTTTTCCTAAGACCCCAAAAAATGTACGGAACAAAAAGATTCTATATCCGTAGGGACACAACAAGATCCAAGAAGAACCACCAAAAATTCCAAATACAAAGAAGCAACTACCAAATAAAATCTGACCAAAAAGGTCCAAGCTTCAAGAAACCTGCAGATCTTGGTGGAGACTCGGCTACACTGGCCATCTTTACAAGGAGAGGTGATTACACTGGCCACCCTCCAGTTCTTTTCTCTTTCTTCTATCTTCTCCCTCATTCGATTATGAACATAGCACGACAGGCCTTAGAAGGAAATACCTGACTCCCCGAGGATGAGTTACTGGAGAGGAGAGGAGCATGGTAGTCTGGCATTCTGGATGGGAAGAGCTAAAATCCTTCACACACATGAGTCGGTTATTCAATGTTCATAGGGTATACTTTGGGAAGAGGATTGATCTAAGATGACTTCTGAGCCAAAATTGTGACAATGATGTGTAGAACTTGAGGGCTGTGATTTTAAAATTCTAAGTCTCACAGAAATTCCGACACACTATTAATCCAAAGGTCGAGTTTAGTTTCACTTTCACCTTCAGCTCATGGTCTTGGTATGGAACCCAATCTCATTTCACCTCATGGCATTTCTTTTTGATGCTCAGGGACGAGCATGGCTTAAGTATAGGGGGATGATGAATCTCGGATTCATCACTCTAATTCTCATTTATTAAGCTCAGTTCCCTCACAATCATCATCATTTCTGTATTTATTCTGCATAATTAGCATCCATGCATGTTTTCATAAGAATGGCATTTTATCCATCATTTTTGCACAAAATAAGAAGCCAAAAATCCAAGCCACAATTGTCCTGTAAATTGCATAATTTCCCGGATTTTTAACTCCTCCATGCTAACTACCACCTCCACTGTGTACACATCACTAACAAGAATAAATGAAAAATTAAAAAAATCACTAACCTTGATAAGTAGACCAAAAATCCAAACCCTAGTTTTAGGATTTTCGGACTAAAAGCCCCATATCTTCCCCATCCAGTGTCCAATTTGATCCTACTCACTTTTGAACTAATGCACATTCAATTACCTTCAAAACAAGACCAAGTTCAAGTGTATCGGAACTCGTATGTGAAAGTTGGGTTTTGGGCCTCTTTTGTACATTGTATATTTTAGCGGTTTTCTGACCTATATTTTATGTACATATTCTCTTTATTAATAAAAATCCAAAAATATTAGATTTACATGTCTTTTATTTATCTTTGATTTCTCTATATTTTTACGGATTTTTATCTTGTTTAAAAATGACAAAAAATTGGAAAACCCAAAAATCAAGGTATTTTATGTACATGGGATACCTCAAAAATTCAATTTTTACATTTGACCGATTTTGGCTTTTATGTCTTCATGAAAGTTGTAGATCTCGTCAAGACGAGCATTTTTTATGAAGGAACTTTTTCGATCCGAGGTCGTTTACTATTTCTTTTTTATTTTATAAAGTATTTAATTTTCGATTTTTCTGGTGCTGACACGTGGCAGCCCAGAGGTCGCCACGTGTCAGCGTTTTTTGGGCTTTTCTTTATTCGTTTTTATTAAAAAAATTAATATTAGCAGCCGCACGTGCTCCGCACGTGCCACTCTCTTGCCCCCACCACGTGGAGCCTCCACGGCCGTTCGATCAGCGGCCGATCAAACGACCGCGGTGCCTCTCTTCCTCCCAACGCCCTCCTCCGAAACCTCCACCGCTGCCTCTGCTAACTTGCAACCGCCACACCTGCCCTCTCCAGCCGTCGCCCCGCTATCCTCGCAATGGTCAACCTACTCCCGTTCATCTCGCAACTCCATCGCCAACTCCCTCTATTTAAAAGCCTTGACCACCCCCAGTCCAAGGCATCCACCGTTCAATCCCCAAGAGACCCTCTCCGGTAGTGACAGTCCGGTGTACCCTCCTCCGTCGGCGTGATCCAAGGTCGGCAGACCTTGTCGCAGCTCCGCCCCGAGCAGCTGTCGTGCTCCGGCCTACACCGCTGTCGAGCTTCTCCGTTCAGGTAGCCTCCTTATCTCCCTCTCTCTCTCTCTTGATCTCTGGTTACACCGCCGCTGCGTCGACCTCCTTCTCCGACAAACCACTCCGCCTTCTCTTTCGCCCACGACTTCCACCGACAACCTTCGAGCTTCGTCTAGCCATCGTCAACGTCTCCACCTTGGCCCACGATGATACCTTCAACTCCGCCTGAGCCATCGCCGACCTTCTGCCTCACTGCTCCACCGCAGGCTCCTCTACTTCGCCCTTTCTTGGCCGTGTGTCGGCCAGAGGAAGGTCGACGCTCCTCCGCCTCCAAGCCACGTCACCGGACTTCACCGCCTTCGACTCCGCCCAGCGCCATCTTCATCTTCGCCCGAGCCCCAACGCCTTCATCGACTCCAGCCAACTCCTCTAGCACCGCATCAGAGCTCCGCCGTGCCACCACCCACTCCACCTCGACAATGCCGCCCCTCGCCAGACCACCGCTTCTCCTCCACACCGCCAGAAGCTCACCAGGCCACCCTCCACCGGAGCGGCCCCCTCTCCGCGAGCCCCACCAGCACGCCAGGCCGGGATCCAAGCCCGAGACCCCAGCACGTGCTTCGCACGTGCGTGGGGGACGTCACCCATCGTCATCCCCCGGGTCACGTGCTCCGCACGTGACCGTGGGGTAATTAACAAGAAGCCCCCTGGAGAGTTCATTATTCGCACCTCAGCCCCCACCAACCAGTTATCACGTGCACTGCACGTGATTGGCTGGAAAATTACAGAAATACCCCCCTAAGTTTAGGTAATTAATATTAGGTCCCCCTGCATGTTTTATATTTATTGCTATTTGCATCTGTACCCCTGTCTTTATCATTCATTTTAGACCTCTACATTGCATTATTTTATTTATCCAAAAATAGCACTTAGTTCATCACTTAATTCTCTACATTCTAAGATACTGTGGACATTTTTATGATCATTGGCTAATTAATGATTAATTATTCTGTGGAAATTTTCATATTTTGCCCAGTTTGAGCTTTTAATTTTGTAGTTGATTAAACATTGCTCTAAAAATCCTCGAAAAATCTCATATTGTAGAGATTGATGTGCTTGACATTGTGCCCAGAAAGAATTGAATTTGCATTCATAATTTTCCCTGTAAAATTCATTTTGCATATTTCAGTATTTAATTTTTAATAGGTATTCAACCCCACATTTTTGAGGTTAAGGATTTTTCTGAGATCCATCACCTAGTGATAGATCTTAGATAATTTTATCCCTTGAAAATAAGTAGGTTTAATATTTATTATAATTAAATATTGAAAATCATTCTGTTTGCATTTAAAAATTCATAAAAAATTCATATTGCATCTAAAAATTCTAAGAATTCTAGTGCACTCATTTCATCATATTTTGCATTGTGGCCAATTTCGTATTTTTTTGGACATTGTTTGATCGAAGTTTACATTTTAGTCCCTAAAATAGGCCAAAATCGCATCTCGCATCCCTTATTTGCATTAAAAATTCCAAAAAAAAGACCGCCTCGAAAACCAAACACGAAATTGGATAGACATAATTCTAGATTGTTCCTTTGCCTCCTTGTGATCGACCTTGGGACTTGCCCAAGTAAAATAAACATAAAAACCACTTGATTAAAATTGATTAAAAATTTGTGGTTATTTCTTGACCGTTTCCGATCGCCGCCTACAACGAACTCATTTATTATTTTCACGCAACAATTAAAAACAACCTGTTAACATCGCGCGATTTCGGACCCGTCATCAAGACACGTGTTTTGTCTGTTGCCTCTATATATTGCCTCAAGAACCATCAACTATCAAGGAAAATGAGAGATTTAGGCATGCATCATGTGGTGAGTCATGTTGATGATATAGCATTTGCACGCACTCTCCTCGATATTGGTTCTTCAAACAACTTACTTCCTTTTGCCTTATACGAGAAGCTGGAGTTGGGTCCACTTCATAAATCCATAACATTACTCCCAGTTAACCGATAAATCTATGAAGAAGGCAAATGGAGAGGTCAAGGACATTATCATATCGATTGAAGGACAAAGATTGCAGAGTGGACTTCATTGTCCTTGAAATGGATCTTTAATCATGGGAGAGAATCACATATCATCCTCGGATGGCCTTTCCTTAGGACCGCTAGAGCTTCCTTTGACTATCAGATAGGGATGATGAAGTCCCATTCTCTAAGCAGAGAAGTGGAACCTAAAATGAAGCAAACGAAATGACAACGACCTGACTTATAGTCAAGTATGAATTTCTCTTCATCTCCGAAAGATTGCAGATTTATTAGCATAGTTGGGGTATGGAAACAGAACCCAATAGAAATGAGCGAGACCCTCTCATCAGAGAGGACAATATACATGATGCAGTTTGCGAGGTATTGCCAGGTTGCTTTAGAGATAGATCATCTATATGTTTCTTTGATGACTCAGAGATCTATGTAGATCTATCAGTTCCTACTTCTGAGGAACAATCAAAGGAGTTAGTTTAGAGTAGGACGCGGCTTTGGCAGAACTACTGTATTTCCTTAGTGACCCAACTCCTTGTTCGATACAGTTTGTGGCCAACACTATAGAGTTAACACCACCTTCTTGAAAACGCGGCACAAGATGGAATTGTAAGCCTGCTGCATTTGGTTGGAGTTGGAACCTTTGATGAAGCCAAGACCGGGTGTCTCGTTGTACCCCTGATTAGAATGCAGTGAACATGCATCCGCCCAAAGGGGTTCAAGGAGATATTCGGTTGGAAGCTTCAGCTACTACGGGTGCTTGGATGCTGGGTTCTGAGCTGCCCGTGCAAGAGGGTTGTTGATTTTTAAGAGCTTGATCGTTCGTAGGTTCCTGATATCTGCTCAGTCAAGTACAACATGTGTTCGCCAATGAAGCACGTAATCAAATCCCAAAACTTGAAGTTGTTGTGAACCTGATGATAGAGCTTCGAATTTGAACGACAGAAGAGTGTATTCATCCCTAGATGCGATCGCGCTCATGAGGGATGATCCTCCTAGTGATGAACCGCAAATCCGACCCTTTAAGGGTGCTAAATTAGCACTTAATAACGTTGCAATCGGGATGGATTAGGTCCATCAAAGACCATCTAATTTGGATATATCAATGAAATCAGATGGCCGTGTATTTTTAATTTACTTGGTAAGAAATCAAGGTCGAACTCAGGGATACGAGCCTCTCTCGTGATTAATCAGACTTTTATTCAATAATTAAGTGTTGAGCTAGAGGGCAGTTGGTCAAACAATGCACGGAGACAAGTCAATGCATTAAACAAATATAAAACATGCATTATTTTATTTTTAATCATGCAAAATAAGTGCGATGAAATGCAATGAAAAATATGCCCTATGTCAGAAATACTCGAGTCATTTAAATAGAAGTCAAATCAGGGTCAAATAATAAAGCTCTCTTCATTCATGTAAAAATCAGGCATGAGAAATATAGATTCCAGGCACTTAGAAAATAAAATAATACATTAAATTTCGTAGTGTCACATGAAAGAAAAGCATGCCCTAAGGAAGACAATGAGAAGAGCTTCGAAACGCCACTGAAATCAACTCAATCGGAGCTAGGATGCTCAAAATACACACAAGTGAAGTTAGGGGCATAAATACAAGAAAACATAAAAGATAACTAGCAAACAGGTCCCTGGGAGGGACTAAAATGTAAATACAAGAAAGTTCGGGACCTTCCCTGTAAATACCCCACACACAGGGGCATTTTTGCAAATATGAAAACCTGTGAGGGCATAAATGCAAAATACCCACTATGCACGTGGTCTGCACGTGATTCCATGACCTATTTGCAATATGAGAAAGTTGCGAGGGAGCCAATGCAAAAAGCCCAACCCTCATGTGCGCGAGGCACATGAGTCCAAGCTCGGGTGGGGGCGAGGTTCAACGCAGGGTCGGACGGCCGTAGCAGGTGGCTCGGGCCACGTGGCGGCTCGAGGATGCCTCGGTCAAGGCTCGGTCCCACCGAGCCTCCGCTCCAGTGAAGCGTCGTGGCTGCTCCTGGACCGTTAGATCTCCACCGGGGGGCGAGATCCAACGGCATCTGCATCTCCTCCTTCCTCGCTGGGTGGCGACACGATTGGAGCTCCGGCGGAAGGCCTGGAGCTCCTCAGCACCCCTTTGTGCCTGGTGAAGGTCGAGGGAGACCACTGATTGCCTGGCGATGAAGATCCACTCTCGTCGAAGACGAGGGGGTGCTTGGAGTTCGCTGTCGATGCCTGTTCGCCGGAGGCGGAGCTCTAAAACTTGGCTCTACCCGAGGTCCGACCAATGGAGTTTGTAGACCTGCAAAAGGGTTAGATGAAAGACGGGGCGTGTGTGCGTGCGAGCTGAGGTGAACGGAGGGCTGGGGGGAACGAAGAAGCGGTGCCCTTGGTGGGTTCTCCTCCATCTCCGGCGGAGGAGAAAGCTTGGGATGGAGGAGGTTTTGGCGGAGGACGAGGGTGATCAGAAGGGCTGGCGAGGGTGTCGGATGATAGGCGGAGCTCGTAGGGGGTTTAGGTGACCATGAAGATGTCGAAGGGGGCCTAATTAATTACTAGAAAAATCAAGAAAAATACAGAGGAGGTCAGAGAAGCTTACCTGAGCTATGGCGGGGCGGAGGCCTGGGCTTGAGGTCCATGGAGGACCCCGGGGTTGTCGCACGTGCTGGTTGGCCGGTCCAGCGAGCTGGGCAGGGCTGGAACCACCGCGATGCAACTGGGCAGCTGCAGGTCTCACCGGGGGTTTTGGGGTCATCATCGCTCGATCCTAACTCCTCCCTCTGTCACAGGGAGGAGGAGGAGGGCTGGGCCCTTCCCCTCGTGAAGGTGGACATCGGTGATTGGGGAGGAGATGGCGTAATTGAAGGGTGGTCAATGGCAGTTTCGGAGGTGGTGGTCGTGACTTCAGTGGACGATATGGAACGGATAGAGGGACGACGTGGAGTGCGTGACCGGCCGCGAGGATGAGGAATGATGGAGGAAAGTCGTGGGGTCTTCGGGTAGTGGAGATGGTGGATGAAGACTCAGGGAAAATGAGAAGGGGTGACGTGGTTTGCGAGGTGAAGAACGTGGGAGTAAGGGAGGTTGGAGGTAGGTGACGAAGCTGTGGCCGTTGGATCTGGAGATCCAACGGCTGAGGGTCAGGCGCTAAAGAGCGGCCATGATGGAGACCCAGGCGATGCAATCAAAGGGTGCGTGGACGCACCATGTGGCGAAATGAGCGCAAGGCGGTGTTCAACGGTTGAGATGAAGGAGGGAGGACGATCAGATGGTAGAGGTCTCAGCGGGAGTGTGTGGTGGAGATTAAGTCTCCAGAAGATGATCTGACGGTGAAGGATATGACACGTAGCGCGAGGATGAGCGGGCGCTAGTAGATAGCGGTGATGAAGTCAGGAGATTGATCGGACGGTGGATATCAAAGCAGCAATGGACGACGGTAATCAAGGCTCCCAGATCTTCATCCGTCGGCAGTTGGGCACGGGTGGCGTGGCGCGGGGAGAAGCGGCCACGTGGCTCAACCAGAATGAGCCACGTGGCCCAATCAGATTATTGCGACAAATAATTGAAAAAATGAAGGGTAAAACGATCGAATTTGGAAAAACTTAAAACATGAAAGTTGTAGATCTCGATGAGATCTACAATTTTCATGTTGACCAAAAACGGAGTTGAGGTCATTTAAAGATATGAAATATTTTTGAGGGTATTTTAAAGGCTAAAAACACCACGATTTTAATTTTGACATTTTTTTGTGATTTTTAATTTATTCAAGACTCTGATAAATACATAACTTTATCTGGTTTTTATTGACACACATTTGAGCAAGGGGATTAAATGGGCAAATTAAGATGATGAAATCGAGTTTCATCACCCCCTATACTTCAACTATGCTCGTCCTCGAGCATCAAGAAAATGAATGAATTGAATTAACCCCCTTGTGCATGTGAGTATAGGATCCAATCTGTTCAAGTCCACTCAACTTTAGAGGTCCAAAATTATAGAGTTCAACCCAACCTTAATCAAGAGGTACCCAATTCCTCTAATTATCCAGACTCTCTTTGGTGAACATATAGACTAAGGGTATGATATTTAGTGTTGACTGCGTTTACTAAAGTAGAGTCAAAACTTCACCCAAGGTCTTGGTCCGAGAAACTCTCCTAAGGACCCAATCCTCAACACTAGGGAATAAATCAAATCTTGCGTTCAGTCCACCGTCTCTTTAGTTGTCAGACTTAAAAATGTAGATGGAAGGCCAGTAATGGAGGGCATGGGATTGTGTTATTTCTTCTCTCCCTCTCATTGGAACAAGGATTCTCTCTTAGTGCCTTTTTACGCAACACATTTTTTGGTGTTGATCAGTGCGCCCGTCAAGAGAAGTTGGATCCGTCTACACTTGTTTTCTTGGGAATACACCGGGGTGTGTCTTTTTTGAGTACCTATCGTACCTTCTACACCCAGACTTGTAGCATTTACGATGCAGAGCCCTTTTTTGGTGCAAGCCGACTCCTGGTCCTAATAGCGGTGGTCCAAGTGGACACTTTGAAATGGTTGGGAGCGCTCGCCTTTGGTGGAAGCTCTTTGATATTGGACTTTGTGGAATGAGAGCTTTTCTTTGACATTTCATTGATTTGTAGAATTTTTGGCTAGCTCCACTGCTTTTACCAAGAGTTGGCGCACACTGATCAACAATTTTTTTTGTTTATTTCACACCCTGGCACTTAGGTAAATGTCAAGAGATTAGTATAAGAACCAAGTTCTCATACCGGCTAAAATTGCTGACACTCAGGTTTCATGAAGCTTTCAAAGATTTTATCCCATCCTCGAGCATCATTAGATCAAGTCCAGACTTGAATCCCTCATCCCAGTCCCTCAAATGAAGAGTCAACTCATCTCATCGAAACCGCAGTCGTGCATGTGGCGTGCTGATCATCTTCTTAATGGTCTGAGACTAGCATGAAATATAGCATGCAAATCTAGAAATCTAGGGGAATGTGGATGATTAAGTCCAAGACCATGATGGTTAAGGTTTATTAACCCAAAATCTCAAGTCTTCATAAAATCAAGTTTTCTCGAACATTTCAGATCCTGGGTGGAAATGTGAATACAGAGGATCAATCCAACTCTTTCATTTACAAACACTTTTTTTTATCTTTTTTTTAAATCTTTTTTTAACTTCAAGAGATATTATGAATGCCTAAACTCAATTAAGTAGATGCATCTGCATTCAGCCATTATGGGTGTAAGTACATGCCGGAGCCCGTTACTTGAGGATGGGGCCTTACGCGATGTCCTCTAAATCATCCACTCTGCTAAGGGCGAACCCTCACTGAACGCGGCTACTTATTTGGGCTTAGTAGTCACTCATGACTCTTAAAGGATTTTTTTGGATTTTCTCATTTTTATGGATTTTTAATAAGAGGTTAGAACACTGGTTAGACTCAACTTTTCCTTGAAATCAAAAGAAAAATTTCAATACCATGTCACATAAATAAAAATTTTCAAAACATTTTCAAAAGATTTTTCAAAACAAGAGGAACTCATTTTTCAAATCATTTTCAAAAAATATTTTTTTTATAAAAATAGTGTAACATAATATAGAAAGCTTTGAAAACCACTGAGTCCACTTAGTTCAAAGGATTTTATTTTAGCCAAAAAGTTATACATTTTTCAAAATTTTCATATTATAGCTAAAGTAAATATACTGTATCTATACTCAAGCTTTGCTATGTCCTCATAGCACTAAATGATACAAGTCCATAGGTCCATCTAAATATAGAGAAATATACGGGAACTAAGGAGGGCTCCCCCTATACTTAGGTTAGAAATAACCTAAGTATAAAGGCCATGAAAGAAGAGTGGAGAAAATCACAGGGACTCGGGTCCCCCCTATACTTAGGCTGAGATTAGCCTAAGTATAAAGATGGAGATTTAATGTTGGGAGAGATCCGAGGTGAACGAAGAAGATGGATGGATGTACAAATGAGTGGATGAATCTTCGGAGATAAATGGAGTGTCTAAGGCTCTGGGGAGGGTGCCGGAGCAAACATGGATCAAACAAGCATACAACACACTTCAGTTTCACCAACACGCGCATGAAACCAACATATGTTGGTTAATTATCTTGTCCATTTTATTGGTGATTAAAACATCTTATTTTACGCGAAAGAGATGCTAATTAAAATCAACTGCGTAAACGAGGGTGTTGCTCTCTCAAAATAATATTTTACTTAACAGTCCCAATTATTTAAAGTTGTCACTGAATTAAGGCGAGCACATAAATCAAGCAATCATCGTCTACCGTTCATTTCCATTTTCCATTAACCTGGGTGATCAAGCTAGGAGGGGAAATCGAGAAAAAGCATATATTTGATAAAAAACACGATCTAAGCTAAGCGATAAAACATGTAGTGACTTGGCAAAAATACGTGAAAACTTGGACTGTTTTGAAAACCAAAATCATGTATGCAAGTCGATCAAAAAGCTGCACCTAATCATGCTTCTATTAGCGGGGAAGAATATCTTTTAAATTTTGCTAAGTGAAGCGAAGCTATGTGCGTCTTGGTTTAATGTGTCTCCTACCTACGAGCAAGCACGTAAAAAATGAATGATAAAATAAGCTCGAAGAGCCGCGTGCCTGGTCCTAGGTCGACACTCAAGTGGGGACGATCCCCACACAACCACATTCGTTCGTTTACAATCGCGAGTCTTCGATCGAAGACTGCTGTAAAGACGATTATTACATGATGAAAAAATAATATGAAAAAATGACACATTTTTTTCTTTCTCTTCGACTTGCTCCAATCATGCTTTTGCGGCTCCTCGCAGCGGGAAGCATCTGCTCCTCGCCTCCTTGAACAATCAAGGGCCCTATCACAAAAGCAAAGGTTATAGATTAATCGAGAAGAAAATTTTCTAATGTAAGACAAATGGACAACTTGACCTATATAAAAGAAACACTTTATTAAAAAAATCCAAATAATACAAGAGATGAGCCGTGTCCCCGGCAACGACGCCATTTGATGAACCGCAAATCCGACCCTTTAAGGGTGCTGAATTAGCACTTAAGAACGTTGCAGTCGGGCTGGATTAGGTCTATCAAAGGCCATCTAATTTGGATATATCGGCGAAATCAGATGGCCATGTATTTTTATTTTACTTGGTAAGAAACCAAGGTCGAACTCAGGGACACGAGCCTCTCTCGTGATTAATCAGACTTTTATTCATTAATTAAGTGCTAAACTAGAGGGTAGTAGGTCAAACAATGCACGAAGACAAGTCAATGCATTAAACAAATATAAAACATGCATTATTTTATTTTATTTTTAATCATGCAAAATAAGTGCGATGAAATGCAATGAAAAATATGCCCTAGGTCAGAAATACTCGAGCCATTTAATAGAAGTCAAATCAGGGTCAAATAATAAAGCTCTCTTCATTCATGTAAAAATCAGGCATGAGAAACATAGAAATCCAGACACTTAGACAATAAAATAATACATTAAATTTTACAGTGTCACATCTGAAAGAAAAGCATACCATAAGGAAGACAATGAGAAGAGCTTCGAAACACCACTGAAATCGACTCAATCAGAGCTAGGATGCTCAAGATATACACAAGTGAAGTCAGGGGCATAAATGCAAGAAAACATAAAAGATAACTAGCAAACAGGTCCCTGAGAGGGACTAAAATGTAAATACAAGAAAGTTCGGGACCTTCCCTGTAAATACCCCACACACACATGGATATTTTTGCAATTATGAAAACCCGCGATGGTATAAATGCAAAATACCCACTATGCACGTGGTCTGCACGTGATTCCAGGACCTATTTACAATATGAGAAAGTTGCGAGGGTGTCAATGCAAAAAGCCCAACCCTCACGTGTGCGAGGCACGTGAGTCCAGGCTCGGGTGGGGGCGAGGTTCGACGCAGGGTCGGACGGCCGTAGCAGGTGGCTCGGGCCACGTGGCGTCTCAAGGATGCCTCGGTCGAGGCTCGGTCCCACCGAGCCTCCGCGCTCCGGGGAAGCATCGTGGCTGCTCCTATACCGTTAGATCTCCGTCGGGGGGCGAGATCCAACGGCATCTACATCTCCTCCTTCCTTACTGGGTGGCGGCACGATTGGAGCTCCGACGGAAGGCGTGGAGCTCCTCCGCACCCCTCTGTGCCCGGTGAAGGTCGAGGGAGACCACTGATTGCCTGGCGATAAAGATCCACACTCGGAGAAGACGAGGGGGAGCTTGGAGTTTGTTGTCGACGCCTGTTCGCCGGAGGTGGATCTCTAGAACTTGGCTCCGCCCGAGGTCCGACCAATGGAGTTTGTAGACCTGCAAAAGGGTTAGATGAAAGTCGGGGCGTGTGTGCGTGTGAGCTGAGGTGAACGGAAGGCTTGGGGGAACGAAGAAGTGGTGCCCTTGGTGGGTTCTCCTCCGCCTCAGGCGGAGGAGAAAGCTTGGGATGGAGGAGGTTTTGACGGAGGACGAGGGTGATCGGAAGGGCTGACGAGGGTGTCGGATGATAGGCGGAGCTCATAGGGGGTTTAGGTGACCATGAAGATGTCGAAGGGGACCTAATTAATTACTAGAAAAATCAAGAAAAATACAGAGGAGGTCGGAGAAGCTTACCTGAGCTATGGAGGGGCGGAGGCCTGGGCTTGAGGTCCTTGGAGGACCCCGGGGTCGTCGCACGTGCTGGTCGACCGGTCCAGCGAGCTCGGGCGGGGCTTGAACCACCGCGACGCAACTGGGCAGTTGCGGGTCTCACCGGGGGTTTTGGGGTCGTCATTGCTCGATCCTAACTCCTCCCCCTGTCACAGGGAGGAGGAGGAGGGCTGAGCCCTTCCCCTCGTGAAGGTGGACATCGGTGACTGGGGAGGAGATGGCGTATTTGAAGGGTGGTCGATGGCAGTTTCATAGGTGGTGGTCGTGACTTCAATGGACGATATGGAGCGGATAGAGGGACGACGTGGAGTGCGTGACAAGCCGCGAGGATGAGGAATGATGGAGCAAAGTCGTGGGGTCTTCGGGTAGTGGAGATGGTGGACGAAGACTCGAGGAAAATGAGAAGGGGGGACGTGGTTTGCGAGGTGAAGAACGTGGGAGTAAGGGAGGCTGGAGGTAGGTGATGAACCTGTGGCCGTTGGATCTGGAGATCCAACGGCTGAGGGTCAGGTGCTAAAGAGCGGCCATGATGGAGCCCCAAGCGATGTAATTGAAGGGTACGTGGACACACCACGTGGCGAAATGAGCGCAAGGCAGGGTTCGACGGTTGAGATGAAGGATGGAGGACGATCGGATGGTAGAGGTCTCAGCGGGAGTGTGTGGTGGAGATTAAGGGTCCAGAAGATGATCTGATAGTGGAGGATATGACACGTGGCGCGAGGATGAGGGGGCGCTAGCGGATGGCAGTGATGAAGTCAGGAGATTGATCGGACGGTGGATATCAAAGCGGCAATGGACGACGGTGATCAAGGCTCCTAGATCTTCATCCGACGGCGGCTGGGCACGGGCGGCATGGTGCGAGGAGAAGCGGCCACGTGGCTCAACCAGAATGAGCCACGTGGCCCAATCAGATTATTGCAACAAATAATTGAAGAAATGAAGAGTAAAACGACCGAATTTGGAAAAACTCAAAACATGAAAGTTGTAGATCTCGATGAGATCTACAATCTTCATGTTGACCAAAAATGGAGATGAGGTCATTTAAAGATAATAAATATTTTTGAGAGTATTTTAAAGGCTAAAAACACCACGATTTTAATTTTGACATTTTTTTGTGATTTTTAATTTATTCAAGACTTTGATAAATACAAGACTTTATCTGGTTTTTATTGATACAAATTTAAGCAAGAGGGTTAAAATGAGCAAATTAAGATGATGAAATCGAGTTTCATCACCTGGTTACTGGATGCAAACGAACTACTATAGCATGCAGAGTATAAATATGTTGACATTCCTATGAAGTAGTGGTTTCTAGCAAGGGCACGAAGGAAAGGGATTCTCTGCCACATGATGCTCTGACCGATCTGGATAGAGAGGGAAGGCTCTTATTTTGGGGGTGGATGTAAGAAAGGATGAGTAGGGGGAGTATTTGGACAGTTATGCCACTCTTAATTGCACCATGGTTTGAAAAATTATAGTTAAGTTCAACTCATTGACGACTAAAGTAATGGAAGAGTACACGTGATAGAACGACAAGAAATCAAGACAACAACTAATATTTCAAAAAAGATAAAGACATAATTGATATTGCAATATCTCAATTTGGCACAACTAAAAAATCTTATTTTTAAAAGATTTTAATATATTTTTAGGATTTTCTCTCACCCCGGGTCGAAGTGCGTTCACTAGTTGGATAAATTCCTTGATAAGGTGCACCGACTATTACATTCAAACTGACCCGATGGCCACACCTCAAACGTCCCTTATCCCCTCCTCTCTTCCCTCTCCTCCTCCCCCACCTCCTTCGCCGCCTCTCCTCCCTGTAAAAGATTCTAAGCTTCGCTCTCGCCGCACCTCCCTCCTCCTCCTCTCCCTTTCTGCTGTCCTCCGCCCCGCTCCTCCCTCTTTTGCCTTCTCCTTCGGAATATGTAAGAACTGTGCGAACTGTTCATCTAATACGATTTGTAGCCCGCTCGGTGTTTGACCCGAATCATGCGCAGCGGGGCCTAAGGAATGGTTGAGGGATCAGAAGAGGAAGACAGCCAGGTTCATCCTCGCCCCCATCGAGGCCTCCCGCCAGATCCTACTCTACGCTTATAGCACTGTCACTGCGAACCGTATGAGCATTTCGTCGACTTATTTCCCTCTTTTTTCATTTCATGTCTATATCATCGTAGTTATAAGATCATCCAGTAGTTTTTCACAAAGAGATATCCGGTAGTGAAATTGACTATGTCAGTCACTTCAAGCTTTCTGCAGTAGCGAATCTGGACTTTTATGAATATATTTGAATGTATTGACATCTTATAACCGCAGAGAAATGAAATATCAAAGTAGTTCAATCGGAACTAGTTGTTAGTGGTGCAAACACGATAGAGATAGTTAGGTTTAGCCTAATTACGGCTGTTGATCTACTTAAACATCAAGTTAGATTCTTTCTTCAATTAATAGGTTACGTCTAGTATATATCGAACACTTTGGAGAAGTTTTATATGGGAGGGATTATTTGAGTCATGCTGAGTTATGGGACTCCACGTTAGGATTTTTCTAGTGTGATTTGCATCCAACAAAGTTGGCCACAATGCTGCGATGTCATCACCATGAACGAATGAGGGCAAGCCAAACTTGATTTTTATTTATTTCAAGTGCAGCACCGGAAACTGGAGCAGAAGTGGATGTTGGGAGGAATGTGAGGAAGCTTCTGAATTCTGCTTCAAGGGACTGTGTTGCTGAAGATCGTAGTTCGCTTGTGGAATTCCAGTCCCGGACTGGTGTCGAGGTTCTGATCATAATTCATTTGTCTCAAAGATGCATTCTTTTACGAGGTTTGTGACTTGTTTCATCCCCTGTTTAATGCAGTACTTTTGCAGGTGTGCACTTTTAGCTTGCTTGTAAAGAATGCAGCTTCCTTGCTGGATGATCACGATCCGGTGAAGCTAGAAACTCTAGCCAAGCTTGATGAGCTCGTAAGGTGTGTATTCGGAGAGTTTGTCGATGCCATACTACTTGGCAATTTTACTTAAACCAATTTTGGTGCTCTGTAATTGAGCTCATGAAATGTGACCTTAATTTTCCCCTTTTTGGTGAAAGTATGGATATTTGACCATGAATATCAGAACAGACTCAAAAGAATATATGTTGTTGATCCCAGATTCCACATAATATGGTTGTGAAAAGGATGAAATAACTTGTTCTATAATGGAGCCCTAAGTTTGTCTTATATGGAGAGTAGGAAACTCGGTAGGAAAGAGGAGGAAACAATAAATTGCACATAATTCTTCAAGGGAAAGAAAATAATTACGACAAGAAATGAACTAACACTAACACTCCTCCTCAAGTCAACGTATACGAGGGTAAAAATAATCGTTTCTCCAATATTGCTTTAGTGAAGTGCATTGTACAAATACGAGGAGTAGTTATCTTCTTATTCCTCTCTTATTGAAGTGCTTCTCTAATTAAGTGAGAATTGACTTTAAATGCTTGCATTCATGGATATTAGGATTGGAGCAATGTAGGTGATAGGAATTATGGAAAAAATAAGTTCATGCAGGAAAGAGGCCAACCGGTTAATCACACAATTGCCATGTGCCATAGGCTTGTACTTAGCCATTGTACTGGATACTAAAAAACACTTGCTTCTTCCTACATCGTGTAACAAGATTGTCTCCAATAAATATAGCAAACCATGTATGCATCTTCCATAGGACAAGAAATTGAGCATAATATACATCATCATAAGAAGAGACATCCTTGTGTGCTTGGAAGAGTAGAAGAGCCACTTACCACTAGAGATGTTTGAGTATCTGACAATGAGAAGCATGCCATATCATTGTCTATATCGAGGACTCTTTATAAACTAGATTCTCGTACCAATTGGTGTCCTATTAAAAACTATCCCTTTTAGTAGTATGGCGTCCAGGATTAGCAAGATTGGATGTTGGCTTACAATAAACATGCTTCCTCAAGATAATCAATACAATAATATTATGGAGATGGTAGAAATCCTCCTGAGTGTCTAATAACTCGATACGTAGGAAATACCAAAGTTGACCGAGAATTCCTTTGTAAGAAACTTTTAGTCTCATGCATCCCTATAATGTCATCATAAGTTATACCCATGCCATTTATATATATCAAGAACAATAATACCTTCTGACTATTGTCTGACAAACATACCCTTATGTAAATATACACCCCGTCGACTACGAAGGATTCTTGATGCAAGATGGTAGATATGATAATTCTCATTGACATAGAGAGATAATAGTACATATAGCGACCACTGTGGAAATTGGGACAAAGTTCTCAAAATAATTCACTCTCTAGGTTTAGGTAAAAACTTTGAACCCTAATTTGGCCTTCAATTGATCAATAGATTTACAGGTGCATGCTTGGTTTTAAATATCTGACGACAACACGTGGGTCAAGGGGCTAAATCCACGGCCCCACTCGAGGTGAGAGCATCAATCTTGTCATCCTTAGACTGCGTACACCATGTATCCTACAAGGCTGAAAGTTAATTTTGTGGAACATGATCATCCGTCAAAGTATCAATATAATGCCTTTCATCAATACTCAAACCACCATCATAGTATACTGAGAAATATGATGTAAAGTACAACTCCCGATTCTCTTTCTCAAGGCATTATGTTATTCGAAAATAGTAGCATAAGTAAAGGGACCGATCAAATCTGCAACGAGTGGGGTAGCAATAACGACCGATAACCTGTATAATCATGAGCAACATATAAAGGAACTGAGTTGAACACTTTTTGTGCATTATGTGATACACCTAGAGTGGACGTAGGAACTCCAAAGGATGTCACCTATAGGCTCCTCTACTTGAAGAAGGTGACATTGACAGAGACATAGTAGCTATCGCCAATTCGGGTCATAAGACCAATACTTCTTCTCGATTCTAGAATAATCCACAAAGGCACATTTGATTATCAAAGGAGGCAACTTATTAGTGGTAACCTGTATGGAAGTTGTGATTAAAACAATGCAACCAAATATGCGTAAAGATAATGGCTGAATTAAGGATAAAGGTGCAATCGATGTATAGGAATGCCTCCCAATAAACCACATATGCAGCTGCATATGCCAATGTGGGTCGAGAGACATTCTTTATACAATGCATTATGGGGTATACACCGTATATTTGGTTCACAAAGCCACAGACTGCATTTTCAGTTCATATTTTAGTTATAATCGATATACAACTTATATTTTAGCATTTATTTTTGGTCAATGAGTTATCATTCGATAAATGGATAAAGCATTGCATAACTGTTGAGAGGTATCTTATCTTTTCTTGTTTTTATGTATTTTCTTTTCTTTATGTCTCTACTATGTGATTTTCCCAACACGTTTCTCCTCTCTATATAAGAGAACCCTAGGGCTTCATTATCAATGCATTCATTATTCTCTTTCCATGTGGTATTAGAGTGGCGGTCTTAGACCGAAGCTTTTGAGACCCCAAAGCCCTAACCCCACCATCGACCTCTCTCTTCTTCTTATTCGTGGCTCGCGCATTGCTGCTGGTGGTCCCAACAACCGTCGTTAGGCCTTGCGCGGCCTCTTGGAGCTCACAGGTGGTCCTAGCCATCGCTAGCAACCTTGCGACACCTCTTGCGGCGTCTCTTTTGGTCTAATTTTGTCACCAAACGGCTTGATTTTGAGTCGTTTTTGGTAAAATCAGACCTTGGGATTCTTCAACGCACCCTGGAACAACCCTTTCAGTTGATGGGAACGGTTGTATGAGTCTATACACAACCATTCCCTGTATGATCATGTAGACTTATTATGATCGGTCAGCAACCCCAGTTATGTTTCAACCCTCTTATTACCATGTCAGAAATCAAGGGTGATATTATTTCTTCGTTCAGTCTCTTCAAGAGCCCGACACCCATCGTGAAGATGGATGGGATAAAATACAAGTTATGATCCATGCAGTTTATGACCTTGATATAACGCAATAACACGAAGCACATTCTGACGAAGCCAGAGCCAACTGATAAGACTGTGACAAATGCTTTATGGAAGCAGGATGACGCGTACACACGCATTTGGCTCTCCAGTATCTCACCATAGAGATAGCAAATGATATCTTGCATCAGCCCACGGTTAAGGTAATGTGGGATATTCTTGCTGCTACCTATGGCCAGGTGAAAAAATTAGACCAAGAATCTTCAGTTATAGTTTGATAATTTCACAACCGAATAGAATGGTCATTTTCTGCATAACATATATCTTTTCTTCGAGGCATGTTTGAGATACATAGCTCTATGCATGTGACCTTTATAGAGCAACAATGGCGTAAATGAATGCCCTGTTGGTTGGGGTCTTTCTAGCAGCCTTAGATCCTGAGTACGAGGTAATATGTGCCCTGCTTCTCACGAGCGCAACTATACCTCCAATGGAGGAGGCTTACAATCGTCGTAGCAGGATCACAATCCCATCTACTACCATTACACATACCTCCTTAGCTATAGACGCACACGCATCCTACAACAAGGGAAGTACTTCTCAGTTTAGAGGGTACAGTGCCTGTGGCAGAGGAAGTGGACGTCAACGTAGTCCTTGCACTTACTGTCATCGGCCTGGTCATCTTGAGGAGATATACTATCTAAAGCATGGATACCATGTGTCTGCTCATGTAGCCAAGCAGGTTGAGCTTGCTGCCACTTTTGCTCCTACTACAGATCAAAAGTTGGATGATATTGTCTCCCGTATGAGGGATATAATGACTCATACTGCCGTCACGACTAGTACACATATAGGTCCTTCAGATGTTGCGGTCACTATCAGAGCCTCTTCTAGCACCTCAATTACCAAATCTTCTTGAGCAATCTTTCATTACACGTGGATTTATTTGGTGTCAAAGTTGGGAGCTATGCAGTAGTGAGAGGAGGGACGCGGGCAATAAGAATAAGAGCTGGGGAAAAGGCGAGGAGGGAGAAGAGTTGGTTCTTGGGTCTGAGGATCAAAACAGAGAGGCAACACAACGATGATAGAAAGATATCCTTGGAGAAAAGTGGAGGACGGAGATCGAGCATCGTGCAGATGACATGCATGACTGGCACTCAAACGATGAACTGAAGGGGGAAGGTGCACCATCACAAGAAGAGCCAGGAGGAGCTCAAGAGCCAGGAGGAGCTCATTGGGCTTCCTTAAACTAGGAGATACCTCGCTAGGAGCTCTTGTTAAACTTGCAAGAAGAATTTCAGTACTAATACCATAGACCGTAATCAACTATATATTTACATCAAATCCCGATAATCAACCATAACAACGGAGGTAACACTTATATAAATAGATAAAGACATTTTTATGGTTAAACTTGATTACTTACAATCTAGAAAATAAGATTAAATTTGTAGGATCCCCATGTAGTGATCTCTGCTGGAGATCCAACACCTCCATCATGATGTTGGTCGTTGTTCCCCGCACTATTGCGAGCCCGGTGAAGGTGATGGTGAGATATGGGAAGATGATGCAAATGATGATCGCCAAAGTTGGTGATGTTGATAGGGATGGTGCCAACTATGTAACCATAGAAGGCATTGATGTAGATGACACGTATAAATATCTCGAAGGGGATAGAGATGCCACATACGTGGATGTCGATGATGTAGTCACTGGGGAAGAAGGTAAGGAGGGAGAGAAGGTTACAAGTGAGGGAGGAAGATGAGTATAAAAATAAAAATAAAATAAAATATCTTCTAACTTTAAATGAACCGTTAGATTGTGTTTTGGATGTGTGTTTGGTTGGATTAAATAAATGGTGGTCAAGTTAGTAGAATAAGCTGATGGTAGAGGTTTACATGTTAAACAAAACAAGATTGCAAATTGTGTGTTTACAAAGATTTTAGGGGCGGTACCAAGGTTGCAGAAATTGTAGTCCGTATTTGATTAGTGGGCCACTGCCTAAAGATTAATCGACAGTCAGACGACTAATCGGATTTATTATGCCATTAGTCGATTTTGAATATTTTTAATTATTTTGAATATATAAATCATTTTCATACATATATTCTTATATATTTACATAGATATGTATATTTTCTATACTATCATAATGAAACAAAAGAAATAATTGATTTTAAATATAATATTAAGCATGTTAGAATAATTTACTTTTAAAAAAGCAAAATAATAAAATAATATAAAAGCTCTATGTAAAAGTCAACCGATTAGTTGATCGACTAGTCAACCTAGTTGGCTGACTTTTACAACAATGGGTGGTGCTGTAATTGGAGAGGATTTTTTTTAACGCTTAAAGCATTTTTTGTAAAATCTAGAAGCTAAGGAATCAACATAAGAGATTCTTATATATTCATCAGTGAAAGTGTAATGTATCCTGATATTGGCTGTGCAGAAATTGTTGATGAATTGCTTGTCGTTAATATTGTGAAATAAAAGGAGATTGCTGAAGCTATTTTGATTATATTCTCTTTATTTTATTTATTGTGTTATGTAACCCTTTAAGGTCTCTTATGTAATTGTCACTATTTGGGCTCTAGGGTTTCATGTTATATAGAAGTTCTATACCCCTTGAATAAAGTATCTCATTCCATCCCATTATTTTCTCACATGGTATCAGATGGCTCTTTTGATTCAACCCTAGCTCTCACCGTCAATCCTGTTCCGCTCGCTGCTGCTGCTGCTGCTGCGATATCTGGGTTGTTGTTGCCACTGCTGTGCGTTGATGGAGGAAGGCCCAGACTACAGTTGGCTATCACTACAGTAGAGTTGCTATAGTAGCCGCTACAGTAGTGCCGCTGTGAAATCTGATGTAGCATCGTTACAATGTTGTGTTGTTCTGAAATTTGATCGAAATGTGAGAGTTTGGATATGATTTTGTGGATTCCAGATTAAAATCTGATCTGAAATCTGCCTTATGATGCACTTACGGGCTGAATCGTGCGATTTCTGATCTGAAATGCACAAGTTTTGATGTAATCTAATTTGGTTTTTGAATTTCAGGCTGAATTCTGATCTGAAATGCACGAACTTTGTTCTTGGTTTTCACTAGCCATACAATAGCAGTCGTAATATACAACATTGATGTCTCCAGACATAACTACATGATCATTAAAGGCAAAATCAATTGCCTCGACCATATCACTCAACCTCCAGATTATCATCGTCTTATGCAACTTTTCAGGAATAGCCATAATGCACAAACACAGACTAAGAATACTATTCATGTTTCTACTACTACATCTGCCGAACTCGCTGCTGCTATGACTAATATAACATCTACACATACTCGTCAATGGATTATTGATTCAGGAGCCTCAAACCATTTGACTAGTGATGGCAATTCTCTTTCTTCTACTCAGCCATCTGTTTCTGTGAGATCAGTTAAACTGGCCAATGGATCTCTCTCATGTTACTACCGTAGACAGAGTGGATTTCTCCTCTCTATTAAAACTCTTTGGTGTATATTGCGCTCCAGAGTTTCCTCTAAGTTTGTTGTATGTTCATAAATTATATAAGGAGCCAAATTGCCAGGTTATTTTTGATCAGCACCGTTGCTACTTCTAGGACATTCATACTTCACAGATTTTTGGTGATGATTATGGGAAACATGGACTTAATTATCTTGATGTATATGATAGCTCTTTCTTTGCTGGAGTTACATCTATTACTGCTAATCCTTATATCTGGCATCTACGCCTTGGACATCCTTCTGCCAATGCTCTTTCTCATATGTTCCCCGAGCCCTTTAAAGCCATTTACATGTGAGGCTTGTCACCTTGGAAAACATCATAGGGCATCCTTTCCTCGAAGAACTGAGCCACAGAGGTCGTTTTCATTTGATCTTATTCATTGAGATGTTTGGGGTCCTTGCCCAGTACGTGCCAATGTAGGACACATATACTTTGTTATTTTCATCGATGACTATAGTCGAAGTTCGTTCATGGGTCTACATAAAGGAATGATCGAAGATCAACAACGTGGTCAGGCTCTTTTTTGCAGAAATCAAGACTTCTTTTTCCACTTGCATTAAAATAATTCGGTTTGATAATGCTATTGAGTTCATGCAAAAAGGTTTGGTAAATTTCTTTGGTTCTCAGGAAACCATACATCAGACATTGTGTCCCCATACTTCATAGCAGAATGGTACTGCGGATGGGAACTCCATCATCTCCTTGACATCACACGTACTTTTCCTACTCAGATGAATGTCCCAAAAACTTTTTCGGGTGATGCCATTCTCACTACAGCTTACTTGATTAATCGGATTCCCTCATCCATATTAGGAGGTTCTTCTCCATTCTCATTGCTTTATCTCAGTGATAAGCCATTTCCGTTACCTATGCATGTTTTTGGTTGCACTTGTTTTGTTCACAATTTTCATGCTAAAGACAAGCTTTCTCCTCATGCAATAAACCACATCTTCTTGGGGTATTCTGGAACCCAAAAGGGATGTAAATGTTATGATCCATCTGACCATCGTTATTTTGTCTTTGCGGATATTATATTCTTTGAGAAGACTGGTTTCTTTACTGAGAGTGTTGGAGAGATCCCTTTGGAGTTCCCTCCTTCATTACATGTTTATCAGAGGAGTAAGAAACATGCATCTAAGATAGTTGCTTTACCTATTCCGCTTGATTTGCAAGTTGGTGACCTTGCAATCAATATTCACTCACATGGTGCTACTTCATATGCTACAAATATAGATGGTCCCTCTTCCTCTACCGAGCTTCCTATTGCTCTAAGGAAGCCCAAAAGGCAATGTACTCTACATCCTATGTCAAATTTTACTTGTACCGACGGAGTATTTAGATGTGATAGGGCGTTTACAGATGCTCTTATGGTTGTACCTCTTCCACAAGATTATCATAGAGCTCTTCAACATCCGAATTGGAAGCATGCCATTGACGTGGAGATGGATGTTCTTGTCTTAAGGGGCATTTGGGATCTTGTGCCATGTCCCATTGGTGTTGGTCCTGTAGCTTGCAGACGGGGGTTTTCACGACCAAATATGCTCTAGATGGATCAATAGACAGACTAAAGGCACAATTAGGGATGAGCATGGGTCGGGCTGTGCCGGGCCCTGAAGGGCCCAGGCCCAAGCCCATTTAAAAAATTCGGGCCTTGGGCCGAGCCTAGGCCCGTAAATTTAATTTGGTTCGGCCCAAGCCCAGGCTCGGCCCAATTCCTTTGGGCCGCGCTTGGGCCAGGCCGGCCCATCTCTAGTCATATGCATTACTAGCTTGAACTGGGAAAGATTGTGAAATACAAGCATAGTGCATATTCTCGATTTGTTCTCAACATCGAGAATTTCACAATCAACTCGTGAAGGCCACAAAGGTTTTCAAAATAAAAGAATAAAATGTAGAGCGATTCAATTGAACCTCTAATGAGTTGACCATGGTTTTTTTTCTTGACAGAGAATTTAGGTATCGATAAAGTTAGGCGTGTCTATTTGTTATATTTCAAACACACTTCTGTACATTATCTGATTTCACAAAATTCTGGATTTATAATTCAAATCCGACTAGAAAAATTGGTTTTGATTGTTGGGAAGATTTGTAGTAAATTGATACCAACCTACAGATACAATTTAAAATGAAGTGGTACATATTTCTAAAGCAACGAAATATATGATATATCGAGTTTAACATGCAAGGAAAAGAAACTTTCGATTTTTGCTAATGATTAATATACTAATGGAATTTCCACCATTTATCAAGCACCACACATTGCTCTCCATAAGAAATTCATCATTTATTGTATCTAATAAATCTAATGGAACAACGGGCCTCCATTCGAGCCCTCTTTGGGCCGGGCTCTCGGGCTGGGTCGGGCTGGACCAAGCCAAGCCCGAGCCTGGCTCCAAAAAATTTTGGGCCTAAATCTTGGGCCCAAGCCCGGCCCAATGTTCATTTGGGCTTGGGCTTGGGCTGGGCCGGGCCTTTTGGGATGGGCTTCGGGTTGGGCCGGGTGGCCCAGCCCAATGCTCATCCCTAGGCACAATTAGTGGTCAAGGGATTTATCTAGATTTATGGCATGCAAGGTTCAGGAAAGCGGTATGCGTATGCATTCGGACAGGTCACCGAATACTGAATAAGCGGTTGATGAATCTGCGATTCGCCATCTTTATTCATTTATTTTAGCTTAAAATCCTTTATAAAATAAATGTATATAATACTAACTCCATGATCTTACTAACTTGCATCTGTGTGTAAATATTGTATATTTGTATATTATTTTAACCTAAAATAAATAAATAAAGAGAGAAAGGAAAAAAAGAAAAGAAAAAAAGAGGAAGACTGTATATATATAATAGATACAGGCTGACCCGAACCCCGAGAGAAGGTCAAGATTTGACCTGATCGACCAGGAATAAGGTAGGGGGAGATAGGGTCCTTAATCAGAAAATCCAAAAAAATGTGTGCTGTGTATATTTGTATACTACACTATTTTATTTGTACCTGAATTGACCTCAAATCAAATAACTTTCAAAACCAAAGTTGTAAATAAAAATGTGTCCTAAATAATAAAAATAATTGCACAATTAAATCTTGTACAGAATAAAAGCAACCACACTTGGAAAAAGCCACTAAGCGATAATTGAAAGATCAATTCCGGCTCCACATGAACTCAAATTGAACCAAACTCATTTTCATTGTATTCTAAATTAAATTATCTTTAAAATGGTTGTGATTTCATAATTTTTGGAGTTACGGGTGAAAAATTGGTTTTCTGGGGTGGTTTGTGCAATTTCCCATGTATTTGTACATATTGTATTTTGTAAATATTTGTAGATATTTTTTACTAATTATTTAAAATAAAAATAAAAAATAAAAAATAAAAAATATTTTTTTTAAAACAAAAAAACTAATTTGCTTTTTTACCCATGTATATAATGTCATATATGTATATAACATATTTATATATTCAATTTTTTTTACTAACTACCACAAAAAATAAAAAAAATAACATTTAATTTTCCAATAAATAAAGTGACGAAAATAAAAAAAAATTAGTTAATTTTTGCAAATATTTATCTTTCTACTTTATCTCATTTCAATTGCTCTTCTCTCTTATCTCTTATCTTCATCCAAAAATTCAAAAATTCTAATGTCAATCTCTTTCTATCTATTAGTAAGGATCCTTCTCCATCTTTTCAACTGGATCAATCTTTGGTGAGAGGAGCCCGATCTCCGAGAATCTTCTTGTCGCAGAAGGGTGCCTAGTCTCCGAGCCGTCCGGTGACAACGAGTCGGCCTTCGTGGAGGTGATTAAGGTCTTTTCCGCTCCTAAAGTGAGATCCATCATTTTCTTCTCGTTTTTTCATCTAGATTAACCTTAGTTTAATTTTTCGCTTCTTTATTTCGTCGTCCATTTTTTTATCTAGATCTTAGATTCCTTCACTATTTTGATTCATCTTCGATCCCGATTTTTCATCCCATTTTCTTGATCCTATCGTGTTCTTTTCTACCTCGCACGATCTCTCAACTTCGGCCATGCACGGTGGTCGGAGATTTGGATCCATCCCTCATTTTCGTCAGATCTTCGCTCACGCATTCCGTTTTGATTTTTGGATTGAGTCATCATGCTCGTTTCCTAATTTGTTGATAAATAAAATTTAAAATAAAAATAAAAATAAAATATGTGTTTTCTTTTAACATTTGTTTTGCAGGTTAAAAAATAAAAATAAAAAGGGTTATTTACCGTTCTTGTTTTAAAAAAAACAAAATAAAAAAGTTTTTCCCTATTTACATTTACAAAGAATAAAAAATAAAACAAAACAAAAAAATAAAAAAAAATCTACAGCCGCCCTCCGAGAACCATGAGCGGCGCCACCGCCAGTGCGCCTCCCGCGCCACAGCCGCGCGCCTGCGCCTCCTCCGTCTGAAGAACTCCACAGCCGCATGCATCCTCTGCTCGTGCGTGCCCCTCCTCTGCCGAGCGCGGCGGAGCCACACCACCTGCGCCACCGCGCTGGAACCCCAGCGCCGCGCCGTCGTCGATCAGAAGTCATCCACCGTGCTCCCTATGCGCGAGGCCCGCGTCTCGCTCCTCCGGCCCTGTCCGACGCCCGCTGCCCCCTCCGCGTGAAGAACTCCACAACCATGTGCATCCTTCGCCCTGTGCGCGAGCCTCGCGTCCCGCTCCTCCAGCACCGTCCGACGCCCGCTACCTCCTGTCACCAGATCCGCCCGCCGCCCTTGTTTGGAGGAGAAAGCAAGGGGCGGCGGCGTGCAGCCCGTGACCTCTTGCTTTGTCTTTTGATTGAAGAAACGATGCAAACAACGAAACCCTAGGTGGGGGTTTTGGAATATATTTTTTTTTGGAAAATATCAGTCATGACCCCGGTGATTCCAGAATTACAAGCAGAAGCCCCTTCCAGCATTCAAGTCACGTGCTTGGCACATTTATTGGGTAAATTGCAGATTTTCCTGCATATTTATTTATTGTTATTTATTGATGCACAAACTTTTAACATTTGCATTTTAGTCCTTAACTTCCAGACTTTCATTGGCTTGCTTTTCTTATTGAGATAAATGTTTTCTTTGGTCAATAAAATTCCCAAAAATCATGCTATGCTCCTGATGTGCTTATCTTTCTAGTATAATTTTTTCATTGTATTTTATCATCATTTGTTATTATTAAAAAATAAAAAACAATGTCTTTTTCTCTTCCTGAAATTTAGAAAATCATAAAAATTCAAAAATTTGCCTAAAAATTCCAAAAAATACTGTACGTGTATTTTACTGGCTTTTAATTTCTATCCACTTTTGTGCATTAATCATTTATAAAACCCAAAAATTGAAAAATACTAAAAATTGTACATAAATCATAAAAAAATCTACAAAAATCCAAAAATCGTGATTTCAGTTTCAGTTTGTTGATATTTGCCTATATTTCATCATAAAATAGTTTCCAGGAGTTTTAGGCACTTAAAACATTTTTAAGTTGCAAATTACTTCAGGCTTTGCACTGTTTATCAATTTTGTCACTGTTTGATTTTTAGAAAAATACAAAAACATCTGAAAATTTTACAAAAATCCCCGAAAATATTTCAAAGTCTTTAAAACCCCAAAATATTTTATATGGATTTTTTTCTGATCATTTTTGATATAATTAACAAATACAAAAAGAGTTTGGTGCGCGTAGTTCTTGTCTTGTGCATATTGTTCTTTATTTAAAATTAAAAAACATTGCAAAATTAAAATCACTAAAAATTTGAAAATCAGAAAATAAAAAATTATAGAAATAAAAAAATTAAAAAATTAAAAAGAGACAAATTCCACAAAACCAAGTATAGTTTGCCTTTGAGATTCCTACTTTTCTCTTAATTGTTTTCATCAGTTATTTGAATAACCCTCGGGAATTGTAGCCTACCTGAGTTCGATCCTTTCCGCTATACAGGTAAATAAGTAGCAAAAATTTCTCTTGCTCCACATTACTATTTGTAATTATTTTGTAGTGAGAGAAGAAAAAAATAAATTTGTTTGTCTGATGCTTGATTGGATTGCAACGACTTGTTCATAATTCAAATAATTAAAACCCCAGAAAAGCGCAAGCAACAAAATGGCGCCGTTGCCGGGGAGGCACGACGAGGGTAGTTACGTTTCTCTTTTGACCTACTATTCTTGGTTGTAAATATTTGTTTATATTTTGCAACATTATTCCATTGTTCATATTCACTGTTTCAGTTCATTTTTTCTGCTTATATTTGATAATTGTGTTTCTTACACATTTTCTCTTTCTTTTTCTTTCTAGGGCCCGTGGAGCAAAGGAGGCGATCATAGGAGAGCCGAAGCACCCAAGCGACGCGGAGGCGGCTTGATTCTTCACCACGTTGCAGGATAGCGTGGGAGGAGAATAAGAATTGAAGGAGACAAAAAAGTATTTTTTTCATTTATTTTTCTAGCATTTGAACTCTGTAAACGGACATTCATTTGTTGCGGGGTCTGTTTCGCCAAGTGCCGGTGCACTTGGGGGACCTCACCGGTTTTGTTTTCATCGGCTTATTTTCTCTGTTTTCCGCGGATTTCGTGAGCTACCTATTGATTGCTTTAATTAATTTGCTTGAGCAATGTAATTAATTAGGTCCAAACACCCTAAACAAGAATTTCTGTACCTATAGAGTAGAACGTAATTTGAACTTAGTCAAATTAACTTGTTCTTGCCCGTTAATAAAAGCTATCATGTAGGACGGTTCACTTGCATCACATAGGATAGTTTATTTTTCTGTATTCAATTCTGCGTGGATCACTTGCATGTAGAGTGCTGGCGACAAGGTACACATCTCTAACCCCTGCATGCATCATTGTTTTAATCGCGCATTGACACTTTCGATCTCCTTCTTTGTTTTTGCTCACATAAATTAAAAAGGAAATTGGACACTCGGTAGGCGATTCATTGAAAATATTTTAACTAAGTGACAACTGCCTAAAATACGGGACTGCTAAAGAAAACTCGACCCTAAAATAAACACAAGAAAAAATCATTGTTTTGAGGAGAGTAACCCCCTCATTGTTTGGTTTGTATGCAGCGAGAGAGCGACCCGTATACTAGGATAGAACCACGCCCGAACTCTTTTCAGACTACTGTCTTGGGTTAGTCGTTCTCCAATGAGGATCTCTCCAGTAGCCGGTAAAGCAGCCTACGATGTCCTTAACAGATTTAATTGATCGGGTAGCCGGTAAGCGATCCGCAATTCATACTGGCTGGAAAAGATCTAATTTTGGGATTAGGCCAATCTACTGGAGCGATGGCCTCAAATTTCAGTGAAATTCGACTGAATTTCGGTCGAATTTTGATTTTGGTGGGTGACCGAAATCCGATCGAAATGGCCGATGCCGACCGAAATTTGGGGGGCCTAGTTCAAAAATAAACCGAAATGATCGAAATTTCGATCGAATTTCAGCCGAAATTTCGTTTCGATCAGTCTCCGAAATGAAACCGAACTCCGGCATTTAAGGCCTTGCCTGGAGCATTGGGTTCCTAACAACTCGCTTTAATCGCTCTGATAGATTGTATTCTCACCAAACTCTAAAATTGAAAAGATAATTGATCGAACCTTTACGGTCTTCATATTGAGTTGAGTTGGTGAATTGGGGGTTTGTATTGTGTTTGATTGCTTGTGTGCATACTAGATCCTTCTGTGCATTTGCGTCTTTTTCTCCATATCTTTTGACTTGACCCTCGTGTTCTCCCGATCCCATCTTTTGTTTCGGAGATGGCCGACTGGAGTTATTTTAATCCGATCTTTGCGGATACCTCGTACCCTCCAACCGATTCACCTTCCTTTTTCCAGGAGGATTTTCCTCTTGATTTTTGTGCACATCCGCTTAACCCATTGTTTTAGTAATCGGACGATGATTTTCACCCACCCTCATTCCACTCACCCCACCCTGTGATTTTGGAGTCACCTTTCATGGTGTCCACACTTGAGACCCTGAACCAGATGACGGAGCATATGAATTCGAGCATTAGCAATCTATTTAACATAAATACGAGCCAGAACGTTGCTCCACTATTTGAGTATATGGATTCACTTGAGGATAATCATGAGAGCTTGCAATTGCCCAAAATACAAAAAATGAGAATTTTAAAAATCCAAAAAGATTCTGGGAGACACATTATTGATTCATTTTGTGAGGAGAGGACTCAAATGCCTAATCATTTGCCCAAACATCTATTCACATCATGTCCCAACCTTGACCTCGAGGATGCCACTATATAGAATGCTCTCGGCAATCCTCGTGTATATGTTGATTTCGATCTCCTCCCTTGTATGGAGGAGGTCCAAAAATTCAAAAAAATGTTGACTGAACCCGAAGTGTTGGCCACTATTCATGAGATCATTAAAGCCCCACTTCAACATGTCATGATAGATTTATCTACTCCTCAACACAAGAAGAGAAAGCGAAGGAGAAGATTTGAGCGTCACATCTTGACCATGGCCACTGCCTACGCCATCTCTCACTGACCACATTTTAAGAACGGGAACACTGCCACATCTCTTGTGAGTTGCTCCATCTCTGACCATTCTTGTGATAACACTCTCCTTGACGGCAGTTCTTCAATCAATATAATACCTTTCTCTATGGTACAATTTCTTCATCTTGGACCTCTCAAGAAAATCAGGATGATAGTTCAATTTGTTGATGGATCTATCAAGAGGCCAAAGGATATCCTAGAAAATACTATCATTTTCATACAGGGCATGAACTTCACTTCTGATTTTGTCGTATTGCCCATGGAGACATCCACCCCTATGGAGCACCCTCCAATCATCCTGGGACGACCTTTCCTTGCCTCTGCGGAAGCCGTTATTGATTATGGATCAGGAGAGATTCGCTTCCGTTCTGACGCAGGGAGCGATGTGTTGATCACTATACCTGTTACTGACCAGAGACTTGCATCCCATGAGAGTGTGCCCGTGTTAGCCAACCCCAAGGAATTTGACCTCGATGATAATATCAGTGATTCTTGTTATATGTTGGATGATATTGAGACTCGAGAATTCCTCTTCAAGGAGGACTCGGAAAGCATAGACCTTGGAGTTTCCTCTGCTGGTTCATAGCGATGCATTGATGACATCCGCGGGATTTACACGATAAACACCCTAAAGCAGAAGGCAGATTCTGAGACTAGACAGGACGGACATGATTTGACTACTTTCACTGACGAGTCAGCTCCTTTTCACTCTGATTTAGATGAGACTGATCAGACCGAATTTGATTTGATTGCTTTTATAAAGGAATTTGGGCCTTTTAATGAGGATGATGATCAAGGAGAGGCTCGTCAGGCTGGAATTGATCTTACTTTTTCGGATAATGAACTCGAACCTTTTTACTTTGATATTTGCGAGACTTCCCAGGCCAGACATGACCATACTACTTCCACTGACCGGGTTAGGCATGCACACTCCGAAACCGCTGAGGATACATTCTTGGTCGATCCTACTCAGTTTATGTCTAATGATGATCCCAATATCGACCTACACCTTGTCAGATCCATTCCTCAGCGGTCCCACAAGAAGGTCCGCTTTCGACCTTCTTGACCTTTGTACATCCACTCCTCTTGTATATCCTTTCGTTTCACTCTTTCTTCTTCTGTTTTATCATTCACCCCTTTTCCGTGTGTGTATATATGATATACTTAGGATGCGCTTTATCTTAAGTATGGGGGGGGTGAATGATTTGTGTTGTTCATATTCGTCCTGTTCATCACTCATGTTGCCTATACTTAGGCATACTCTACCCTAAGTATAGGGGGGGTGATGTTCATATCGTGTTTTTTTGTGTTTTCCAGTGAGTCTGTACATTCTCTTCATCGGTTTTCCTTTTGTACACTCTACTATGCTTACGATTACTTGATCCTAAATATAAGGGGGATCACCGACTTTTTTCTTTTTATTTTTTCTTTGAGTCGTTGTAGCATATGAGTCTTTTCACTTTTCTATACTTAGCACGAGTTATGTCTTCCCTTGTCGCTCTCTGATCACTATGAGGACATAGTTCGACTAAGTAGAGGGGGTGTTGTATATATTGTATATATACTTTAGACATAACTCGTACTTTTTAAGATAATTATTTTGGGGGATATGTATATAATTTTGTAAAATCCACGTGTGTAAAAAACAAACAAAATAAAACAAAAAAAAAACAAAACAAAAAAAAAACCAAAGATACAAACAAACAGATGAAACAAAACAAAATTTTTTTGGTATATACTTGTAGATATTTTACTAACCCTTTTTTCTTTTTGAAAAAAAAACTACAAAATCAAAAATCTATAAAAACTTGCATAATTTTAAAAAATCCCTTTCTTTTACATCTGCTTTTTTCCTCCAAAAATCCATGAAAAGTTCAAAATTAGAAATCTGTTTTAAAAAAATGTTCTTTTCACATGCGCATCATTTTTTTTTGAAAAAAACTCTTTTTGCATGCGCATCATTTTTCCTTTCTTTTCCAAAAATCAATAAAAAAATCAAAATCAGAAAATTGTTTAAAAAAATTGCTTTCTTTTTGCATTATACATATTTCTTGCATTTGCATGTGCATTTTTCAGTATAGTATTGACATTTAAACTAAGTCTGGAATAAAATTGAAGAATGGAGCTTAGTTGGACCTTAATCTACTTAATTCCAGAGGAACCTTATAAGAAATGGAGTTAGGACTTTTCAGGTCCTAGTGACTTAAGTCTTTGAGTCTATAAGACTATGTTCACATGTCATCTTGTTAGTCTAAGTAGAACATTTAACAACACACGCATAATTCTTTCAGACCGTGGCTTATCTTGGACAAGCACTCTACACGTAGCCTTCATGGATGAGGTAGTGAAGAGGCAAAATCTTTTGGTTTGGGGTAGCATACGAGGGTAGTACATCTAGGCAGAGCCTCTCGTCTTCCTCTAGGGAAGGAAGTGCGTCTCAACCTGGTCTAGCGATGTTGAGGTCTAAAGATAGGATGCTGTGGGGTTGCAATAATGCTTCAAAAGAGGGATATTCTACTGGCTCAAGAGGAAAAACTCCTTATGTAAATGCTGCACCTTGTATATACTTTCAAAAAAAAAGAGTATGGAAAAATGCAGAATCTCCAAAAATGGACATGCTGATTGAAAAGTAAAATGCCTGCCGGAGTGTATATACAAGGATAAAAAAATTACAATAAGAGCTTCAAAGACAAACTTTTGTAAGCTTGCAACGGATGACTTGGCTACACTGGTCATGCATCCAAGGATAGGTAGCTACACTAGTTACCGTCCATTCTTTTCTCCATCCGCTCTTCTTGAACTGGTTGTACTTGAACTTAGAAGGGAATATCTCCGCTCTTCGAGGAAAGAGTTGCATGACCGGGGAACTAGAGTTACCTTGTCGAGGGAGGTTGTTTCTTTGCTACTTTTGAGATGGGGAGCTATATCTCACTTACACCGTACAAGTAAAGATTCATAGTCATAAGAATTGGTGTATGCAGACTTGTTCTGATTTGACTGTTGAGGAGACCTGAATAGGAGTCTTATGGAGCTCAGAGGTTGTTAGGTTTTAAATCCATTTCCCATTAAGGTTCCGACACACTAATAATCCAAAGGTCCGACAGAGCTCCAAACTATAATTTTATGAAGATAAGTTTAATACTCAATATTGTCCTAATTTCTTTATTTTCCCTTTCTTTTTTCCTTCTTTTATTCACTTATTCTTTCAAATAAGTGTTTGCTAATAGACTAGCAAAGGTAAAGCATAGGGGGATGATGAATCTGCGATTCGTCATCTTTGTTCATTTATTTTAGCTTAAAATCCCTTATAAAACACATGTATATAATATAACTCCATGCTCTTACTAACTTGCATCTATGTGTAAATATTGTATATTTGTATATTATTTTAATCTAAAATGAATAAATAAAGAAAAAAAGGAAAAGAAAAGAAAAGGAAAAAACAGAGGAAGACTGTATATATGTAATAGATACAGGCTGACCCGAACCCCGAGAGAAGGTCAAGACTTGACCTGATCGACCAGAAATAAAGTAGGGGGAGATAGGGTTCTTAATCATAAAATCCAAAAAAATGTGTGATGTGTATATTTGTATAGTACACTATTTTATTTGTACCTGAATTGACCTCAAATCAAATAACTTTCAAAACCAAAGTTGTAAATAAAAATGTGTCCTAAATAATAAAAATAATTGCACAATCAGATCTTGTACAGAATAAAAGCAACCACACTTGGATAAAGCCACTAAGCGATAATTGAAAGATCAATTCCGGCTCCACGTGAACTCAAATTGAACCAAACTTACTTCCATTGTATTCTAAATTAAATTATCTTTAAAATGGTTGTGATTTCATAATTTTTGGAGTTAAGGGTGAAAAATAGATTTTCTGGGGTGGTTTGTGTAATTTTCCCATGTATTTGTATATATTGTATTTTGTAAATATTTGTAAATATTTTTACTAATTCTTTAAAATAAAAATAAAAAATAAAATAAAAAAATATTTTTTCATAAAACAAGAAAAACTAATTTGCTTATTTACCCATGAATATAATGCCATATACATATATAGCATATGTGTATATTCAATTTTTTTAACTAGCTACCACAAAAAATAAAAAAATTAACATTTAATTTTCCAATAAATAAAGTAATGAAAATACACAAAAATAATTAATTTTTGTAAATATTTATCTTTCTACTTTATCTCATTTCAATTGCTCTTCTCTCTTATCTCTTATCTTCATTCAAAAATTCAAATGTCAATCCCTTTCTATCTATTAATAAGGCTCTATCTCCATCTTTTCAATTGGATCAATCTTTGGTGAGAGGAGCCCGATCTCCGGGAGTCTTCTTGTCGCAGAAGGGTGCCTAGCCTCTGAGCCGTCCGGTGACTGCGAGTCGGCCTTCGTATAGGTGATTAAGGTCTTTTCCGCTCCTAAGGTGAGATCCATCATTTTCTTCTCGTTTTTCCATCTAGATTAACCTTAGTTTAATTTTTCGCCTCTTTATTTCGTCATCCATTTTTTTATCTAGATCTTAGATTCCATCACGATTTTGATTCATCTTCGATCCCGATTTTTCATCTCATTTTCTTGATCCTATCGCGTTCCCTTCTACCTCGCACGATCTCTCAACTCCGGCCACGTACGGTGGCCGGAGATTTGGATCCATTCCTCATTTTTCGTCGGATTTTCGCTCACGCATTCCGTTTTGATTATTGGATCGACTCATCATGTTCGTTTCCTAATTTGTTGATAAATTAAATTAAAAAAAATAAAAATAAAATAATACATGTTTTCTTTTAACATTTGTTTTGCAGGTTAAAAAAATAAAAATAAAAAGGGTTATTTACATGTTAAAAAAAACAAAATAAAAAGTTTTTTCCCTGTTCACATTTACAAAGAATAAAAAATAAAACAAAACAAAAAAAATAAAAAAAATCTACATCCGCCCTCTAGGAACCACGAGCGGCGCCACCGCAAGTGCGCCTCCCGCGCCTACAGCATGCCGCAGCCGCGTGCCCGTGCCTCCTCCGTCTGAAGAACTCCACGGCCGCGTGCATCCTCCGCCCGTGCGTGCCCCTCCTCTACCGAGCGCGACAGAGCCGCACCACCTGCGCCACCGCACTGGAACCCCAGTGTCGCGCCGTCGTCGATCAAAAGTCCTCCACCGCGCGCCCTGTGCGCGAGCCCCTCGTCCCGCTCCTCCGGCCTCGTCCGACGCCTGCTGCCCCCTTCGCATGAAGAACTCCCCGATCGCGTGCATCGTCCGCCCTGTGCGCGAGCCCCGTGTCCCGCTTCTCCGGCCCCGTCCGATGCCTGCTGCCTCCTGCCACCAGATTCGCCTGCCGCCCTTGATTGGAGGAGAAAGCAAGGGGCGACAACGTGCAGCCCGTGACCTCTTGCTTTGGCTTTTGATTGAAGAAACGAAGCAAACAACGAAACCCTAGGTGGGGGTTTTGGAATATATTTTTTTGGAAAATATCAGTCACGCCCCCGGTGATTCCAGAATTACAAGCAGAAGCCCCTTCCCGCATTCAAGTCACGTGCTTGGCACGTTTATTGGGTAAATTGCGGATTTTCCTGCATATTTATTTATTGTTATTTATTGATGCACAAAGTTTTAACGTTTGCATTTCAGTCCTTGAATTCCATAACTTCATTGGCTTGCTTTTCTTATTGAGATAAATGTTTTCTTTGGTCAATAAAATTCCCAAAAATCATGCCATGCTCCTGATGTGCTTATCTTTCTAGTATATTTTTTTCATTGCATTTTATCATCATTTGTTATTATTAAAAAATAAAAACATTGTCTTTTTCTCTTCCTGAAATTTAGAAAATCATAAAAATTCAAAAATTTGCCTAAAAATTCCAAAACAAATTACTGTAGGTGTATTTTACTGCCTTTTAATTTCTATCAATTTTTTGTGCATTAACCATTTATAAAACCCAAACAAATTAAAAAATACTAAAAATCGTACACAAATCATAAAAAATTCTACAAAAATCCAAAAATCGCGATTTCAGTTTCAGATTGTAGATATTTGCCTATATTTCATCATAAAAATAGTTTCCAGGAGTTTTAGGCACTTAAAATATTTTTAAGTTGCAAATTAATCCAGGATGTGCACTGTTTCTCAATTTTGTCACTATTTGATTTTTAGAAAAATACAAAAACATCTGGAAATTTTACAAAAATCCCCCAAAATATTTCAAAGTCTTTAAAACCCCAAAATATTTTCTCTGGATTTTTTCCGATCATTTTTGATATAATTAAAAAATACAAAAAGAGTTTGGTGTGCGTAGTTCTTGTCTTGTGCATATTGTTCTTTATTTGAAATTAAAAAAATTGCAAAATTAAAATCACTAAAAATTCGGAAATCAGAAAATAATAAAATTTAGAAATAAAAAAAATTAAAAAGAGAAAAATTCCACAAAAATCAAGGATAGTTTGCCTTTGAGATTCCTACTTTTCTCTTAATTGTTTTTCATCGATTATTTGAATAACCCTCGGGAATTGTATTCTCCCTGAGTTCGATCTTGTCCGTTATACAGGTAAATATGTAGCAAAAATTTCTCTTGCTCCACATTATTATCTGTAACTATTTTGTAGCGAGAGAAGAAAAAAATTGTTTATCTGCTGACGCTTGATTGGGTTGCAACAACTTGTTCATAATTCAAATAATTAAAACCCCAGAAAAGTGCAACTGAATTTATGTATCTAAGCGGAGTTAAAGAAGATCTAAGAAAAATGGTTCATATTAGATGGGTGTGTATATGCTTTTAATTGCCTTATATTTAATCACAAAAAATATTTACCATAAAAACTTCACATATTAGATGATTCGTAATAACAAAACTTTAATACACGTGCATGCACTATATGAGCAAAACCTTAATTGGCATATATAAAAATATTCGACGATACATTGCATATACTCGTGAAAGCAATACATGAGAAAGACATAAAACATTGTATATACATAATGATATAATGCATTGCAATTGTATAGAAATGCATGCCATATTCTCACAATTGAATGAAGGAAGAGACAAAACTATGAAATTAAGGACTTGAATGAGAAGAATGAAAAGTTGGAGTTGCTGGAGTAGTATGCGGGGCATATGCGGGATATGCGGGGCATATGCGGGCCACATATGCGGGGAGGGCGCATAATGAAATGATTCATGAAGTCGGTGCGGTCTGCATGCCGTACGGGCATATGCGGCCGCATATACGGCCCGTGGCCGATTTCATGAACATTGATGGAGTGGATTACCTCGTGACTTTCTCTCCAGTGGTCAAGATGGCGTCTGCCAATAAGTGTTGGCTGATTTTTCAGTTAGATGTCAAGAATGCCTTCTTATATGATGTTCTTGAGGAGGATGTCTATATGACAATCATCGGGTTACACCGTTGGGGGGGGGTATGTGTGTCGTTTATGCAAGGCTATCTATGGCCTAAATCAGAGTCCATGAGCATGGTTTGACATGCTTACTTCTGAGATAATCTCACTTGGCTTCCATAGGATGACATTTGATTGCTCTATGTTCGTTAGATGAATGACTTCTGGTACTGTGATATTGGTTGTTTATGTTGATGGTATGGGGATTACTGGTGATGACAAAGTATGCATTCTACTATTCTAGCCTTTCTTCAGAGGGTGTTTGTCGCCAAGTACCTTGATCAACTCAAATACCTCATTGGCATTGAAGTGATACGTACTGCAGAGGGATTACACATTCACAACGAAAGTATTGTATGGATATTCTTACAGAGACTGGCTTACTTGGATGTAGTCCATCTAGCACGTACCGACCTTGAGTTTGAGGATACCACACGATATAAAAGCCTAGTGGGCAAAATGCCCATCATATACTATGAGTAAAGTCATTCATCACTTGGAGAAGCCTTATTGTAGTCATTATCAGGATGTTCTCGTGATCCTTCGATACTTGACAGACTCTCAAGGAAAATACCTCTTTTATGGGGTCAATGGCCACACTGACATTACCGTCTACGTAGATGCTAATTATGCTGGTTCTCCTGAGGATAGACGATCTATCACTGGTTATGCCATGTTTGTTGGATGAAACATTTTTACATGACGAAGATCGAGTGCAGAGGCCGAATCCAGGGCGTTGGTTCAAGTCAAGACACTTGTGATATTTCATGGTTGGTCTTCATTCTACAAGAGATTGGACTTCTTGCTACTACTCTTGTTACTTTAACTGTGATAACAAATCTGCTATATACATTGCTATCAATCTTGTATTCCATGAACGAACTAAGCATATTGAAGTTGATTGCCACTGCGTTCAAGATGGAGTACAAGGAGGGAAGATCACTACTCTACATATCTCCACGGACCTTCATATTGCAAAATAATCACAAAGGCCCTACCGAAGAAACACATATAATGGTTGATTTTCAAGTTGGGCATGATCGATAGATATGCTCCAACTTGAGGGGGAGTGTTGAAGTTATCTTCTCTTTATTTTATTTATTGTATCATGTTACCCTTCAAGGTCTCTTATGTAATTGTTACCACTGGGGCTCTAGGGTTTCATGTTATATAAGAAGTCACATACCCCTCGAATAAAGTATCTCATTCCATCCCGTTATTTTTTAGATAAAGGAGGAAATGCTTAGGAGGGAGTCTTTCAGCTTAATGTGACAAAATAAGATAAATGGGAGTTACTTTTAGATTTGAATCCTGAGAGTGAACTCTAGAAAATTACCCTTGGTAATAATAAAACTGTGAAACAGGAGACTGACTACAGCATTTGAAGGTGGTTTGCGTATTGTGGTTTTAATACGGGAATTCTATCTAAAAAAATGAGAGTTTCTTTTAATGCGCAGAAGGAGATAATGTTACTTGCTGATTGGGAACCTGGGTGAACTATCCTGAAGTACTTGTAGTAGTACTTTCACCTAGCGGGGTTAAAAATATGCTTAATTATTATGGTTTGACTTTGTTTGCATTATTACTTTGTTATACTATTTGGCTGTGAAGTACTTGTAGTAGTAATTTCACCTAGAGTGGTTAAAAATATGCTCGATTGGTCTGGTTGTTTGGCTTTGTTTGCATTGTTACTTTGTTATACTATTTGGCTATATAAATATATTCCAGAATGATTGTGGTCATTGTTTTATCATTCTTCATGGTGTAGATCATTTTCATCAGTTGGAAGTCTAGTAGACAGCTGTGATTTCCAGCTTTCATCAGACAGGTAAGTTAATACATGCCTTTCTATATCATGTCAACCAATTGACCAAAATATATTATTTATTCAGTGAACAAAGCCACTTGAAAAGAATGATATGATCAAGGGGGTGTTCATGGAGTGGGTAGCTGCCCTAGTTAGATTTTAACCCAACCTATCCTGTTAATTAGGTTTAAGATTAAAAAATGCAGCTACACATTTGTTAGGACATGTATGCACATAACGATAAAGGACGGATGGAGGGGGTAGCATACAAGGGTACATCCCCCCCTCCACAAATTTAAGGAAAAACCAAACCCTCATATCTTCATTTTTCTTTCTTTTTTTCTCAATAACTGCCTAGTGAATTCTATTTTTAGAATCCAATTTCCCTCTCACATCCGTTTTCTATTGCTCTCTAGTTTTGTCACACACACTCTCTCTCTCTTCTCTCTTATTTTCTCTCTCACATGTTTTTTTTATCTCTCTTGATAAATCAAATATAGACTAAAGCTTTTCAACCTCATGTTGGATTTCAAAAGTACAAAGATAAACTCTTGTTAACATTATTTTTTTATGTATTACTTTAGTAATGTACGCATGAGCATGTGGTTGGTTTTTAAACTTACCACTGCTGGTCTCTAGCTTAGGTAAATGAGGAGAGTTGTGTAAGGTAGCCGACGACCAATGTAAAATAGTCTGATCTTTTCAAATTGGATTTCAACAGGGATCTAAATGTTGGCATGTGAAACATATACATTGCAGAGAATGACAGTAGCATAAATGAAAATGCTAAGGTGTATGTGTGGTCATACACAAAAAGATCAAATTCGAAAATATGTTATCAGAATGAAAGTTGGTATAGCTCTCATCGAGGATAAGAGGAGAAAGAACCCTTAGGTAGCGTTTAGTTCGCGGGTTACCTGCGGGTTAGGGGAGTTTACCCCCCCTTAACCCACATCCACCTCTCTCCACGTGGGCCCCACTTTATTCCTTTTTTAAAAAATTAAATAAATCAATTTTACATCATCAATCCTATAAAAAAATAATATATTATACCATCATATCATATAAAAATTATAAACTACTCCACTTCTACTCTCTTTTCCAAACTTCAATACAATCACATCACAATAACTACTCACTTTTTCAAACTCCAATACAATCATATCACCCCAAACCCACTTCTAACCCACCCCCAGTTTAACCCTTTATCCAAACACCAAAACATAAAAACGGGTTACCCTCTACCAGTTTAACCCGCCTTAACCCGCCAACCAAACACACCCTTAAGGTGATTTAACCATTTGCAAAGGAGGTCTGTTGATGCACCATTTTGAAGATGTGAGATTTGTGATGTCGAGCTAGTTAAGAGAGGGAGAGGAAGGCTCGAGAAATGTGAGAAGGAGACTATTCAAAAGGATCTTAATTACTTGAATCTAAGTGTGGGAATGAACCAAAATAGATTTGATGAAGGCAAAAAATCCATGTAGCAGACCCTACTTAATGTGGGAGAAGGCTTTGTTGTTGTATTTTAGTAATGAATACCATACTATTATTTTTTAATAGTAGAACGTAAAGCATTTGAACATTTAATTATAGTGATAGATTTCATTATTTGATCATTTGATGCTTCTAGGTATTGTATTAGTAAGAGAGGGTGAGGAAGGCCCAAGAAATGTGAGAAGACTATTCAAAAGGATCTTAATTACTTGAATCTAAGTCTGAGAATGAACCAAAATATATTTGATGAAGGCAAAAAATCCATGTAGCAGACCCTACTTAATGTGGGAGAAGGCTTTGTTGTTGTTGTTGTATTTTAGTAATGAATACCATACTATTATTTTTTAATAGAACTTAAAGCATTCGGTAACATTTAATTATAGTAATAGATTTCATTATTTGATCATTTGATGCTTCTAGGTATTGTATTAGGTTACACTTAGCTATTGTAATATGTAATATATGTTATTCGATATATTACCTTTAATTTGTGTTCTTATGGCATTTTGCATGATCCTCATCTTCAAATGATATATCTACTCATGTATGAGAAAATACTAGATTTTTTATTTTTTTTAATTTAGGAACTTTTCAGTAAATTGCAAGAATACTAATGAGGTTCACAAGTTATTACCTTGATAAAGAATTTGTGAGAGTTGAACATGAAGTTAAGGTGTTAAAACATTCGATCTCGTAAAATTACCATATGTGCTTGCAAATATGGTCATAGATGGCTTTAGAGGTGGACAAGGAGGGATACATACCTTCGTTCCCCACGTAACTTAGAAAATATTATAGCCGCTTTTGGACGATGGTCGTGGATTCCATTTGTGGATGGACGACTGGTTCGAGGAGGGTGCCCTCTTTTGCTTTGGTAGTAGACATGAAGGCAAGTGTTGCAGACAATTGCAGATGTGTGATCCGATGGTTCTTGGACCCCTGCTTTTGTGACCAAGCTGTCTGACTAGAGAGTTGAGTTTATTTATCTTTCTAGCAGGTTGGCGAGGCTCGAGGTGTTGTCTGAAGGAAGAGATTCACGGTGCTGGAAAACCGAGACATTCACATTCAAGAAGGCATACACAATGATTTCTGCTTCGCCTACATCGATGGATATGGAGGCTTCTCGGGACTGTGCTAGGATTTGGGGATGGAAGATACCTACAAGGGTTAGGGTGCTCCTGTGGTTGTTGAGAAGATAACGGGCTCTAACAGGGGCTAATCGAGGCATGTTTTTTCTCGAAATTGAGTAGGGATGTAGAAGGTATGGAGTGACAGAAGATGTCGATCACCTGTTTTCCAGTGCCATGGTTTAACGGACTCGTGGCGATATGCGAACTTTTCGGGCATCCAATGGAGAGATAAGGAGTCTTTCTAGGCTTCGCTTGGTCGAGATTGGTCAGGCTCATAGGAAGGGTGATGAAGGTTTGTGCACTAATCTAGGTTCTATGATTGGCCAGAAATAGTGTTGTCTTTGAGGGTGGGAGGTTTTATTTTGAAATTGTATTCGAGCATGCCAAGGTTAAAAACTTTGAGGGTGGGAGAAATAGCGTTGTTTTTGAAACTTGGCAGATGTAATTACTTTGTTATTTTTTATAATATATTCATCGAATGGGTCTCTAATGGAGGTACATCCCATCATTTCTCAGAAACTAACTTAGAAAATATATTGTAAACTTTGAAAAAGTATCTATAGTAAAAACGTAAAAAGTTGTTATAATTATAATAATATAATGTTTTACTGTTATTATTTTTATCAAATATTATAATCATCCCTTCTACTTCAATACAATATTACACATGTAATAATACCATGTCATTATTTTATTATTTTATTCAATTATTCTATCTAAAAATATTAAATTGGTCAGAAATATGTTGCTAAAGCTTGATAATGTTGCATTAATTTCATTTCAAATATAATTTCTGTTTTTTTGTAGTTACAAAAATAATAAGTAAAAAATCTATTACAGAATATAATTTTTTTATGTAAACAATTATTTAAATGTAAAATCTTTTGTTAGCAAAATGATAAAGTAGTACCAAGTAAAGAGTCAATAATTTGTATAATAATTGTTGTTAATGTCTAAACATGAGATGAGAATTCACCATAATAATAAATGGCGAAGCCTTCTCCCACTATAAGTAGGGTCAGCTACATGGATTCTTGCTCAAATCCATGTTAAAAGATTCGACTATTTTTTTTGGTTGTCGACTACCTAATGCAACTCTGCAAGGGGGATTTGAACCATGGTCTTTTGAGTGGTAGTCACATTGCACTAACACCTAACCATTTAAGTGGGTATGAGAATTCACCACAATAATATTAGTTATAAATGTGCCATTGCTAAGTCCAATTTCTGACTTCATCCTTGATAATGACTGTATTGGGGAATATACATTTTTTGTGGCCAACATTTTTAATTTATAATAAATGGTAGTTCATTATTATATGTTGGTGAGTTGGTCGCGGGCGATCGGGAGGTGGGGGCAGCGCTGCGTTCTCATTTTCAGGCTTTCAGCATGCGACGTCTGCATGCTGGTTGGGGTTGGAGGGGAGAGGGATGTTTTTGTTAGCTGACTCAGATGCTAGGGAGCCGGTGAGGGAGTTTTTGGAGGCAGAAACCAAGCAGGCATTATTCCAGTTGAATGCAGAGGGGGCGTCAGGTTCGGATGGCTTCTCCGTTTCTTTCTACTGGGAATTTTGGGAGGTCATCAAGCACGACGTTATGGAGGTGTTGGCGGAGTTCCAGGTTTGTAATCATGGTTTTGAGAGGTTGAACAAGGTTCTCATTTTTTTGCTCCCGAAGAAGGACGCGTCGACCCAGGTGGAGGACTTTAGTCCAATTGCGTTGTCGAATGCTATATATCTTGTTTTTTTTCTTAGCTCCTCGCTAATCGTCTTAAAGAGGTGCTTGATCATATTATCTCGCCTGAGCAGTCGGCCTTAGTGCCTGGGAGGGCGATGGCGGATGGTATTGTGATGGCATTGGAAATTGTGACAGAGTGGAAGAATAGCAAGGAGAAAGGGGTGATATGGAAGGTGGACTTCTCGAAAGCGTACGACAATGTGGATTGGAGATTCTTGAGGGCATTATTGGAGAAGAGTGGCTTTCCGGAGCACTGGATTTCTTGGGTTAAGCGCTGCTTGACGATGGCATCCCATGCCGTGCTGGTGAACGGCATGCTCGAGGGGGGCTTCTTCCAACCATAGAGGGGCATTAAGCAGGGATGCCTGTTGACACCGTTATTGTTTGTTATCGTGGCAGATGCGCTGGCAGTGTTTATGAAAATGGCGTCATCGGGTGGTTGGTGCTCAGGTTTTAAAAGGGATGACATCTCCATTTTGCTCTTGCAATATGCGGATGATACAATGCTTTTCATGGGGGATGGCGAGTTGAGATGCGTAGGGTATCTACCACTATGGACATTTTTGGAGATATATCAGGCCTCCAGAACAACAAGGATAAATTGGTGTTTGTTCCCTTTGGTTTCTCGGAGTTGGAGGTGCAGAGAGTATTCGGAGTTTTGGGATGCCCGAGGGCGGACTTGTCGATCTCGTACTTGGGGCTACCATTGGTGGCGGGGAGACCGAAGGCTCGAGATTGGAGAGCGTTGATGGCAAGGTTAGAGGGGAGGTTGGCAGGGTGGAAGGCGATGATGCTTTCAAGAGATGGGAAACTTGTCCTTTTAAAGCATGTTTTGTCAGCCATTCCTATCTTTTTATGCTCTACGAGGTTGATGCCAGCTAGGATCCGCACAAGGATCGAGAGTTTGATGAGGTGGTTTTTTTGGTCCGATGAGAGGCAGGAGAGGAGCGGGGGTCCATTTGGTGGATTGGGGAAGGGTGATGTCGTCAAAAAAGAAGGGTAGTTTGGGGGTTCTTTGGATCGGAACGCTGAACAAGGCTTTCATGGCGAAATGGGTGGTGCGCTTGTGGGGAACGTGCAAAGACATGGTCTGCAGGCTGTTGAGGAGAATTTATAGGATTTCCTTGTCATTGGTGCCCACTACGGACATATTACCGTCTTTTTGTGGAAGGGGATTATAGAAATAATCCTGGAGTTGGCTCTAAAGTTTCGGCCAGTGCTTGTGGATGGCAGGGTTTTCTGCTTTTGGAGCGATGATTGGACGGGGGATGGGGCATTGGGCAAGCGTTACCCTCGTCTAATGCAGTTGGCCAGTAACATGGAGACGATTGTGTAACAGATTTGGGTGCATGTCTCATGGTCTCCTACTTTCATCTCGGTTCTGTCTGATCAGAGGGTTGAGGACTTCCTAGCGTTGCAGTTAGATTTGGCTCGGATCGATGGGCCAACATCAGGTAGGGATCACCTGGTCTGGGACGATGGGAAGTTCTCGGTGAAGAAGGCGTACCAATTCTTGATGGAGGATGAGGAGGAGGTGGAGGAAGAGTTTGCGGTAGATACTAGGTTGATTTGGAGAAGCAAGATTCCAAGCCGCATCAAGATCTTCCTCTGGCTTGTTCGGCATGGTCGGATTCATGCAGGCGCGACGGGGGTACCTGCTGGGGGCAGATGTCAGAGACTGTGTCAGATGTGGTTCAACGTCGGAAGGTATGGACCACTTGTTCTTCACGTGTCACGCTTCGGCCCAGGTGTGGAGCATGGCCAGTCTTTCGTGGCCTAGAGGTCAGTATTGTTCCGATTTTGGAGAGACATTATATCTGCTTGCGGCCATGGCCATGAGGACAACGTTTTCCCTTTTGCAATTATGTGGGCGATTGTGGCAGGAATGGTGTCATTTTTGGAGGGCGTGTTTTTATTCAGAAAATGTAATTGAACATTGTAGGGCACTATGCAATTCTTGGAACTCCTAATTCGATGGAACATATTTTAGAGGTGATATATTTTTGGTGTGGTGGCCCCAGCTTGGCGCGTCACCCCCTTTGATCCATAAAAAAATTTATTAATTACAATAGAGTTGTCAGTAACAAAATTAAAGGTAAGTATGCATATTTTAACGCATATATTAATGATAAAACCATATAACCAGGGTAATCTCCTTAATACAATTCACAAAAAAATACTAATAAAAACAAGTAAGTTAGACAAGTAAATGTTAAGTTGTTAATGTTTTAAGGTACATATCAACTTTTTTATGCAGACTGAATGTGTGGAATATACGGCAAGCAATCTAATATGCTGCTATTTGGACCAAATATGCAACCTAGAGTGCATAATGCCCTGCACAGAGAATGCAGTTCAACCTATATACCGCATGGACATAGGCAGCCCAGGGGATGCTGTTTGTTTGCTTGCATTCTTAAACACTGTAGCAATGGGTTGACCATATCCAGTTGAAGCAGTTACCCTGATTCACTGAATATTCACATTATCAAATGGATGATGAATATGTGTGGATGATCTAATGCGACCCAAGAGTACCTTCAAGAAGTCATTAAAATCTCATTCAATCAAGGAAATATGTAAAATTGAGCACCACTGGCTATGAATAATCATTACTTCGATGAAAGCATATTGAAAAGAGGGGCTTTCCCCTCAAAAATTCATCCTTTTGTCCATCCATCTAAGATTTAACCTTTGTTTCATCCATGCTAAGTTCCAAATTACACTTTAAGCCATGGATTTAGATATTGAGATATATAGGGTATCTGATATCGGTCGATATTGATACCACTGCGTATGTCATTCTTCTGGATATCGGTCGATATCTATATCATCAATATCGGTCATAACTTGGTATGGAGGTTGAGTTTTTGATGGATTGTTCATATTTATTCCGTTTAAACATCGTAACATACGATCTTAGATGTTCGATTTGCTCCTGAATGGGCAAAGGCAACTCTACCATAGATATTATCTCCTACTCTATCGTCATTATTACGAGATTCCCAAGATCTTTCATTTTCTCGATGTACCTGATACCATCTCCACTATTGTTGTTTCCTATCTTTACACATGATTGATTACAAGGCTATGTACTTGTACATAACATGGGATAATTATTACAAGTACAGAGAGTTATTAGTGGGGTACGAGCGACAACAAAAGGAGGTCATATGGATCAGCTAGATGACTTTTGATTTTGATCATCTTTTGGTAAGATTTTACATTGTTAGTAAAGCACATGTCTTCATATTTTCAGAACTCGTGGTTATTTATTATTATGAAAGATGTAGTCTATATATTATGATTGAACAAATTTTATTATATGTTTTTCGATATCTCTAAACATCCAACATTCTGCAGGGTATTATGTTCATGATATTTCGGTATGTGTATAGAAAACGATGATTTTTTTGAGACCATGTAGAAAACGATAATATGGAAGCGTATTAGAGATAAAGAATAAAGAACAGTAGAAGTATAGCGGGATTTGACGTGGAACCCTACTCCGTGAGGAATAGGATGAAACCACAGGAGAAGGCTTCTCAAGGGCCGTATATATATTGAGTTCTCTCTTAACTGATACAATAGGTGTGGGGCTTCTTATATAGCCTCACAGACATACTCGAGACCCACTAATAGTAGATGTGTGGTAGTAACACTATGGATGTGATAATTGGACCCTGGAGGGATCCAATTATCCATATCTAGATATGGTGCATACTCTAACACCCCCCTCAAGCTGGAGCATGCGATGCTCAGCTTGGAAAAAAGAAAGAAATCGCTTACTCACAATGCAAGACACTATGGAAAATATCAATCCAATGCAAACTCCGATGGCTGCCCGATGAGGACATTGCTTCTCTTGTCGTACTAGTGAGGAGGAACTGAGGGGCTGGAGTGCGAACTGAAGTGGGTCTCCTTGTCGGAGAACGTGTGCTATATACCGTGTCTGTCAGAGTCATTGAAACTGGAATGAGTCTCCACCTGGAGAACTCTGACCCGCAACTACTCCATCTCTCTGAAGGGTCAAACTGGAAAAAGTCGTGGAAACATCCTCGTCGAAGTCCACAAACACTGGAAAATGGAGTTCGAAAGTCTTTTCATCGAGAATTGGGTCTCTCCCATATTGGCTCAAAGAAGAGATGTGATCTCTACTCTTGAGTCCCTATGAATCCACATGAAAACCCTAAGCCTACAATGGCTCAAAGAATGAGATCTCTACTCTGGAATCCTTATGGATCACATGAAAATCCTGAGCCGACCATATTAAGTATGGTGACCTCTCAAACAATGAACGCACGCGTGTGTGCCTTGAACTGTCGACACTGAAACAATCTAAATGTAGAATCCGAATATGAACTGTATAGTCTAAAATTGACCTGAAGAACTGTACATAAAACTCCCCCTTTCTCCCATACTGGTCGGAATGCACGACGTCAGCCAAGTTGGGAGAAGAAAAATCAAGATGGGAAAAACCAATCTCAAATGATTTTTTTCGGCTAATTCCCTTTTTATAACCATCTTTTTTTCAAAATACTTTTTCCCTCGTACGTCTTTTCTCTCCTTTTTTTGGTACACACCTCATCTTTTATTTAAAAAATCCCCTTCTCTCATCATTTTTTTATTGAAATCATGGCCCAATTTGGGCCCAAATCTGCAGCAACACTCCCCTAAAAAAATCACGGCCCAAAAACTTGCAGTCTAATAAGGCCCAAAAAATGCCACTCCCCCCTTTTTTAAAAAAATATGCAGAGAACTCGTGCCCGATATGGCCATGAGTATTTAGGGTTCCCACTTGGGAACTCATCTTTAGATCGAAGCGGCCCCCTATGGGCCTCCTTTTCGCCTCTATAGAGAAGAAGAGCAACCCTTGATGCGCCGCTTAGAACTGGAGAGGAGGCAGTTGTGTCATCATTGCCTGGAGCTTGGAGGAGATTTGAGCCTCCTGTATGAAGCCTTGGATGGGGTTGTTGCTGGTCGACTGGAGATTGGAGAGGGTGACAGTGCTGCTTAAGATCTGGAGAGGGCATCACCGTTTGGGGGGTCTTCGCCTCCTGTATGAAGCTTGCTCCAATAACTTGGAGTGAAGACGAAAAAGGGAGGCAACGTTGATGGCCGGAGTCATGTGTCAGTACAAGGAGGCGTTGATGGCTGGAGGCTCCGCCTGATCGAGAAGAAGGGAATTGTTGGGAACGATAGACCCCCTATGCTTTGTTTCTCGATCAAATATACAAGGGAATCATTGGGTATGATTCCAGACAGTAGCACGACATCTCAATCTAATTCCGACCACTAAATTCACAAAAGAGGATCCATCGTGCATGTTCTTTGAGAAATGGGCACAATGCCCATCGTGCATGTTCTTTGAGAAATGGGCACAATGCCCTCTTATTTTGGTGTTGCAATGTAGCTTCAGATTGGTGCATATCTTCTGATTGCATTGGAGATCAGGACGCGGGAGGTGCACGGGAGAAAGAGGATTGTGATTCGAGATTCGGCGGTAGTTTCTTCTTCACACGGAGATGTGTGCAGAACCCAAACTGGAGATTACCAGGACAATTTTTCTTCTTCTTGCATTGAAACCATCAGGCTATTTTATAGAATTAGGGCTTCAGATTGGAATTTTCTATGGTTGCAGAAACCCTAGATTTTCACACACCATGCAACCCATAATCGGAATTCAAATATCGTCGTTGGCATCGGTAATGGATGCGTAGAATTGCGGTTCCATCAGGAACCCTAGAACAAACCGTGTTAAACAAAAATTCTTAAACTCGAACATATCTTCAACAATTAATCATCAAGAACAAATCCACTAATCTAACATAATAATAAATCTTCAAGAACAAAAAGCCAAGAATCGAACCAGCTCTGATACCATGTAGAAAATGATAATGTGGAAGCGTATTACAGATAAAGAATAAAGAATTGTGGAAGAACGCCTGGAGTTAACGTATAACCCTACTCAGTGAGGAGCGGGATGAAACCACAGGACAATGCCTCTCAAGGGTCATATATGTATATTGAATTCTCTCTCAATTGATACAATGGATGTGGGGCTTCTTATATCGCCCCGTAAACTAGAGTCCCACTAACAGTAGATGTGGGACTAAACATGTGGATGTGGTAATTGGACCTTGGAGGGATCTAATTACCCATCTCTACATATGACGCATACTCTAAAAAATTGCTATTAATGTATATTAATGTATTAAACACATCATTTTTCTTTTAAAGTAAATTTAAATGTTAGTTATTATTTTAATAACTAAGATGATAATAATTCATGAGAAAATCATTTTCTTAGGCATTTTACGATTTCTATCAATATCGTCGATATATCCTGATATCTCTCATATATCTAGTTCCAGACTTGCTGATACAATATCGATATCGATATTTCAAACCTTCTTTAAACTGTGAATGCGAACAAACAACCACCAACCACTAGAAATTAAACCTAATCAAATATCATAGGGGAATATGCAATTTAATAATAAAAAATCACTCATAGGAATAGTATTGTTTCCATTCTGGATCATTTGGATTCTCCATACAGTGGATGCTCTCATAGTGTAGGATGATTGAGATTTCGATATGGACTTTCAATAGAACGACCGATTGTAGTGATACTTGAAATGGTTATCATGAAGTAGGCTGTGGAGTTGTTTGATAGAGTAGGGTGCAAATAAAATAGGTGGATTCAAGGAGTAGTGGAAATGTGAGCAAGGGATGAGCAATATAGGAAAGCGATTTTGTGAGTGATGCATACTTGTACACAAATACCCTTAGATATTAATGGGTATGCTTCGGAGCATCGAAATTAAATGGATCATAATTGATTTATCCAATTATGTAATACAGGTGGGTATCAGGATTTTAGGTTCAAATGTAGTGGCTTTCTGAGGTATTAAAAAATGAAAAGCAGAGGAAAGTGGTTTCCTGGAATCGAGGCATAGCTTTGAGGTGTTTTGAGGCATAAGACTCATTATTTCCTAAAAAATATGAATTTTAGTCTAAAATATTATATTAATACTAAGAAAAAATGTCTTATAAGACATCTTTTGTGGTTTTCTTTTCCATTGATATTTCTAAAATTTCAAGCCTAAAAAGGTACAATAGAAAATGCATATAGACAATCTAAAAGCAAGCCAGCATAAAAGTGGACAATTCAAATTTATATGGTGTCATTTATGCTAAATGTACAAAGAAATACATACAATCATACTTATTAAATATAAGCATCATAATACCGAGGAGGCATAAAAATAAACAAATTCATGTCAATATGTTGTCATTTATGCGAAATGTAAAAAGAAATACAATTATATTGACCAATTATAAAAGGATTTCGAGAGAGCACAAAACAAGCATCGTGATTTTCCATGAAATTGTTGCAATTGCAACTAAGATGAACTTTCTAATATAAAATAAAAACATGTTTACTACAAGTTTACGACAACGAAATGGTTGAGCAACCAAGGTGAAAAAAATAAGGTTGGGGATGAGAGCTTCAAACTTCCGGCTGAGTTCTACACCAGGGGAGGACAACGATCGACAATGTCGAGAGCTATTTCCGGGTCTAACAAGGTTACAAGGGCAAGCAAAGGTGGATGCTTGACATTATTAGGACTCTGGGGATTGGGTATGGGAGATGAAATGTGCGCAAAAGATACATGAGGTGCATGTGGAGCCACGTAAGTGCCTTTGTAAGCAAAGCATATGCCTTGCCTCTGCCACCTCACCTACGACTTGGCCTAGTGAGGCGCACATCCAAAGACCTTTAAAGCGCTCGCCTTGAGGTAGAATTTCTCCACCTTGCCTCGACCGCTTTTTGGCCTCGAGGCACACCTTTTTATTTCATGGTGGTTTCGCACATATATTCACTTTACACACCTCTAGATATCACAGTTTCCACTAGGCTATAAGTTTGATCATTATGGCTATAATGATTCCTTTTACTCTATGGAGTATATGTATCCGAGTTCCCATTCTAAAGGTGCGATTCATTGACGAGCCTTAAATGAAAGGTCGGGGGAATGAATAGAGACTAATAAAAATGATTTGGCTTCTTATGGTCCAAGTTGGGGATGGCCCCTGATAGATAATTTTTGAAGTGACATTTGTATATAGTTGGGCTCGCTATTGTGGGGTAAGGATTTATGTATATCATGGCCTCAAATTTCAGCGAAATTCGATCGAATTTCTGTCGAATATCGATATCCAGTCGAAATCGAAATTTGACCGAAATGACCGAAATATGGGGGTCCTAGTACAAAAAATGACCGAAATGACCGAAATTTCGGTCGAAATTCCACCGAAATTCCATCGAATTTCTGTTTTGGTCGATACCGAAATGGTGACCGAAACCGACATTTAGGGCCTTGATGTATATATACGGCTCCATTCCATTGGAAGAAGGACCTGATGTGGTCAAATCCTTGCATTTTTCTCTCGTGTAGAACATAAATCTTTTAATAGACCCATAGCCCATAGGTGCAAGCAATCTCTAGACATATATATCAAGCATAATAAACTCTGTTAAAGTAGTAAAATGGACACTTTGGCAGGATCCAAGTATATATTTAACCTAATTATGTTATTCTCAATTCCTTAATTTGGTTTCATTTGATTTAAAGAATATAAATTTTGCACGGTTCCGCTCTTATGAGATTCCTATTCATTTTCATGCACTCGTCAAATCCAAGCTTGACCGCTTTGAAAATAAAAAAGCTTTAGCTTTATCCTTTCGCCTTGAAATAATAATTTTGGAATAGGAGGTTGATGAACACAAAGGGCAATGAAAGGGGAGTCAAGTCGATGGTGTTTTGGTTGATTGTCTATAGTGGTGGTTGGCATGATGTCGTATGAAAACAAAGAATGTCTGTTCAAAGGAATAAATATGGAAGGTTTGGGTTAAAGAGTGGAGTGAAATATGTAGGACACCTTCGACTGCTTGGTCAAGCAATCCAAACAATGAAGAAGTTGATGTATAAGAAAGTTTAAATATAATGCCTGTTGAAAATGAAAACCTGGACAAAAAAATGCATCCAATAAAGTATCAAAACATCACGATTTATGTCATTAAGATGTTATGATTACTGCCTTACTCCACATGAGAAGCACTGAAGCAGTACAATAGTTGTGTTGCTTTATTATATCTTCTCAGTGAAACCTTTAGTACAAAGGCACATCTATAGGCTCCACTAAAACCTAACTCTCTCACGAATGGTAATGTAGGACTAAACACATGATTTCATAATATAGTAGGTAGATCCAAGGTTTTAAAAAGCGTGAGGCGTATCGAGGCATTTTCCCAGTATTGCCTTGAGGCGTAAGCTTCGAGGCGTATCGAGGCGTAAGCCTCACTCGTGAAAGAAATTTTTTCATAAAATATAATAATTAATCGTAATTACAATTTTCAAGTTCTAAAAATTAAATAGTTATGACTAAATACATAACTCCATGACATTTCAAGGCTAACATCATGGTTTAAACATCCAAGTTGTTATATAACTCTCTTTTTTTTGGACTCTAATTATGTAAGGAGTCAAGTAAATATGGATATGCAAGCACAATAATGGGTAACTCTCCACAAAATTTAAAGTTTTGAATAAAATTTAACTAAAGGGAGTAGATGTAACACACCATTTTCAAAATTAGGTGAGATATGTGTGTCATTCATTGAGAAGGATAAGAGAGTAAGCAGTGAATCAATGATCACTTTTTACTTTACCATTAGGATTGGGGGATAAAATACTTGAATATTGCATGTTATGACCATCTTTGTTCATGCATGCTTTGATGTATATTAATTTAGTCTCGATTGAATAGAAGAAAGGATGAGACATGTTTTAAGGACTCAAGACTCAATTTTTTGTTCATGTTGATTTATAAAGAACATGCATAACAAAGTAAAAATAAGCTTAATACTTTAATAAAATAAAAAAATGTATTTTAGTGAATTGTGATCTTAAGGACTTGAAAATACTTGTCTACGAGAGATAAAAACCCATAATCAAAAAGAAAAGAAAAAATATTGTAAAAAAATAAAAAAATCAGTACACAAATGAGGCAACGCCTCGAGACACGCCTCATAAGCCTCGAGGCGCACGCCTCACTGAGGCTGCATGAGGCTATAGCCTCGAGGTGTACACCTCTGTGCCTCGAGGCGTGTGTTTTAAAAAAATGGGTAGATCTTTCCTCAAGATTTAATTATTCAATTGAAATAACTCTTCACTATTCTTAACATTCCTTAGCTGGGCTATGCAATGCTTGGTTTGTCCAAGATGAAATTTCACATTCTCATGCATGTTGAATACATTATCATATAGAACGCCAAGGGAAGAAGCAGTCAGACTCTCCCGAAAGGCTTAACTCAATGTCTACTCCTTAGTTTGCTGATGATACAAAGATATATCATAGTAATACTAATGAGTAGGGGGAATTGGACACTTGAAGTGTGGAATGATGATTCTTTATGCAACTTAGTAGAAGCATAGTGCTCATGCTCTGCATTCCAATGGATGAGAGTTATTTGCACTGGAATGAGTCATTATTTGGCGTGAACACGTTCTCTCTATCCCTGCAAACTTGGAGCATGGACTCAACTTCATCTCTCATGCATTCACACCAATGATAGCCCCAATCTATCCTTAATGGACTTTTAGGATCCGAGGCTAGCGTGTATGAGGAATTGTAGGTCTATATAGGAGCAGTTTCAACACGTCTATGGGAGGTTTGATCAAGGATAAATTTGGGGAGGATGTGTTGAATTCATGCATGATGTCATGTTTTAAAATCATGTGATTGAGCGAAGGGGGATGTGGTATGATGGCGAGTCCTGTATCTTGTGGTGATCTGGATTCAAATTCACTAAGTTGATGAGACCATGATTTTAGATTTCAAAACAAAGAGTGGGATATTAGCAAGGCCTTAAATGTCAGTTTCGGTCACCATTTCGGTGACGACCAAAACAGAATTTCGATGGAATTTCGGTCGAATTTCGATGGAAATTTTAATCATTTTGGTCATTTTTTGTACTAGGATCCCCATATTACGGTCATTTCGGTCATTTCGGTCGAATTTCGATTTCGACTGGATATCGATATTCGACAGAAATTCGACTGAATTTCGCTGAAATTTGAGGCCATGGATATTAGTGAATAATGAAGTGATTTACCATAGGATGTAGGATTGAGGGAAATGATCTTGTCCTGGGGACCGCAAATAGAGGAGGATGAAGCTTGAGTCTCCTCCATTCCACAAGGACGAACATGAGTCTCGTTATTTCCACATGGGCTGAGAGAGATATCTCTCGCGGGAGCATACAACTAAAGATAGAGTCGAAGAAGCTCTACTTTAATACCCTCTTTTTCTCTTATGCTTATAAGAATTTGATTAAGTTGGGAGAAGAAACAAATAGAGCGTAAAAACTTCACTTTTTTCGTCTATGTTCTTTCCTTCTTTTTAAATCATTATATCTTCTATTCTTTTCTCCTTTTTTCGACCAACATTTTTTCTTTCCTCTCTTTCTCTAATAAAACCTCTCTTTTTGAACTATTTTTATTTTTCTTTCTCTTTTTACTTCACTTTCTGGGACTATGCAAGGTTGGTTTAAAGGAAAGGATTAAACAAGCTTGCTAGGAGAATTTGGATAAGATTATGCAAGGAATCCCATAAAGAGAGATGATTACCTAGGTGGAGATATGCTTCAGGTTATGCTAGTGTTTATGGAGGCCATGGCTTCGGGGATATAAATGACGAGGGAAAGCCATTTTGGATTTTGTAACAACTTATGGCCTTTTCATAGCTAACACTATCTTCAAGAAGAGGGAGTATCATTTAATTACTTATAAGAGTGGCCAGACTAAAAACACATATAGATTACTTTGTGATGAAGAGGATCGATTGCGTTGTAGAGACTGCAAAATAATCCCAGGAGAGAGCTTGACATCTCAACATCGCTTGCTAGTCATGTATGTGGAAATAAAAGGGCTGGCAAAGAATATGATGGTTCCCAAGATCATTATAACGAAACAGTGGAATCTTCAATTGAAACAATCAAGTTTCAAGGAGAAGGTTTTAGAAGACTTGTCTTGGGATTGTAACGGAAGTGCAAACGAGATGTGGGAGGCAACAACGTCTTGTATCCGAAGGGTAGCTAAAGAGATGCTAGGCGAATCTAAGGGAGGAGTTCTAAGCCAGAAGGAGGCATGATGGTGGAGTGAAGGGATGCAGGAGAAGCTTAAAATTAAAAGATCTTGCTTTAAAGCTATGTATAAAGATAGGATTGAGGAAATTATCACAAACTGCAAAATAACGAAGAAGGAAGCAAAGAAGGCTGTAAGTGAAGCTAAGTCGAAAGCTTATGGAATTTTGTACAAAAAGCTTGACTCGAAGGAGGACCAGAAGGATGTATTTAGATTGACTAATGCAAGAGAAAGAAAAATCAAAGATCTTTCTCAAGTGAGATGCATCAAGGATGAGGAAGGACATGTGCTTGTTACTAAGAAGGATATAGACTAGACTGAAGCAGTATTTTTATAAGCTTTTCATTGGGGAAGGGAATAAAGAGATTACATTGGGAGATCTTGCTGGTAGTGAATGTTACCTGAATCGTGCAAGCGATAGACATATACAAAGGATGGAAGTAGATGAGGCTTTAAAGGTTATGAAATCTGGGAAAGGGGTGGGACCTGATGACAAGCCTATAGAAGTTAGGAGAATTTTAGGTGAACGATGTTTGACTTGGCTCAAAATTTTATTCAATGTTATTTAGGAAAACAAGAAAATGCCTGAAGAATGAAGAATTTTTGTGGTGCCTCTTTATAAGAATAATGGAGACAACAAAACTTGTTCGATTATATAGGTATCAAATTGATGAGTCATACTATGAAAATTTGGAAACGTGTGATCGAAAGAAAATCGAGACAAGTTTCCAAAGTAATTGAAAACCAGTTTGGATCCATGCCAGGTCGCTTGACTATTGAAGCTATTTACTTGTTGATAAGGATAATATATATATTTATAAAGCTAAAAAGAACCTCCATATGATTTTTATTGATTTGGAGAAGGCTTATGATTCAGTCCTAAGGGAGATATTATGGAGAGTTTTGGAGAAGTGACAAGTACATGTCCTATACGTTAACCTTTTAAAGGATTTGTATGACGGGGCTTTATCTTGTGTAAGGATCTAGTCTGGGAAGACTGCCTATTTTAACATCAGCATTGGTATGCATCAAGGTTCAACATCGAGCCCATTTCCTTTTGTTTTGATTAGATATACCTTGGTGTGTATTGTTCATCGATGATATTGAGTTGATTGATGAGACAAGAGATGGAGTAAATGAGAAGTTGGAGGTTCGGAGACATGCCTTAGCAACTAAAGGATTTCATATAAGTAGGGCTAAGACTGAATATATGGAGTGCATTTTTGATGGAAACAATGAAGGACTTGAAGTGAAGATTGGAGACGATAGTATTCAAAAGAAAGATTCTTTTAGATACTTGAGATCTATTTTACAATAACATGGGAAAATTGATGGGAATGTTGCTCATATAATAAATGCAGGTTGGCTAAAGTGGAGAGGAGCCTCTACCGTTCTCTGCGATAAGAACATCCATTTGAAAGTCAAGTGAAAGTATTACAAAGTAATTGTTTGACCTGCTATGCTCTATGGTTTAGAATGTTGGCATGTAAACCATAGACATGTGAAGAGAATGACAGTAGCAGAAACGAAAATGCTAAGGTGGATGTGTGATCATGCGCGAAAAGATCGGATTCAAAATGATGTGATCAGAAGGAAAGTTGATATATCTCCGATAGAGGATAAGATGAGAGAAAACCTCTTGAGATGTTTTGGCCATTCGTAAAGGAGGTTGGTTGATGCACCAGTTAGAAGATGTGAGATTTGGGATGTTGAACTGGTTAAGAGAGGGTGATGAAGGCTCAAGAAGTGTTGGAATGAGACTATCTGAAGGGATCTTAGTAATGTGGATTTAAGCAAGAGAATGTCCCAAAAAGATCTGAATGGAGGCAGAAATTCCATATAGCCAGCCAATTTAATTGTGGGAAAATGCTTTGGTGGTGGTGTTTTTTTACTAAACATCAATATCGTGTCAATCAATCTGGAAAGAGATACACAACTATTACATGAATGGCTCAAAGAAGTGATTTTCTCGTAAATTAAGATTATCCTAATCTTTAAAACAATAAATAACATACAGATACACAATTATATGCACGTGAAGGTGTAATTAGCACATCAATACACATTATATCACACATGTCGCTATTGTCAATGCTAGTTGCTGAGAGATGTCCGAAAAGAGATAATGAAATTTACACAATAATAACATTAAAAGTACATTTTTTATTCATAAAATAAATGACAACATGTAACATATTCGAAAAGCATAAAAGCAAGTAGATATTTATCTTCATAAAAATAAAATGACAATATGTAACAAAAATGAAAGCTCGAAGATGGTTAAAACAAAGAGTTGCGAGGTTGGTTCATATGACCTCCCCTTTCTTGGCGTCACTCAAATTGCATTGGTGGGTCTACACAACAACAACAAAGCATTTTCCCATATTAAGTAGCATCAGCTACATGGATTCTTTGCCTTCATTCGGATTTATCTTGGGTCAATCTCGAGCTTAGATCTATAAAATTAAGATCCTTCGTATAGTCTCATTCCAACACTTCTTGGGCATTCCTCACCCTCTCTTAGCCGGACCAACATCCCAAAATGCGCCTCTCCTAACAGGTGCATCAACCAACCTCTTTTGCAAATGACCAAACCACCTTAAGTGGTTTTCTCGCATCTTATCCTCGATCAGAGCTATAACAACTTTCTTTTTGATTGCTTCATTCCAAATTCGATCTTTATGTGTATGTCCATACATCCACCTTAGCGTTTTTATTTCTACTACTGCCATTCTCTGCATATGTCTATGGTTCACATGCCAACATTCATATCCAGAGAGCATAGCAGATCTCATGGTTGCTTTGTAAAACTTTCCTTTGATTTTTAAAGGAATTTTCTTATCAGAGAGAACAATAGACACTCCTCTCCATTTTAATTAACCTGCATTTATTCTATTAGTAACATCTCCATCAATTTCCCCATCATGTTGCAAAATAGATCTCAAGTATCTAAAAGAATCTCTCTTCTAAATGTTATTATCATCGATCTTCACCTCGAATCGTTCATCATTGCTTCCATCAAAAGTACACTCCATATATCTAGTCTTAGAGCTACTTATACGGGATCATTTAGTCTCCATTGCATGTCTCTCTAAACCTCTAGCTTCTCATTCACTACATCTCTAGTCTCATCAATCAATACAATATCAAAGTTAAAAGGAATGGAGTCAAGCTGAACCTTGATGCAGACCAATGTTGATGTCAAAATAATCAGTCTTCCCAGACTGGATCCTTACAGAAGACCAATGTTGATCTCAAAATTGCATTGCTGAATCTATGTAAAAAATGGTAGAGCCTTCTCCCACTTTAAGTAGGGTCGACTACATGAATTCTTGATCAAATCCATGTTGAAAAATCCGACTATTTTTTACGCTGGTTATCAGCTACCTAACGTAGCCCATTGTGGGGGATTTGAATCTTGATCTTTTGGATGGTAGATACACTGCACTACCAGCAGACCATTGTTGACTTTATGTAGTCAAACTAATTATTTTTTAATCAAACTCAAAATAATTCTTCCATACCATATAGGAAGATATAGCCGTGCAATACATCATGGCCAATATTCATGTTCATCTATGTCTGAAGTATACCGATGCGAGGATACGCACCATTGAAGCTACAATTATTATCATGTGTAGCAATATAGTTGCGAAGGAGATTAGGAACCTCATGATGATGATGACGATCAAATTGGAGACAATCTCTTCAGAGGAGGCATAGTCGTGTAATAACAAGAAAGATCCCAAACCTATCATCATCAAAAAAGTTTGTCTCACTCTGCTTTTGATTGGGGGTACCTTGATAGTTTTGACCATTGTATTCATAGTTGTAGACAAACCCATGAGATGGAGTTTGAGGAGGAGGGGCATGAACATGCCAAATGATCTTTCATCATGTGATTTATATGGTGCTATACCGTCATGATGTGAATTACCCATCTCCATACTCAATGAACTCACCGAAATATCAAATCCTCGATGTAATTGTTGTTTCTATAGTTATGGTATCTCTTATAACCCATAGGCTTTACATGACTTGAACTTAAACTTGGGATTAATCATTTATATGCATTTGTTTGTTGTCCAATAAACTCATGTATGCTTGTAGTCTTCCTTAAATCGTCTATCATGAGGTGCACCACCTTCCCCTCTTGAATGTAACTGTCAATCAACATCATCGCCAGTTGCATCATCCCCAACATTTCTACCTGTGGAGAAAAGAATGAATTGTTGTGTTTATTCCATAGGCTTTAGGGTCTCTTATATAGAGGGAAAATCGTAGAGAGCCTAAGAGGAAAAAATACATAGATATCCCAAAGGTACATGACATAAATATAATAACTCTTAACACTCCCCCTTAAGTTGGAGCTTATCTATCGATCATGCATAACTTGGAAACTAAATACATGAGGTGCTTCTTTGGAAGGGCCTTCGTGAAGATGTCTGCAAGTTGAAGTTCAGTGGATATGTGTGGAGTGCTAATTCATCATACTCTTACTGTATTAGGAATGAAATGGCAATCAAATTCAATGTGTTTGTCCGCTCATGAAAAACTGGATTGGTGGCGATGTACGTGGCAAACTTGTTGTCGCAATATAAGGGTACATGAGTAGCGACTGACATGCCAAGTTCTTTTAGAAAAGAGACAAGCCACATAATCTCACAGGTGGCTTGAGCTATTGCCATGTATTCTACTTCCGCGCTTGATCTGGAGACCATTGTTTGCTTCTTGCTTCGCCAAGTGACCAGGTTATCCCCAACAAAGTTGGTGATAGCGTAACCTGTAGTAGATCGGCGGTCCTCAGGAGAGCTAGCATAGTCAGAATCTGTATAGGCAGAGATATTGGTGTGCCCATTCACCCCATAGAAGAGTCCACGCCCGAGAGTTTCCTTTGAATATCGAAGGATCAGAAGAACATCCTGCTAGTGACTGTAAAGGGGCTTCTCCATATGCTGCTGGCTATGCTCACAACATATGATATATCTGGCCTAGTAACATTGAGATAGAGCAATTTTCCCATTAAGCTTCTATACGTGTCGTATCCTCAAATACCGGATCCGTATATGTGTAATGTTTTCTCACTTTTGCAGGGATGTCAGATGGCTTGCATCCAAGTAGTCATGCCTCAGTCAGAATATCGAGGCAATACTTCCTTTGTAAAAGATGGAGCCCCTTTATAGTGCGTTTTACCTCAATGCCAAGAAAATAATGAAGTTGGCCAAGATCTTTTGTTACAAAGATCTTCCGGAGGAAGGTCTTGGTCTCTAGAATACCATATTCATTGTCTCCTGTGACAACCATATCATCAATATAGACAACAAAATGACGATGTAATGAATATGTGATTCATCACTTTAAAAAATGAAAATAGAGTTATGTTCCCAAGTAATTAATTGCATTTAATCATTTATATTGCATATTTATCATCCATGCATGCGTAAATAATATCCATATTTTAGGATTCATATTATACATAATTAAGAAGTCAGATTTGTGTTTATATTATTGCATGTATATTAACATAACTTTCCCTATTTTTCTTCATTTTTGACTAACTCCAAATCCAATAAAATCAACTCCATTGTGTACATATTACTAGCATTAATAAAGGAAAAATATTAGAAAAATACTAACATATATTTGACAAATAAAACCAAACCCTAGTTTTTAGACAAAAAGTCTCAAAGTTAGATATCTCTCATATACAGTCTCCTATGAGCCTCTATTCACTTTTGATTTAATGTACATTCAAAATTATCTACAAAATTAGACCAAATTCAGAAGAATCGGAGTTTATGTGAAACTTGGGTTTGGGTCCTCATTGCATATTGTATATATTGACCAATTTGACCTTATCATTTTACGTACAAAACTAACTGTTTTTAATTTATTTTCTTTGATTTATGTTTTAATAAAGTCTGCAAAAATCCAAATCTAAAATGAACTATAAATCAAAGAAAATAAATTGTTCTGAGTTTCTATATAAAGTCTTTCTATATAAAGTCTGTAAATAAGTCTCTCCTATTTGATTTCTTTATTTTCCTAATTATTAAAAAATCACAAAAAATGGATTAATATGTAAACATTTCTCTTATATTATATTATATTTATTTTGAAATTTTTCTTATTTAAAAATCATAAAAAAATTGTTGAACGTAAAAAATACGGTTTTCTATGTACATGGAATATCACCAAAAAATACACTTTGTACGGATGACTTCTTCTGTTTTTGGTTCATTCACGAAAGTTGTAGATCTCATCGAGATGAATAGTTTTCATGAAGACCACCTTTTTGTGGCACCTCACGAAAGTTGTACGGTCCACCACTATGTGCTTCATCCTTTCATGAAAGGTTGGGTTGTTGGCAATAAAGAGAGCAGCATGATTGCCACATTGGAGGTGCATGGGAAGAGACACCTTTATAGTTAGGTCAGTAAGAACAGATTTAACCCACATCATCTCTGTGCTAGCCTGCGCCATGGCCTTGTATTCTGACTCATCACTTGATCTGGCAACCACAGTCTGCTTCTTGCCCTTCCATGAAACCAAGGAATTCCCTATGAACACAACAAAGCATGATGTAGACTTCCTATCCTTTGGACACCCAACATAATCTGCATTTGCACGTGCGGTAACTGAAAGAGATGTGCCTCTGCTGAAAAGAAGTCTCGGACTCTCGTACCAGGTGAAATCTTCAAATATCTCAGAATCATATGGACTGCATCCATATGTGCCTGTCTGAGCTGCTTCATAAACTGACTCACTTTGCTCATGGCAAAGGATATGTCGGGCCTGGTAATAATCACATATAGTAGCTTGCCAACAAGCTCCCTGTACTTCCTCTTGTCGACCTCAGTGTCATCATCATAGAGCTTCATGCTCGAGTCAATAGGAGTAGTGGCAAGTTTGCAATCTGTCATGCATGTCTCTGAAAGGAGATCTGTAACGTACTTCCTCTGGGTCATCACAAGACTTTGCTGGTTCCTGGAAAATTCCAGTCCAAGGAAGTAACGTAAATGTCCAAGGTCCTTGGTCACAAACTACTGACCTAGGAAGTCCTTGGCACCCTGAATGCCCTGCTTGTCATCCCCTGTAAGAATAATGTCATTAACATAAACAAGAATGAAAATAGTACCTCTTTGTGTTCTCTGCACAAACAAGGAATGATCAACAGTTGATCGCACAAACCCATGTTGCTCTGTCAAGTTCGAGAGCTTCTGGAACCATGTTCTTGGACTCTACATAAGGGCATAGATAGCCGTGTCTAGCCTGCAAACCTTCTGATACTCCCCCTCGGCAGCAAACCCATGTAGTTGCTGCATGTAGACCTCCTCCTGTAGATGACCATAGAGGAAGGCATTCTTCACATCAAGTTGGTAAAGGGGCCAATCTCGTGTCACAACAACAGAAAGTAGAATATGCAGAGTAAAATGTCTGGCAACTGGAGAGAGTATCCTGATAGTCCAACCCATATGTCTGGGTGAACCCATGTGCCACAAGTCTCGCCTTATAGCGATCCACACTACCATCCGCATAGTGTTTCACAGTGAACACCATTTGCATCCCACAACGGATGCACCAACTGGAGCAGAAACTTGACTCCACGTACCATGTGATTGTAGCGCGTCCATCTCCTCCATGGCTAACCTCCACTGATTGTCCTGAAGAGCATCCTGATATGTTTGTGGTATCTCCACGGTTGATAGTGCAAGGTAAATCTTCTGAAATTCTCTGACAGCATGCTCGAGGAAACTTGAACTGCAAGAGGATAAGTAGCACACTTACGTTTCGGCTTACGTAGAGCAATCAGCATATCAATATCATCTGTCAAGTTCGTAACATCTGAGTTCCTCTCTTGAGAAGGCACCTGCTCATCCTGTATGGAATTCTACTACACAGACAACTCTGTAGTCTCATCAGTAGAAACAATGTGCTCATTACATACCTGAGGCATGCTGGATGACGGGCAAGACCTGTGAGCAGGGGGAACCGAGCGAAACCTGTGAGTAAAAACACGTGGCAAAAACTAAGTCACAATAGAAGGTGGAGCTATAGGAGCATGTGTAGGTGGTGGTGGTTGTGGTAGAGGTGGTGGTGGTATGACAATAGGAGATAGAGGCATGTAGATCTCAGCATCAGAGTTAGATGAAGCTAGTCCGTCACCTGTAGATGAAAAATACATGACAGACTCAAACAAATTGACGTTAGCACTAACAAAGTACTTACTTTCGCCTGAGCGGATCAAAGCAGCGGTACCCTTTCTGGGTGCGAGAGTAGCCAACAAAATGCACTTGATAGCTATAGAAGAGAGTTTGTCACGACCAGGAGAGACATCATGAACAAATGCAACAGAATCAAACACACGAGGTGTAAGGGAGAAAAGATCCTTTTTCGAGAAACGCAATCACGAAAGGAATCTTCTCTCCTGACACAAATGAGGGCATGTGGTTCACCGGATAACATGCATTGAGGATAACATCTTCCCAGTAAGCGTGAGGAGCACGGCTCTGTATCAACAATGTTCTGGTCACATCAAGTGATAGTGTTTGCACCTGGCAACACCGTTCTGTTGGAAAGTATAAGCACATGAGGTCTGATGAACAATGCCCAGAGATCTAAGGAACTCAAAAAGCTGTAAAGTGCAGAACTCTAAAGTATTATCGGAACAAAGGTATTTGACTTTTGTAGAAAAATATTCATCATCTCGTTAATAAAATAATTGATCACAGATTCAACCTCAACTTATTCTTCAATAAAAAGATCCAGGAAAGTCTAAAAAAATCATCGACGACAACTAGATAGAAACGGTGTCCTTGGTGATCAGGTACACGACTTGGACCCCAAATGTCTAAATGTAGAAGCTCAAATAATTGAAAACTGCTTCAACTCTAACGAGATGGAAAGGAGGGATGGTGATGCTTCCGAAGCTGGCATGCCTCACATTAGAAAGAGGATCTCGTAGAAATCTGAGGGGGAACATGACACAACTTCTGAAGAGGAAGGGGCCAAAATGAAGGTGCCACAGATATGGTGAGACTGGTCCAGTAGGTATAGTAGAGACTCTAACATGAGGAGTTTTGACCAGTCTGTAAAACCCCCGCTGCTGCCCGTGAGTATGTCCTAAAACACAAGAGACAAAAGGTCAAAAATGACGAGACAATACATATCCTTGTTAATTTGACTAATGGAAAGTAAATTCATCTGAAAGTCAAGATCATATAAAATATTCTGAAGGTGCATGGGCGGCGTCAAATGCACCTCCCCCTGTCCTGTAACGGGTAAGTGGTCGCCATTAGCAATGACAACCCGTCTGCCAGGTGGTATGGTCTTGTAGGTCCTCGCTTGCGCTCTATCTTTACACAGGTGGTGTGAAGCACCAGAATCCATAATCCACTTTGTCATGCATGCACCAATACTACTAGTAAAAGCATAGGCAATACCTGAGAATCTCGAAGAGGCTCTGACTGTGGCTGTGGTATCTGAAGTGGTGGTGCCATCAGTAGGAGTTATGATCTCGAATACGAGAGACAATAACATCAAGGAGAGGATCGACCTAGGAAGCTGTAGTCTTTGAAGGTAAAATCATTCTGCTAGCCCGATGGCCGGTGGGCGACGTCCTGCAATGGGCGGCAAGCGGCAGCCGACGGAGGAGGGGGTGGCGCGGATAGGGTTAGGGTTGGTGGGATACGAGCACTTTGGTCTAGGACTATCGCTCCGATACCATGAAGAGGGAAAAGAATGAATTGAATTAATGAGAGGCCTTAGGGTTCTCTTACATAGGAGAGGAACCTATTGGGCAAATTGCAAGAAGAAGACAAAAGAAATAAAAAATAAGCAAACGATAATTAAGATAACAAACATCTCAACAAAAGCAATACAACCAAAGATCGCAGAGGTATAAAGAAGGGAGACTCAGTAGGGTATAGTACTTAGAATGGAGTTCCCCGTCCTAAAACAGACAAAGGAATACCGTTGATGAGATAGACTACAATGAAGATGGCATCCCTCAATAGTGTTTGGGAACACTCATGCGACTAAAGAGAGATCTGGCTTTTCCTTTCTGCTACCCCATTTTGTTGTGAGGTATATGGAGAGGAGGTTTGGTGAACAATCCATGAGATGCAAAGAAAGATGTTAAGTCCTGTTGGGTTAACTCTAGAGCATTGCTAGTCCGATTGATCTCAACATGTGTAGTGATGCAGCGTGGAACCACCGGATAGGGCCAAATATATATCTAATTTTATTGGTCAATTTTATTTACGTTTATTTACGTTGTCGTGTCTTTAATTAAATAAACGAGATCGCCTGTGATCTCCAATAATTAGTTATAGATTTGATTTTTAAATTAGTCGGTTAATTAGTTAGAGTCTAATTAGGATAATTACTTGTCAATTTAAATTAGTTTCCTATTTTTGTAATCTCATCCCTCCTATATAAAGGGATGAGGGTCCATTGTTTTAGTCAGTTCAGTTTGATAATTAATTGAGAATTATTCTCTATCTCCTCTCTCTTCCCCTCGCGGTCTACGCGTTCTTCCTCCTTCAACCTCGTGCAACATGCGTGTTCTTCTCCTCAACCCCTCCATTTTCTTCTACCAAATAATTTCCACCGTTCAAAAATACTTTATCGACATGCCGAATATCCGATTTGCATCATTTGGTATCAGAGCATGGCCCACAGATCGTCCTCACGATCTGACGATCCGTTCAGACATTCGCGCCGACATACATCGAAGGACCATCGTTTATCCGAGCAAAAACGACGAGCCCTGGACGCCTACAACAAGGAGACGGCGCACATGTTGCGCGAATTCCAAACCACATTCCACGCTCAGCATCGCGAGCTTATGGCTACCCTCGAGGCCCTACGCGCTGTTCAATCATTGTCGCCAACCCCCGACGCCGTTGACACGAGTTTTGACGAAGAAAGCCCCGCTGTTGAGGAAGATCCGGCCGCTGTTCAGATCATTTCGGAAGAAAAAAGCGACGAAACCGTGGTTGTCCAGGTAGTCTCAGACCTGCAAACTCTCCCGGAATCGACAAACGCCTCATCGGCAGCCCTGCCGCCAACCCCTGTTGCAACCCCGTCCCCCCCAACGACCCCCCTGGCCACGTCAGCCCCTCTCGCAAAACTCCTTCCCGCAACCACTGCGGCTCCCGCTCCGCCCCCAAACCCGACGCCACCCCAGGCCATCCAGGCCCTCGCCGCACCGTCGGCGACCCCTCCCGCGACCCCCAACCCCCCCTACGACTCAGCCCCGGCCACAGCTACCCCTCCTCCCGCTATTTCCCAGCCCGCGCCTATTCCCCGCACGCCAGCCGTCCCAGCCCTCCCGCCCGCGCCTCCTTCTCGCTGCCCCACACCCCCGCCTGCGGCTCCTCCACGCCATCGTCGCCTCCGGCCCCATCCCCCGCCCCTCCAGCGCCCACGGTTTCCCTCCTCCTCTCCTTCGCTGCCTGCGCCCTACCGCCCGCGCCTGCGTTTCCCTCCCAGCGCCCTGCCCTCCCCCTCCCGCTCGCCTTCGCCGCCCGCCGCTTCCCCTATCACGCGCACCGCCAACAACCCCCCAACATTCAACAGAGGCGCCGCCTGCGCCTACGGCCCTGCACTCGGCCCGCGCCCTGCCCCCCCTCCAACTGTCGCTACCGCCGCGTGAAGCCACCGCCCGCGCCGAGCTACGGGCCACCATCGTGGCGGCGATATGCAAGGGCGAGCCCTAACTGGGGGCCCGAAGACTACGGGATGTGAATCCCACGGCTTGTGGGGTTGGAGATTAATTGGGGAAAATTGCAAAGGAAAACCCCATGAACCCCCTATTTGCAGAAAGGCCAAAAGTAATAGGAAATTCAGGAAGAATGAAGGGGTGCGAAAATTCCGCCCAAGCCCCCGACGACACAAATATTTAAAACAGAAGGCTGCAAATCAGAAATCTGGGGACCGTCCTTATTCAAATAGGACTAGGGCCTTGGGCTTCCCCTATATAAGGACCCCATGGCTTCATTCCTTGGACACATCTCCTCACCTCCTCTCCTTGTGTCATTGCTTCGCTATGGATTCTCCAAAGGCCATGTTGTTCATGCCTCATCAATTCTTCGATCATCACAAGGAGGAGACAACAATCAAGAAGACGCCGCCGTTCGCGCCACACATGTTCTTCAACCACGAAGGCCGCGTCACCCACGCTCGCGTATGGATTCCGCCATTCGCTCCACACCAATTCTTTCAGAAGATGACTGAGCACGCAGATTCGACCTCCACGCCGGCAGATCCAGCAATTCGTCGGGAGACGAATTTTTAAAGCGGAGGAGAGGTTGATGCAGCGTGGAACCAACGAATAGGGCCAAATATTTATCTAATTTTATTGGTCAATTTTATTTACGTTTATTTACGTTGTCGTGTCTTTAATTAAATAAACGAGATCGCCTGTGATCTCCAATAATTAGTTATAGATTTGATTTTTAAATTAGTCGGTTAATTAGTTAGAGTCTAATTAGGATAATTAGTTGTCAATTTAAATTAGTTTTCTATTTTTGTAATCTCATCCCTCCTATATAAAGGGATGATGGTCCATTGTTTTAGTCAGTTCAGTTTAATAATTAATTGAGAATTATTCTCTATCTCCTCTCTCTTCTCTCTTCCCCTCGTGGTCTACGCGTTCTTCCTCCTTCAACCTCGCGCAACAGGCGTGTTCTTCTCCTCAACCCCTCCATTTTCTTCTACCAAATAATTTCCACCGTTCAAAAATATTTTTATCGACACGCCGAATATCCGATTTGCGTCATGTAGAAAATAAGTTTTAACATATTGAAAGAAATTTCTGATAATCTTATTAATCTCTGAACGCTCATTCATTAGATACGCCCAAGAAGATCGACCGTAATATCAACGAAGGCTATAAAATAGCGATGACCACTTATTCACTTAATGTTTGGATTGTACAAGGTCCCCAAACATCACAATGAACAAGATGAAAAGGACTAGTATTACAGGACTCGGTACGAAAAGGAAACGAAGCTCAATGATGTTTCCCAAACAAACTCGCATGCCTTACAATGAAAGGGCTTCAGAGAAGAGAGTTCATGAAACCTCATGGAGATGGCCTTGGCAAAGGAATGCCCAAGGCGCAGATGCCATAGGAGCGGATCTTCGAAAATGGATGTAACACCGACAAACTTGGAGTCTGAGGGTATGCCAAGATAATATAGGTCGTTCTTCTCATGACCACGCCAAAAATCTATATCGTTCGAATGTTCTGAAAATAGCAACAAAGCTCATAAAAAATCACGCGAATATTAAGCTCAATAGTAACCTAAGAGGGAAATCAAGAGCACAGTCGACCCTAGACAGTCGGAGCTTGGAAGAGAACTCCATTGTTCTGACATTAGTAACAGGTGATCGAGTCCCATTAACGACTCAAAATGACGTCATGGAAGAAGATGGTGTAGAGGAGGTTAGCAGACTACATTCTCTGGTCAGATGAGTAGAGACATCAGAATCAATAATCCAAGTTAGAGCAGGAGTGATGGTAGAGTTAGCTATTGTACATGGAGGAGTAGCCAAAGCGGTAATGGTAGTGTCACAGGAGGTAATAGGCCCGGGAGTCTGAAGAATCTGCATCAGGCGGAAGTAATCTTTAGGATGGATTGTCTTGTCACTGGAGGTTGCTACAGACACCTCTTCCACATCATAGGCTTCCTCGTAGGCATTATTTACATGATAAGGAGGCACGTCAAACTTCTGCCAGCATCTTTCGGACGGGTGGCTCCACCGACCACAGTGAGTGCGCATGGGTCATGACCACGGCTAAAGTCGCGTCCTCATCCACGACCATGGTCTGAGTCACGTCGCATCCTCCTCGGAAAACGTATCTGCCTCCTCTCCCATATAATGCTATATGTGCATATTTCTCTGTTGAAGGTAAGGCAGGAAGTGATACAACAAATGTCTCTAATTCTTCAAGTCAGCCAAGATGGCCTTCATCGTTGGCAGTGTATTGGATATAAGAAATTGCTCCTTCGTTGCTTGGTACCTAGAATGCAGAATGTCAAGAAAATGATATACTTGGCAGTCAGAACTCTTTTTACTTGTTTGGTACAACGTGAGGGATGAAATATCACAAGCTCCTCATACAAGCTGGAGAGATGCATGTAGTACTCAACGTGGGTGGAATCACCCCGAGATGCTGATCAGATTCGCCTGTAAACGTCCACAAGGCATGACTTCGTCTTCTTCTGTGAGTATATCTGCTCGAGATCCTCCCACATTTCCTTTGTCATGTTTTTGTAAAGAAGATTTGAGGTAATGTGAGCCTCAACACTGTCGGTCATCCAGTTAATAATCAAGTAGTTGTCTGTCTATCAGTTATTGTACTCTTTATCATTTTCATCTAAAGGATCTTGAGTCAAGATGTAGAGTTTTCTCTAACCACCAATGAGCACCATAAAAGATCAAGACCAGAGCACGTTCTATGCCTTTAAGTTTGATAATAGTGCATTGTGCCATAATATTCATGGTCAAGGGCTTTGTCTCGGTAAAAGGAGGTGCCATGGTAATATTAGAAAAGAAGGAGATCTTTTGATTGACTAAGGATGCACACAAGAGCTAAAAGATGCGATAAAACCCACTTTTTAGATGCTCAAGAGCTTTGAAAAAAGCATTCCACAACAGTTTAGGAGAAAAATAAGGACCGTACAGCAGCAACGGTGCTCCTAGGAAGCTCCAACGGCAGCATGGAGGCACTGGAGGGCTGTTGGTTGGACCTGTGAGGGCCCCTGTATGGTAGTTGCAGCGTTTGCGACGACCCTAGGGTTGCAACGACTAATGGTGGTGGCCGTGGATGGTTGCAGCAACTACAACGACAACATAGGGACTGGTGACGGAATCCTTAGAGGCTGCTACACCAGAACCATACCCCCTTAGGGTATGACGACACCCCTGGAGGAGCCTGTGCGAGGCCCTAAGCGAGGAAGAAGGGTCCGCACAGACATGTTGAGAGGCTTGAAGGTGGTGGTCAGATGGAGTTAGGTCAGAACCCAAGTGTAGGACCGTTGCTCTGATACCTTGTGGAGAAAAGAATGAATTGTTGTGTTTATTCCATAGGTTCAGGGTCTTTTATATAGAGAGAAAACCCTGGAGAGCCTAAGAGGGAAAAATACATAAATACCCAAAGGGTTATAGGACTAAATATAATAACTCTAACATTGATGTAATTCTTTGATTTTGATATTGCTTTAAAAGTGGCGAAAATTACATCATCAACACCATCGTCAACATCTAACCTTCAAAGAGGGTATGCCATCTGACCGGATTATGCCACGTATTTGTTAATATCCGCACCCATTTGTTGACTTATATTCTGATTTGGCCTCCCCCCACCTCATCAAGTACTGCAAGATTATTGGAATCCATCTAGTTCTAAATGACTTATTCCTTTACATCGACATCATGCATTTTTAAAATACACAGAGGGTTATTGTGGTATGTATAGCCTTCTTTGTCATGCTCTTCTCTTGCATGTTTCATCTTCAACCTCAAATTGCAATGCATGTACACAAGATTGTGGAGATTCTCTTCTCCTAATATGTTCCTTCTTTTGGAATGGATGAGGTTAGTTGTGCTTCAGTTCCTCTAACCCATACATTTTTTTTAGAATAAGTATGGGTGAGCCCCCTATTGGGAGTCGTCACTGAAAGAGTTATCATTATAATAAGATTCAAAGTATAGAGACGAAGACTAACAGGACAGCCAGAGGTTGTACAACGCATTACACTCCGCCACTACATTTTCAAAATAAAAACTTTTGTTGTTGAATATTTTCTCATTTCGCGCCAACCAGATGGCCCAGAGAGCCGCGAAAGCCTTCGAACAATCATCTGTAGAGTTTGCACCCATCGCCCGGATGGACGACCAGAAAGCCAAGAATGCGTCACTAGCCACCCCAACCAACCCCAACTCCTCCCAAACCCGGCGAGAGTGCGGGCATCCAAAGAAGAGGTGGTCAAGGTCCTCATCCGCCTCCTCACATCTGTCGCAGTGGGTGTCCTCCAGCCCAAGCAGCCGACCCCTCCTCGCCTTGTCAAGCAGCCGCTCACGTCTCATGCACCACGGGAAGACCTTAACTCTAATTGAAACCTTCGCCGCCCAGACGATCTTCATATCCTGATTCAGCTCACCGTCCAACACATCGGCCCGTGTTCTCAGCTCTTTGTATAGACTATCTTCACAGAGAACTTGTCACCTAACCAGCAGAAGTGGTCACGGCCACTCGAGAGCTCCTCCGGCGGTGGGATTTCCGTCAACAAGCATAAGTACTCCTCCGACTGTTGGTCGGATAGTTCGGTCCGGAAAAGCGGGGCCCAAGTTCCGTCAACTGTCGTCTGAGGAAGCGATGCATCCTTCAAAACTGCAAGAGGGAACAGACGCAGATATCTCTCCATCAAGGTGCCCTCTCGTCCAGTCGTCCTGCCAGAACCTAAATAGGTGACCATCACTCAAGATCGGCTTAAGGTACGGCGACACCATCGGAAGAATCTCTCGGATCCTGGCCCAAAGCGACGATTCGAACCTCACTCTATTTTCCTGCAGCTCCCTATTGACCCTGTATATCCTTCTAAGCAGTCTCACCACCAACGACGATGACGGACCCGGATGCGGACCACCCATTTAGCAATAACTGCCCTATTCATACATTCAACATCTCTGATGCCAAGTCCGCCTTCACTGCGGTCCCTCGTGATCTCCTCCCATTTAATCAGGTGTGTGCCTGGACCCTGCTGTTTCCCGTCAGATCAGAAGAATCTCCGCAACAATCCACCTTTCTTCTCACCCCCACTGTCATCAGTCTAGTAGAGAAGACGAAGATAGGTATCGCCGATAGAACGTGCTTCAGGAGGATCAACTACCCTCCCCTAGATAAGGCGACCGCTTTCCATCTAGCTAGTCTCTGCTCCATCCGCCTAATGACCGCTTCCCAATCTGCATTCCTCAACTTTCCACCAACCAACGGGAGACCCAGGTACGAGATGGGGAGCTCCCCCGGGGGCAACTTGTAATCCTCGCGATTCTGAGATGCTCCTCCACATTGTGCCCGAAAGGAACTACCGTCGACTTCACCCTGTTGATCTCCAATCCCGAAAGCTCTCCCAAAATGTCTACCAGATTTGCTGCATTTTCATTTTGATCCTCAGTACCGACGAGGAAGATAATCGTGTCGTCCGCATATTGCAACAAGGGGATGGAGATGTCGTCCTTCCGGAAACCCTCACACTAGCCCATCTCGATAGCCCGCCCCAAAAGGGTGCCCAACGTGTCGGCAACCAGAACGAACAACATGGGTGCCAACGGACACCCCTGCCTCACTCCGCGCTGCGGCTGGAAGTAGCCGCCCTCCGGCCTGCCGTTAACCAGGACGACGTAGGAAGAAGTGGTGACACAACGTTTCATCCAGTCGATCCATAGCTCCGGAAAGCCTCTCCTTCTAAGAGAAAGCCACAAGAACCTCCAGTCGACACAATCGTACGCCTTGAAGTAGTCAATTTTTCCATAAGGCTCCTTTCTTCTTTGTCCGCCTCCAGTCGAGGCAGATCTCTGACGCCATGACAAGGCCATCCGCCATCTGTCTACCCGATATGAAGGCCGATTGACCCTGGAGCACCACCGAGTCTAAAACCATCTTCAATCTGTTCGCCTAGATCTTCGTGAGAATGAGGTAGATCGCGTTGGACAATGCTATAGGCATGTAGTCTTCTACTCGCAGGGGGTTTTCTTTCTTTGGCAACAAGAATAACAATGCCATGTTAAGCTTTTCTAGTCCTGTATTCCCCTCTCTGAATTCATTTAATACGATCATCACCTCTTCCTTCACCAAGTCCCAAAATTCACGATAGAAAAGCACCGGGAAACCATCCGGGCCCGGGGCGCCATCGGCATTCAAGTTCCAAACAGCCTGCCTCACCTCCTCTTCCGAGAACGACACCATAAGGCCCTCGACCTGCGCCTCGGACAGGGATCTTGTACCAAACCCCAACCAACCCCAACTGACCCATCCTTCTCCGCGTTGCCTAGACATAGTGCCCCCTCAACGCAGTTCCCACCGCCGCCTCACCAGAGACCCGAATGCCGCCCACCACGATGTCTTCAATGAAATTCCGTCTCCGCCGCCCTGAAGCCATCGAATGGAAGAATCTTGTGTTGGTGTCCCCCTCTTTTAGCCATTTCTGCCTGGATCTTTGGCGCCATTCCACCTCCTCCTTCCTATCTTCAAGTAGTAACCTCTCTAGAAGATCCTGCCTCTCCTTGTATTCCTCTTCAACCAGACCTCTCGCGTCATCAAGACGGTCTAACCTCGCAACCTTGGCCTGGGCCTCTGCTCTCCTCTCTTTCCTTTTCCTCCTTAGGTCCCTCCTGAAAGAAATGAGGAACTTCCTTAGCGTCGCGATCTTCGCCGCCAGTCTCGAGACGGTCGTGCCCTCCATCACGCAATCCCTCCAGCGCTGCCCCACCATCTCCCTGAAGCTGTCCTCTAGGAGTCAGCTACGCTCAAAGCGGAAGAAAAATCCGGACGACCGCTCTTCTCCAGACGACCATAAGATAGGAGTATGTTACGAATGCACGCGAGGAATGGCCCACGTCCGCGAAAGCGGAAAAACCTCAGCGCCCACGGGGGAGAGCAAGAATCTGTCGAGCCTAGAGAGAGAGCGCACATTACGCCATGTGAAAGCGCACCCGGCCGCATCAACGATCGATAAGCCCGTAGAGTGGATCAAGTCCCGGAGCTCCTCCGATCCGGGATCCCTGCCCCCCTCCCTTGCAGCCGATCGTCATGAATCAAAGTGACGTTGAGGTCTCCTCGACCAGACAAATCGTCGCAGCTCTCGCGTCATCCACCTGTTGAAGCTCAGGAGCCAAGGTGCCCCTCTCCCCATTTGTAGGGCCGTAGACGTTTGTGATAAACAACTCGACGCCATCACTCCACCGTCGAACAAGAACCGTCAAGCATGACGACGATTTCAGCACATCCAACAGCACAAAAGCGTCCTTCCTCCAATCTGATAGTAGAACTCCCGAAGCCCCCTGCACCTCCCACCTCAGCCAGATTAAATCTCCCTCCACCGTCCAACCCCTTCCTCGCCACCTCCAACCCCGAAGAACATTTCGTTTGTTGAAGCAGAAAGACATCCGTCCCCCGCCTCCGCAACCGTGTTCATCAACCCCCTTCTCTTCTCCGGTCGCCCGATCCCCCTAGCGTTCCAAGAGAGGAATTTTCAAGGACATGGAGGCTGCTTTGTCTTCTTAGGTGGCACCAGGCCCAGCTGCATTACCACAGATCTATCCAACAGACGGAATTTGTTCTGGGTAGCCGTAGCCGTCGGCGGCTCCAAACACTCTGCCTCAAGACTTTCCGTTTCCACGAGTGTTGCTGCCCTTCTCTGTCTTCTTTTTAAGAGAGCCTTTCGGACATAGAAACTGTCGAATCTGGGGGCATTCCTGTCCGAGCCCCCCCCCCCCGCCCATCTCCACCAAGGATCTCCATATCATGAACAACACTTCCCCGCAAGACCCCAACCAGCGGCGAGCCTTCATCACGGCTTGTTGGGGACGCAACTTCAGCCGCCGCATTCGCAAAGGACGATGGAGCCGTTGCTTACTTGCCACCCCGCGCTATGGAGGCTCCAGGCGATGGCGCAGCCCAGCCCCCCCCCCCCCCCCGTGGCGAATCAACATTCGCGGACCCTACTCTCCCCCCACCCTCACCCTTCTTTCCCCCCAACAGCTTGTTCTTCACCCTCGACAACTGCCCTCCACCCCCAACCTTTCCCCCCTCGCGAAGGACAACCGGTTCAAAACGATGCCGACCTGACCCCTTGAATGAACCGACCCCCAAGGATGAACCCGCATTAAGCAGACGGAGTTGGGGGCACATGCCAATCCAATAACTGAACATCACAACGAAAGCCCTCCTCCCGGAGCTCCGAATCCATCCTCGAGGTTGGTTGGTTTGCCACCCGCTGCACATCATTAAAATGAACCGCTCCCCTCGCCTACGAAACATTACGAGGATCGGCACAATCTTTCAGAAACGACAAGTTGACGGTCCCAAAGCGGATCGTACACGGGAGACGAGGAGTCACCCCCTCGGAAGACGGTTCACGTTCCGCCATACACCTCTCTGCCTTCTGTCGGCCAGACTGCTCTGCCTCATCCCCTGGCAACCGAACCTGTTCGACACCTGGCTAGGCCCTCAGGTCCATGAGCAGGGTACGAGGGCCGAGGTTCTGCCTCCCCACTCCTGAATCCATCGAGGCTAACTCGACGAGAATATGCTTCCCCGCCCACCGACATCTTCTCATCCCCAACGACACCGGATCGAGGTTTCTCACTGTGACGATGGGGTCCAGGGGCTCCCCCGGATAGCAACCTGAAGAGACGACGTTGACCACCTCTACCCCTCTCCCTATCAGCAAACGGATCCCTGCCAGATTGCGCAAAGACATCGGAACTCCTTTCAACCAAACCCTGTCCGATTGCTTGTGCCGCAGAAGACCATCCTCCGCCCTCGGTCGCCGCCACTGTAAACCTGTCCAGCCTTCTTTGGTCCACCGGAGCAGTTCCCCGCACAGGTTCTCATCCAACCCCCTCGCGAGAACTCGCCATGGCGAGAGCTGCACAACATCTGTTGACGCATGTTTAGTTATTGTGTCTTCTTTGCTATTTTATTTTTCTTGTTATTCTCTTTATGTAATTTACCCATAGGCTACTCTCCTATATAAGAGAGCCTAGGGCTATGGAATAAACAACTCATTCACGTTTCCCAACATGGTATCAGAGCGACGGTCCTAGACCGGAGTTCTCGAAACCCTAACCCCACCCGCCGGCCTCTCTCTCTCTACTCGGCGCCGCCGGCAGTCTTCTCCGACCTTCGTCTCCGGCCTGCGGTGCCCCAGCGCGCCTCGCGCATTGTGCGCGCCTCACGCCTCGCGCGCGCCTCACGCCTCGCGCGCGCCTCGCGCAGAGCGCATTTCACGCCTAACGCGCATCTGCGCGCATCTCGCGCACCTTCTCGGCGCGATCTGTCCGCGATCTGTGCGCACCTTCTCACGCATCGCGCATCTGCGCACGATCTCTCGCTGTGCATCTGCGCTCTTCTCAGCGCACCTTCTGTGCGCGATCTTCTCAGCGCACCTGCGCCTCGCGCTGTGCGTCAGCGCACCAGTGCATCTGCACCAGCGTGCGACAACGTGCGCCAGTGCACGCACGTGATAGCTTCAGCCCAGCCTGCCTGGATCTTCTGCGCTTCATCCAGTTGCGCGCGTGCGTGCTTCCTGCACGTGCCTGCGTGCCCCAAAGCCCTAAGACTCTAGGGCACAGATCTTGATATACATGGGGTTAGTTGCCTGACGTCTACACACGCAACTAATCTCATCTATGTCATTGTAGACGAAGATTGTTATCTCTCGGTCACTCCAGTTTTCCATCTCCAGTATGTCAGAAAGCAAGGCTGATATCCCATCTATGGGCGCATTTCGTGGTCCAGCGCCCATTGTCAAGATGGATGGTACGAACTATGAACTGTAGGCAATGCAGTTCATGAGTATGATGAAGTCTACGGGTAAGAAGCATATTCTTACCGAGCCCGAGCATGCAGAGAAGACTGGAGTTCATGCCTCATGGGAGGCCGACGATGCATATGCCAAGGTGTGGCTATCTGGCACATTGGCTATTGAGATTGCCAATGACATTCTACATCAACCCACAACCAAAGACATGTGGGATATCCTGGCAGCGACATATTCTCAGGCGAAGAATGAGACGAAGATCCTGCAACTACAACATGATATCTTCACAATAAAGCAGAACGACCGCCCCTTACATTCTCTCTATACATCATTGAGAGGAATGTTTGAGAAGCTTTATAGCTTCATACCTCTCACCGCCACACCAGAACAACAGAAGACATACAGGAATACGACGATGGTGGGTGTGTTTCTCGCTGCACTTGATCCAGAGTATGAGGCAGCACGTTCACAGATTTTGGCGGACTCGACCATTCCTCCCATGGAGGAAGCTTTTCACAGATTGAGCAGGATCATAGTACCTTCAGCAGCTGCAAGTCAGAATCCCTCAGCTATGGCGGCCAACAGAGGCCGTGGTTTTCATCACCAGGGCCGTGGACGTACTCCCCGAGGAAGGGGTGGCCGCACTAGGCCAACATGCTCATATTGTCACCGAGTCGGACATACTGAAGATACATGCTACTCAAAGCATGGATTTCCTGCATCCGCACGAGCAGCTGAGCAGATAGAGCCCCCGTCTGCTGCTACACTGGATCAACGATTCGATGACCTAGTTGCCCGTCTTAGGGGCATTATTCCACCATCTGGTCCAGCACCGACTGCAGAAAACCATACTGATGCCGCTGCTTCTGCCTCGGCCTCTACTAGTACTTCAGGTAGTCCACTTGCACTCCACAGTAGTAGATCTGATACACTGCCATGGATCATGGACTCCGGCGCTACACATCATCTATGTGGCGACCAGAGCCTACTTACAGGATACACCCAGATTCCTCCAGGTCGGACAGTTGTCATTGCCAATGGCACGCATTCTCCTATCACGGGTCAGGGGGAGATCAGATTGACGTCTTTTATGCAGCTCAAGAATGTTTTGCATGCACCGCATTTTTCTATGAATCTGTTGTCAATTAGTCAGATTACGAAGGATCTTCATTGTCGAGCTATTTTTGATTCATCTTCATTGATTTTTCAGGACATCCGTACGGGCAACGTGATTGGTCATGGCTATGAGCAAGGAGGCCTCTATCGTTTGAACCAGACCCCGTTTGCCGGAATCACAGCTTATCCCGCAGAACAAGTATCTCCTCTCCTGTGGCATCTGCGGTTTGGTCATCTACCGCTTCAGAAGTTGCGTCTAGTCTTACCTTATAGTCTTTCTCACACACCTATCCAGTGTGAGGCGTGTCAGTTGGGAAAACATCACAGGTCATCTTTTCCCAGTAGTCAAGGTCGGAGTAGTACCTCCAAGTTTGAGTTGTTTCATGTTGATGTCTGGGGTCCAAGTCGTGTTCCCGATCATCAGGGGCACAGGTTTTATATTGTATTAGTGGATGATTTCTCTAGAGCATCATGGGTATTTCTAATGAAGAATAAGTCTGAAGCTGGAAATATTGTTATTCACTTTCTAAATGAGATTCAGAATGTCTTTTCCACAACTGTCAAAATTATAAGGTCTTATTGTTTTCTTTGAAAAAGTTTTTTAGAGCAAATAAGGGAAGAAAATAGTTTTTTTTAAAAGTTCTTTTTTGAAAAAGATTTTTTGTTGTTTTTTTACCAATTTTACCCACCACATAATTATTGTAATATATACAAAACTATGTGAAAGTACGAGCTATGGGTAAAGTATGTATATAATATATACACGCCCCCCTATACTTAGCAGGAGCT